>JBBBDQ010001772.1:107500-707500 GCA_037127315.1 Ascarosepion bandense
CAACCTATGGCCAAAATGGACCACGGTAAATTTCAGGTGGACCACAGAAATGTTATAATTTTTACTGGGCCATCAGGCTAATTAAATGATCAGGGCTTATTAAATAATCCATAGAGCTTTCATTGTTTACTAGTTCTTAAAATAATTGAATTAGATATATGTAAATAATTTTAATATATTTAGATGAAAATTTACTAATTACTAATTACTTAGTATTAGAATAAGATTTAAATAGTCAATGAAAATACTGTTTTTTTCTGACAGTACAAAGAAAATGACACCATTTCAGTTTGGTGAGAATATTCCGAATTACAAATATAACTGTTCTACTGTGATTTTATTAATATACTGGCATATGTTTATAAATGTCTAGAAACTCATATTAATAGCATATTAATAATATATTTAATTGGTATTTTAATTATTTTCAAGAAAGAAACAATATACATTTATTTAGATACTAGCAATATAGCCCGGCGTTGCTCGGGTGTAATGAAAGGTTTTATATGTATATTATCGATTTTCTGCACTATTGTAAGAAATGCAACCTTGAAACTTCTGAATATCGTTTTTTTATGTCTTTGTCTATGAGTGTATCAAATTTGATTAAAATCGGACCACTCCTTCTATAACACGATTTTTTCGATTATCGATTTTCGATATTTATCGGGGGTACCTCGACACAAAACCTAACCAAGAACACTCGCAGACGCTTATAGTACGACTGTGTAAATCTTCAAGAAAATCGGTTGAGCCGTTTCGGAGTCTATGGGTAAGGGATATATATATATATATATATATATATATATATACGCAACGGTTTTTATTATAATAGGAATTATATATATTGTAAAACGTAGCAACAAAACAGTAGCACTAATTACGACTGAAATCGTTAAAAGCTACTGCTAACAAATCGGTAAAGTTAGTTGTCAAACCCAAATGGATAGAGGGGAATAAAAAAAAGGAAACCAAAAAAGCAGAAACTGTGTTCGAAAGAAAAAAAAAACAAGACGAAAACCTTAAGAAGAAAGAGCTCAATAGAGCCAAGTCCTGACGATCCGGCGAGTGAAACCGCGGTCGACTTTTGGCTCACCTTTAGATTTAGTTCGTATATATATATATATATATATATATATATATATATATATACACGCAACTGTTTTTATTATAATAGAAATTATATATATATATATATATATATATATATACACGCAACTGTTTTTATTATAATAGAAATTATATATATATATATATATATATATACACGCAACTGTTTTTATTATAATAGAAATTGATATATATATATATATATATATATATATATATATATAATTAAAAAAATAGCTGTATCACAGCTCTTCAGCGTAGCTAGATACATCCACTTGCTTCTGGTTTCTGGCCGGGATCGAAAGTCGACCGATTTGGTATCACTGGGAGTTGCTATCTCCTAAGCCATAGGCGCGTGTAGTATGTAAGCTGTATATACACTGGACATTCACTGAAAGACCTCAATTCATTCTTATAGAGTAATGCATGTATTGCAGAGGGGGAAACTGTTTTTAAAATTTTCTTCTCTAGAGAGCTCAAGCGTAATGAGGGCATTATATATATATATTCTTCACTACTCGACGACATAATTATTGCAAAAATATAAAATACGGTGCTGTTAAAAAGCAAACACGCAGCAAAAGCTTTTATAAATGATAGTAAAGTTTAATAATTTGTAGTAAAGAGAACGAACTGAGCCGACGCGGCCTCATTATTGTCTCTATTGCTATGATCGTGACAGGAGGGATATAACAATACACACAAATAAATACACAACAATCTTCATTATTAAAGAGAGAATAATATGAACATTTATATATTTAATTTTAGGAATATATATATATATATATATATATATATATATATATATATATTATATTTGATCTATATGTATTTATATGTATATATATTTAGAGCTCTCTTAGAGAGTTATCCTACCACTGTATGTACAGGATACTCCTTTGGGTTCTTCTATATCTACACTGCATGCTGATATACTTTGTTCCTTACCTTCGGGAAGTTAGATCTCCTCTCAGAATAATCCTTACACGGATGCTTATTTCGTTAGATTCATTTACACCTACTGACCTATATATCTTTTAAGAAGTCATGTCTCTGGATTTATTATTGCACCTAATACTTCGTCCGTATAATTTCTTCTCTTGATTTATTGTTACAGCCATAAATCTACACTACCTAATATACACGGTCAGAAATTCTTTCTACTGGATTTATTTTTACATCTATAAATCTACACAATTTGGGATTCTACTATGGATGTGTTCACTCCTGATTACTCCCTAAAAATATTTCGTTTCCGCTCTTATACTCCTTCTTATTATACTTAACCGACAAAACTGTTGAATTTATCAAACGACTACGATGGAAAACTTATTTTTCAATCGACTGATAAGTTCATCTCCCCATACGAAACTTATAATCTTAAATCACTTAAAACTCCTCCTAGTAATAAACGTTTAGTTGCCTTCGAATCTGATATGTTCGATTTAATCAGAAAAATCCATTTTAATAACCAATATATTAATTTCCAACGCAACTTAGACAATGATATTAAAGATATAAAAAAATCTAATACATTTTGGGTCAAAACTGACAAATCTCACAATATTTATAAACTCAGCCCATCAGAATATAACAAACTAATTAGAGACACTGTCACTAAATCCTACAAATAGGATAATTATAACACACTTTCTAATTTAGATAATGAAACCTCTAAACATACTGGAAAACTAAAAATCGAAGATAGAATGAGAAAAATTGAATTAAAAATGCATATATCTTACTGCAAAACCACAAAGACGACTTTACTATTACCAAACCTATTAGATTAATTAACCCCACTAAATCCGAATTAGGAATAATTTCTAAACGTATTATTCAAGATATAGCCTCACAGATGCAAACCTCATTGAAACTTAATCTATGGAAGAATTCCGACGATGCTATTAAATGGTTTAAACAACTACGCCACAAAGACAAGGCCTCATTTATTCAATTCGACATCAGGGATTTCTACTCTTCAATCTCCGAGGAATTGTTGATAAATAGCATCAATTTTGCTAAAAATTTCGTCACCATCACTGAGGACCAAGTAAACATCATAATGGCCTGTAGGAAAAATATTTTGGTCCATTTGGATTAAGAAGGGACGCCGGAATTTTGACGTTCCTATGGGCGCTTTCGACTCTGCCCAAGTCGCGGATGTGGTTGGTTTATATTTATTAAACATTCTAGGTAGATTTTGGGACCTAGAACTAGTTGGATAATACAGAGATGACGGATTAGCAATTATTAACAACACACTGGTCCAATAGTGCTACAAAAACAAAAACAATTAACTAACGCCTTTAAATACCTAGGTTTAAAATTAGATATCCAGACTAAAATAGTTAATTTTCTAAACATCACCTTCGACCTCTCTAGTAACAGCTTTAGACCCTACCAAAAATCTAATCAAACACCTTTATACATCAATATTAACTCCAACCACCCCTCACATGTACTGAAACAAATTCTTAACTCCGTTAATACTAGAATTAACAGACTATCTTCGAACCAAAACAATTTCGATTCACACACACACACACAAAAAAAAAAAACATATAATAAGTCTTTACATAAGAGCGGATTCCAGAAGCCGCTTTTTATGACGAATCCTTGAAATATAGTAATACCAATAAGACCAACAGAAGAAAGAAAGCAATTTGGTTTTTTGCAAATTATGTAATATTAATATAGATAAATATTTTCTAAAACTCGTAGATAAACATTTTAGTAATTCTAGTCCCCTTCATAGAATATTTAATAGGAAAACTCTAAAAATTAGCTATTCGTGTACTAAAAATATAGAAAGTATAATCAGCTCCCACAATAGAAGAACTTTATCGAGATATAAAAACCAAACTGATAACCCGAAATCTACTACCACTGATCAAACCTGCTCCAGAGTAACAAATCCTAGTCGAGCCAACCTTAGTTCTGCAAATTCTAACCAAAGCAATCCTAAAGTTGTCCGGAATTTACAAGACATAAATAATACAACTGGACATGACAGTCATACACCTAAATGCAATTGAAGAATCAAAAATGAGTGTCCTATTGGTGGAGAATGTATGACAGAAGAGGTGGTATAACAAACTATGATATACCCAAACGAAAATACAAACTTGAAGAAGTACTACATTGGTATTTCAGCAGGCGCTTGGAAACAACGGTTATACAATCACACACACTCCTTTTCCAACCCTGATTTAAAAAACCAGACATCTTTATCAAAAAATCTCTGGTCATTGAAAGACAAGAACTTAACCCCTATGATTAAATGGAATATCATTAAAAAATCTAACACACCCATCAACTTCAAAAATTGCTGTTGCTTATGCCTAGATGAAAAAAATCACTATCATCAAACACAAAAACCAATTGGACCTGCTGAATCTGAGGAGGGAACTAGTTTTTAAATGTCGACATAGGAGCCGTTTTAAATTATATTAAACTTTTAGCCCCTCATTCATTCCTCTGAAGTCTTTACACACATCACACTATGTTACGGAATTGTTTATTTGTACCTTATTGTTATATTTGTCGAATTTTTTTTATACGGCTTATATATGTCTATGGTATTGCTTACATATTAGTTTTTGCAGGTATATGAGTATATATATGTGTGTGTGTTCGTATATGTGTGTATATATATATATCTGTGTGCGTGTACATGTATGTGTGTACATATATATGCGTGTGTGTGCGTACGCATATAAGTGTGTGTGTGTGTGTGAGTTGTATGTGTACATATATATGTTTTTTACATAACTAAAATTATACTGTATTACATTACTAAAGTTATACTGTATTATAACTGTACTGTTGACCGAAAAATTTACCTACATTATTAAGTTATATTGTATTATTACTATTGTATTGTTAACCGAATAATTAGTATAATTTGGATTATCTAGTGGTGTGGTGGTAATTGTGATTGAAACGGATTGATTAACTAGTATATCTTAGTTTTTTAATTTTCTTAGTTCTTTTAAATACCAATTTCTTATCCTTTCACTAGTAATATGTAAATTTATTTTTAAACTAAATAATTAAGTTTAAACAACTAAATTTAAATAGAATAATTAGGGTAACTTTTAAATTAATATTTTTAATTTTTTAAACTTTATATTGTATTATATTTGTTTTGTTGATTGAATAGTTAGTATAATTTTGATTATATAGTGGTATGTTAGTATTTGTGGTTGCAACAGATTGATTAACTATTATCTCTTTTTAGACCCCAATTTCTTATCCTTTCACCATTAATATATAATATTTATTTTTTATCTTTTAGTTTTTTTCTTCTATCATCTGTTCTTTCTAATTCAAATTTATTCCTCTCATCTTTCTTCTACTTCCCTTTTCGCTTACGCTTTAAGATACTTATCCTTTCTTTTTAACGCTATCTCTCTGTCTCTGACGCTATCTCTCTGTCTCTGACTCTCTCTCTGTCTTTCTCTGTCTCTGTCTGTCTGTCTGTCTGTCTGTCTGTCTGTCTGTCTGTCTGTCTGTCTCTCTCTCTCACCTAACTCCCTTTCTTTACGTTTAAAATCTACGACTTGCTGAATGTATCTTTAGATTTAAGTTGACATCCGCTCTTACGCGTGCTCTTTGATTATATGTTGCGTATATATATGCTTATGTATAGAAATGTGTGAGTATTCGTCGAACTGATGTAATGATGTATTTTGTCTTAAATTTTCTCTTTTAAGAGAGCGATCTTTATTTTTATTCTGTTTTTTTAGGTCTTTGTGAATTTCATTCGTGTAAAATATTCTGTACAATAGAGACGGAAGCTGATGATGGTTCGCCTGAAATAGGCTTATACTTCCGATTTACTATGAAATAACGTGTCTGCCTTAATTCTTTCTGATATATATATAACATAAATAGCTCTCGCCGTTCTTATAACAATTGTGTTTTTTGGATAAGGAATTTTATTCCATTCATACCTACCTTATATATATATATATATATATATATATATATATATATATATATTTATGACTTCATACCCACCAGGAAGTATTGCTTAAAACCTCATTCCTCTCCGTGGTTCTCTCCGGCCTGCTCAGCCGCCATTGCCCACAGGAACCATTACTTCCGTCTATTCCGGAGACAGTCAACTGATCACAATAGGCACCTTTTCATGTCTGCTCGCAATGAGTGCAAAAGAACCCTAAATGACGCCAAACGGTTGTTTGCTGAGAGAATGCGACAGCGCATAGCTGACCGTAAGTTCGGCTCCAAGGACTATTGGAGGATTTGCAAACGAGTGCTCAACAATAGGAAATCCTCAATACCTCCTTTAATCCATCAATTTGAGGTTCTCACGTCATCTGCGGACAAAGCTGAGTGCTTTGCCCACAGATTCTCATCTAACTCCACATCGTCCGGAGTACACCCACCCGACTTCCCTATTAGAACTGAGGCCAAACTGCTCGACGTATATATTACCCCGACAGTAGTATCCAGAGTAATTTCAAAACTCGACCCCCATAAGGCGTGTGGAGACGATGGAATCCTGGTGATAGTCCTTAAGAGGTGTGCTCCTGAACTTTCCCCTGGCCTCTCTAAACTATTTAAGTACTGCCTTTCTGCTTCCTGCTTTCCTGCATACTGGAAGTTCTCTTCAGTCGTTTCTGTATTTAAGAATTGTGGTGAACCATCGGACCCTGCCAACTATCGCCCTATCAGTCTTCTACCGATATTCGGGAAAGTATTCGAGGCTATAATCAATGCTGAAATAGTTCATCATCTCTCCGCCCACAAACTGTTCTCCGACAGGCAATATGGATTCCGCTTTGCCAGGTCCACGGCCGACCTGCTAACAACCGTAACGGAGTACATGCTACAGGCCCTTGATGAGTCTGACGAGGCTCGCGCGGTTGCTCTGGACATCTCCAAGGCTTTCGACAGGGTTTGGCACTCTGGCTTCCTATGGAAACTACGCGGTTATGGTATTACCGGTCGCCTGCTTGACCTAATCCAATCTTTCTTAAATAACCGCAAAATGAAGGTCGTTCTGAAGGGGTGTGCCTCTTCGTCCTACAGCACGAATGCTGGTGTCCCACAGGGCTCTATCCTGGGCCTGACACTCTTCCTTATTTTCATCAACGACCTCCCAGATGAGATCAAGTCCCAAGTAAGCATTTACGCAGATGACACTACAATATACTCCCGCACCAGTAAGAAACCTGGCGTGGCGGACAGACATAATCTCGCTGCTGACCTTGAACGGGATCTACACTCTGTGGTGAACTGGGGCAAGAAGTGGCTTGTCAACTTCAATTCATCTAAGACCAAGCTGTTGTCTGTCAACCATTACAGGCAACCTCTCCTGCCCCCCATAAGCATGGACCAAGCGATTCTCCTGGAGAGCAATACACTACGCCTCCTCGGACTTACCCTGTCCTCAGACCTCAAATGGAACCACTATATTGAATCCATAGCAAAAATCTACTGCTAAGAAGGTTGGGTCACTATGTCGATCCAGGATGTTTTTTCCACCTGAATCCATCCTGCATATATACAAGTCAACCATCCGGCCGTGCATGGAGTACTGCTGCCATTTATGGTCAGGTGCTCCTGCCGTTCTCCTCAGTGTTCTTGACAGGCTCCAAAGGAGAGTCTGTAATGTGATAGGTACTGATCTGGCGGCTCGACTGCAGCCACTTCCCCATCGTCGAAATGTGGCCTCCCTTTGTCTATTCTATAAATACTTTCATGGATTCTGCTCGGACGAACTTAAGTCACTGGTGCCTCCTCAACAGGTGTTTACTCGTGCAACCAACTGGCAACTGGGTCCCACCCATTCACAGTCAGGTTAGCCAAATGCAAACGACAATTCTACTCCTGCAGCTTCTTCTCTCGCACTTCCCGCCTGTGGAACTCGCTCCCGTATTCTTGCTTTCCTGACGGCTACAACCTCCAGAAATTTAAATGCAAAGTCAATACTCATCTACTAACCACTGAACTCCAGCTCTCTCCCCACCCCCGTATAATCTTCCCTTTCTCTCCACCTATGTATCTGTCATCGCACCTGCTTTCTCAGCTTTCTATTGTTCCTTTCTAACTAGTTTGTACTCCTCACTCTTTTCTAATTAATCTTTTTACATTTATGTAGCCCCCTGCACATCAGTGGCATTTCCGCCTTGCTCGGGGTGAAATGATATATATATATATATATATATATATATATATATAAAATCAATACATTCAATGTGGACATTGAGATTTTCACTAAGTGGTTATCGTCTTTTTCAATGTTCAGGCCGTAATTTGAGCACTTTTACTCAATAAATATAGAATAATTTAAAATTATTTTTACACACACACACACACAAATATATCAAATATATTGTATCCTCTCCAACACTTTGTCATTGCTCACGTTCTCAGTTCATGATTTCCCCAGCATCCACATTTCTGCTGTCTCAAGCTTCTCATACATCCTTTATGAGATTGTCCAACATTTACTTCCATACAGGACAAATATCACGTAGTAATCCAATAGTTTTTTCTTTGTTTCCAATTAGATTTACTTGTCTCTCAGTAATCTGGTTAGTAATTCTGGTGTTCTTGCCATGACAAAGCGTCTTTGGAACTCAATGTCGCACTTTCCATCTCCTGTCAGAACACTTCCCAGCTATTTAAATGTCTTTACTTGTTTTGTGTCAGTTTCTCCGATCTGTAGTTGGCATTTAGGGTTTTTTATTGTTTTTATTTATTTTTTTTTATTTTTTTTTTTTAATTATTTTGCTGATGACCATGCATTCAGTTTCCTTGATGTTTATGCTTAGCCCTTTCTTCTCGCTTTCTTTTGCTACCTTCTGTAGGAAGTCCTGCGTTTTCCTTTCCGTGTCTGCTTTCAGCACTGTGTCATCCGCGTATCTTACATTGTTGAGATTGTGGCCGCCATTGACGAATCCTAACACGGATGTTATTTCTCTCAGAATTGTTTCGCTGTATAGGCTGAATAGATCCGGTCAGAAAACCTTGCTTTACGCTCCATTCTATTTTTCTATACCTGCTGAATTCACTTCCTATCCGTACTGCCAATATAGATTCTTGATTATTCGAACTTTTTTTTCCCCGAAAAGTCGAGGTTGTTGAGCAATGAGCATATCCATTCAGTCTTTGTGGCGCACTTTGTCAAAGGCTTTTAGGTAGTCTATAAAGCACAGATGCCGGTCCTACTGGCAATTTTGACCATTGTTGATTCCACTTCGGTTTTTAATATTTCAGATCCATTCGTATTTTTTCTATTGTTGGTTGCTCTTTCTTGTCGTGGAAGATATCACCAATATACTCATCTCATCTATAAAGTATTTTTCTGTTTCTAGTATGAGTGTACCGTCTTTTTCATTTATATATCCTGTTGCTGAGCAGGTTTTTTATCCTGTTGGATCTTTATTTTTTATGCATATCACCATTAATTGTCGTGCCCAGTCTCTTTAATTCGGCGCATTTATCGTTCACCCATCTTTCTTTAGCCTGCATTTGCTCCTTATTTCCTTGTGTAGTTATTCTGTTTCATATCTTGTTATCGTTTTCTGTCTCTTTTGCATCATGTCAAGAATCTTTTCAGAGATCCACTCGTTTTTTTTTTTTGACGTGCTTTTTCTTTTGTGATGATGTCGTTCGCTAATATTACTAGAGCTACTCTTAATGCGTTACATTTTCAGCTTCCTTTTCCAATTTGAGCTTCGTATTTCGTTTTCACGCTCTCCGTGTATATTTCCTGCAGGTTCGGATCATTCAGAAGTCTATTCTGCAGTCTTAGAGTTGTGTTGGGTTTCTTTAATCTCCTTAGTTTTAGCCTTAGTTTGCATCCAACTGGTAGGTGGTCGCTTCAGCAGTCAGCACTTAGGTAGGCTTTGCAATGAAGGACTGCGTTTTTGAACCTCTTGTTGATAATAACAAAATCAGTTTGGTTCTTAATTTCTCCTCCTAGACAATGATAGGTCACATGATGCAAAACGGGTGAAAATCTACTAGAAAACACTTAAATGGAAAATCCTACCCTACCCGCTTTGTTAACCGGACATTGCTCCGTCCGATCCTCACTTGTTTCGATTAATGGCTGAGCAGCACTTTCATTCTTATGAAGATGCAAAAAAATATGCTTTTTCCTTTGAGATGATTTTCGCGGATGTCACTAGAGCTACTCTTAATGCGTTCCATTTTGAGCTTCCGTTTCCAATTTATCCTTCGTATTTTGTTTTTTACGCTCTTCATATACATTTCCTGCAGGTTCGGGCCTTTCCTGAGTCTATTGTACTACAGTCTTAGGATTGTGTTAAGTTTCTTTAATCTCCTTAGTTTTACCCTTAGCTTGCATCCAAATGGTAGGTGGTCGCTTCAGCAGTCATCACTTGGGTAGGCTTTGCAGTGAGGGACTGCGTTGCCGAATATTTTGTAGATAGTAACATAATCAATTTGGTTTCTACTTCTGGACTTCTCCATGTCCATAGTCTTCTTTGGGGCTCTTCGAAGAAGGTGTTGGTTATTATCGGGTCATTCGCAGTGCACCACAGCCATTGCAGTACCCTAGTCCGAAATGGCCGACCATTTCACCTTCTCTCTCTTAGCCAACTTTGGCATTCAGATCTCCCATGATAATTCTGATTTCTTGTAATTTGCAATGTGCATTGGCATTGTCTAGCATGAAGTAGAAGGATACGATTTTTTCTTCTGTACTTTGTGTTGTCGGTGCATATATGACTATTACCGATATATTGAGAGGACTCCATGTTATTTAAGCTCTTTGCCGAGTGCCGTATTATTATTTATTTATTTTTTGCAATAATCATGTCGTCGAGTAGTGAAGAATATATTATATATATATATATATATACTCTCTATTGTAATAAAAACCGTTGTTTATATATATATATATATGTGTGTGTGTGTGTGTGTGTGTGTGTGTGTGTGTGTGTGTGTGTGTGTGTAAATTATATATATATAAGCTTTTCAAATAATTTGCCGTCATTTTTTACGGCAGTGGTACACTCGTATATATATATATATATATATATATATATATATATATATATATATATATCCAGGCGAAGAGAACCAACAGTTTTACAATTCCGAGTTTTCCGGCATTTACTTTGTTTTATAAAAGTGCTCAAAAGAATAAATATTGTCGAGTATAATATGCCAACAGAAATGAAGTCGAGACAAGGGTTTTGATCGACTGACACTTTTGTCGTCAAGATTAGAAGAAATCCTGTATTCACCAAAAATGTAAACTTTTTTCAAATTTAAAGTGAATCTTTATTCTGGTTAGTTAAATTGAACACACACAGAAATTTTTGTCTTCCATATCCATAAATAAGAAACATATTGTTTCTTATATTCAAATGAAAATCATTTTCACAACAATGAGCTAACATTGCCTGATGACGAAGTAGAAATCTTGAAACAGAGAAATTTCCATGCCGCAATGTAAACTATATTAATTTTAAATAAAAGAAGAAATTTAATTATCTAATATATATATATATATATATATATATATATATATATATATGAATTAAAATAAATTTTCAAAATTCAAAAATGTTGAATGAACATTTCAACATGAAATCCCTAAAAGAGATCTCACGTCTCCTCAGCAACAGTCAGTTTATATCAAAATGAAAATAAAAATAAGATTAAAAAAATGAAATAAAAAAATAAAAACATAAAAAAATAAAAAAATAAAAAAATAAATAACGGTTAAGATTTGAGAAATATACATCACAAAACAATTTTTTTGAAAGTCAGTCTATTTTTGGTTTTTAATTTTAGATAGAGTTGTAAGAGAAGAGATGGGAAATTTGGCATGTCTCGCTTCATAAACGGGTTAAGGAATGGAGGTCGTTAAATTGAGAATTGGGTTAAACAAAACAGAACAAAAAGGGAAGGGGCGGGATATAAAAAATGTATAGAGAAAAATAAAGAAATGGAAAAAATGAAGAAAAGAAGAGAAAGAAAAAGGAAAAGGGAAACATTTCAAATAGAAAGGCTCGATTTGTGTCAAACAAATTTAACTTTAAATGTTTAAAAGGGTTAAAGTTTTAGAAAAAAGAGACTTATTTGAAAAAGTATATTGAGGGAAAAAATAGAAATAAGATTTTTAAAAATTTAATTAAGTGTATCTAATTAAAGATATTTTGGTCTAACAAACTAAATAGCAATTAAAGAAATTATAAATTTAAAAAAATTAATCTTAAAATAATTTTTATATAAATTTTTTAAAAAAATTTCATAGATAGAAAATTTATAAAATTTATGATGTGAAAAAACTTATTAAAAAGATATATACTAACAGAGGAAAAGAGATTTAGTAAAAGAATCCATATTTTATAAAGATAATTAAAGGAGACTAGGAGAGGAAGGTAGAGGAGTTAAATTACTATATAAAGTTAAAATTAAATTAATTTATCAAAAATATATCTATCTCTATATATATATATATATATATATATATATATATATATATATATATCTATCTATATATATATATATCTATATATATATATACATATATATAAATATCTATACATATACATATATATATATATATATTAATATTTATCTATCTCTCTCTCTATATATATATATAAATATATATATATATATATATATATATATATAAATATATATCTATCTATATATATCTATCTATATATATATATATCTATCTGTGTATATATATATATATATATATATATATATATATATATATATAAATATCTATCTATCTATATATATATATATATATATATATATACCTAGTGTTGTCTTTATTTAGTTTAATTTCAAATGACCTAATTTTTATATATATATATATATATACCTAGTGTTGTCTTTATTTAGTTTAATTTCAAATGACCTATTTTTTTTAAAATTAATTTTATTTTAAATCCTATATCTTTTTATTCCCTTTTATTAATAATTATGCCTTTTTAAGTAAAGGCCTTTTTCTAATACTTCAACGTTTTGGGGAAATTAGGTTTTTGAATTTGTCCAGCGTCTGTAATATTTAAAAAAAAATTTTTCTTTAGTTTCTTTCTTTTTTTATCTCTCTTACCACCTTTTTTCCGTGTTGCTTTAACTGACGTCGATTTAACACGGCTGTCTGTTAATTTTTAGTTACATTCTCCCTTTTTTTTGCGAACCCAGACGATGTCAATTTTTTTTTCTTATTTATTTGATTTTATTCTATCTTTTTCTTTTTCTTTTTCCTTTTCTTTTTCTTTCTCTTTATTTTTATTTTTATTTTATTTTATTATTTATTTTTAATTTCTTTGCAATCTATTTTAAAAGGAAAAGTAGACTAATTTTTCTCCAGTTTCTGAAAGGTTTTTTTCTGTTGCTGAGGTGATGTGTCGTTCCCCGTGGGGATCTTCATATCGAAATGGCCATTCAACATCTTTGAATTAATCCTTTTTTAATATATATTTGCTCTGTAATATTTTATTACATGGAGCTCTCTTCCTGTATCATTTTTTAATATTAAAAAAATTTTTAATATTAATTAGGATCGGGTTTTTTGGAATTTACCTTCCTGCTTTTTTCCCTTGGATTGAAGTATCTGAATTAAAATATATATATATCTACATATATCTATATATAAATATATGTCTATCTATATCTATATATAAATATATATCTATCTATCTATATCTATATATAAATATCTATCTATCTATCTATCTGTCTATCTCTCTCTCTCTATATATATATATATATATATATATATATATATATATAACATTTCGCCCAATCTCTCATCAGAGAAAAATCGTTGGGAAAAGAATTACTTACTATTTTTAACTGGTACAACGAAATAAACTTTAAATGTGATGACAAAACTGGCGCAAAATTACGATATAAAACCGTCTTAATGATAATTAAAAACCAATTGATAAAATTAAAACGAATAAAATGAATAAATAGACCTGAAAAGTAAGCACCAGAAACAAATCAAACAGAAATAGAGAAATGAAAGAAATAATGTTTTCCCAAACAGTAGATTATAGTAGGTTATCCTTTATTGTGAAGTGCATTTGTGTGCTGAAAAATATTAATTGAAATTGGCCTTGTTAGTAGATAGCCCACTATAAGGATATAAAACAAGAAAATTAAATTGGGTATAGAAACAACATATATATATATATATATATATATATATATATATATATATATATATATATATACAGAAAATCTAAGCAAGAGCCAACAAACCTACCCAGGTTTCACCCTACGGCTCGTCAAGGTAAATTGGCCAATTTACCCTGAGGAGCCGTAGGGTGAAACCTAGGTAGGTTTGTTGGCTCTTGCTTAGATTCTCTGTCTTTGTTGCTCTACTTTCGTATTGAGCGATTTAGTCTTAGGATTTTCGTCTTGGGTTTTTTTTCTTTCTTACGAGTGCTTGACTTTTTGTTCATGTACTTCGTTTGTTTCTTTTTTTACTTCCCCTTCTTCTCCCTCCGAGTTCGTCCTCGGTGGGTTGTTCAAGACGATTTCAATTATAGCTTAATTCATACTAGTTTTGGCAGAGCAGAGTTAGTTCTGTTACTATTGGTATTGTAATTACTATATTTAATATTATATATATATATATATATATATATATATATATATATATATATATATATATATCAATTTATGTTTTTTACAAATAAAAGTAATGTCTTGTGGTTGGTACAAATGTCATTAAAAATGTTCATAGCAGCAATTGCCGAAAAGAGTTTGTGAGTATGTATGTGTGAGCGTTTGTTTGTTAGGTGTGTCTTTGAAGTCTCCGCTCAGTTATTCGGGTAAGTGGCTCAATGAACAGTGAAGAAGATGAGAAAGAAAGGAGAGGCAAGCATGAGACGATCGCTTTACGTGGTCAAGGGACGTGCTAATTATGCTCGTATTTTCTCAACTGGCGATGCTTCCTGTGTCGGCCTTTTATTTCGTCTTTGGGGATCCAAACATGTCATTTGGGAATTCACACCCGGATTTAATTCTGGGCTTCCCATTGGACCATAAACAAAATTCATGTTGGCTCGTGAAAAGAGTCCGTAAAAGGAATTTGATATTTATTTATTTTTGGTTTTCCACCGGAACATCTGCGTGGAGCCCAGATGCGCAAAGACCAGTTTTGGTCATTTGCTATCTGGACTTATGAGGGCAAACATCCGCTCTCTGATATCACCACAAGATAATGAACGAACCTCTCCTTTCCTCGGCAAAGTGTTGGTTTTCTCAGTTTGAACGTGACTGCTTCGACAATCTTAAGGAAGTGCCAAGGCCACACACATTGCAAAATGCTAGTTTTATTTTTTTTTTTCAATTTTTTTTATAGCCGCGCGTTGAAATCCTCACAGTATTTAGTATTGTTGAAGTTATCGTCAACATTTTTTGTGGAAATTTACAAATTCTACGTTCGATTTCGCAAATCATTCGAATAAATTTGAATAAGATGATTTGCTTAGACAAATTCTTTAACAAAAATCCTACTTTGTCTTCTTTTATCAGTTTGTACTTCTCCCCTAAATTTAGTTTTCGATCGATCAATGTATGGCTATTTTAGAGAGCATAACAGACGGAAATCACAGAATTTTATATATATAGATAGATGGATGAAAAAAAACATGAAAAAGTTTATTCTGTGTGAGAGCAAGATATGCAAACACCAGATACATAATAAGCTCGTATGCCTCAAAAACCTATCGCTTGAAAAGTTATGACCCTTTTAATCGCCACATCTTTCGTTTGCCAGTAAATCATTAATATTTTTGGATATTGGATTTGTGACACGAGTCGAGTGGCAGAAATGAACAGGACTTATCGTATTTACGAAGAAAGAGGGTTAGACTTTGTTTGGTATGTGGGACTTTGATTTAACCTCAAAGCCACGTCCTTCTGAATGAGAAAAACGCGACTTAAGAGTAATGCAGAAGTTTAGTTTAATTCAAGTGCCAGATTGTTTGGTTTAATTCACATGCCCTGATGAACGAAAAGCTACATGAACTCTGACGTCAATAAACAGAGAAGCCAGAACGCTCAGAGCTCACGAGATCTGAGAGGGAGTAGCAGAGGGTGAATTAGACACAACTGAAAGAGGAAGTTGCGAGAATTTGATTGTTCATTTTAAAAACCTACAGGATTCTTTAAAAAACCTACAGGATTCATTAAAGGTGTTCTAATAATAACCAAAATTTGAATTTTGGGTCAAGAATGAGCCAAAGTTGTGTCAGAAACAGAGAACGACAAAAAGAAAAATAACAGTGACTAGCATGAAAGTGACAGAAAGACAATTCCAGTAAGCAAACTGCTCAACAGAAATAAACACGGTGAGGCTGATTCGGATATACTAGAATTTCCCCAGCGATATAATTCGACTAACCGGTAAACTATTCTCTAATCGATAGCCTTAGCAAAATACAGACTGATGGACGACTGAATATTCAGGCAGATGGTTTAATAGACAGACAGAAAAGCTAAGACGCCAAAAGAAAAGTGTGGCTTCTAAAAACCCTGCGGATGCTAGCTTCTGTGTTAGAAGGAGTTTGTTTTCACAAGAACTGATCGAAAAAAATAAAAGATTCGCATGAGCAGAGAAAGAAATTTAGTAGCATTCTCTATTAAATATATAAACAAGATAGCAATCACAGTGCTTCCCAAATGTTACAAGTTCTCTAAGAGGAACACATGTGGTTTAGCCTCAAGAAAATTCTAAATACCTATTCCCATGCAATCTTACCCGGAATGTCTTATCTACTTAAACAATTAGAATATTGTTAAATGTTCCGAATCGACTGGGCAATGTTAAGTAATTTCGGTCTATTTTTAGTCGTTAGTAAAATCCTGGATATAAAAAAATATAAAAAGTTTCGACATTTAGGTTAAATTATTTGTCGAGACTTATAAAAAAAAGTAACTTCTTTCTTAAAAATAGATTGCATTTTAATCGAAATCTTATAAGTATGTATTTAAGTAGAAATATTTTTCGTTAAAACACTTTCAATAAGACAACTTTCTATAGTCGCCGTTTATTTATTATGAACTAGCAGTATAGCCCAGCGTTGCTCGGGTGTAATGAAAGCTTTAAAACTAATCCATGGTCCTGGAGCTCAGACTCAGTCTAAAGAATATTTGTGTAAAGTTTGGTGAGAATCGTATAAAAATTGTGGATTTTTATAAAGGACATACAGACAGATAAACAGACACACACACAAACATCTTGCCTTTTATATATATATATTATCGATTTTCTGCACTATTGTAAGAACTGCAACCTTGAAGCTTCTGAATATCGTTTCTTATGTCTTTGTCTATGAGTGTATCAAATTTGATTAAAATCGGACCACTCCTTCTATAACCCATTTTTTTCGATTATCGATTGTCGATAATTATCGGGGTACCTCGACACAAAACCTAGCTAAGAACACTCGCAGACGCTTATAGTACGACTGTGTAAATTTTCAAGAAAATCGGTTCAGCCGTTTCGGAGTCTATAGGTAACGGACACACACACACACACACACACACAGACAAAGTTCCATTTATAAATAAGTTTAGATATTCTAAAAAATATGATAAAAATAAAAACTTTGATAAACTTTTAAATGAGATGCGGGATGTGCCTTGTTATGAAATGGATATCGGCTCGGAATAAGAAATCGGAGAGCAGAGTTCGAATTCCAGTTGAATTAGTTGCATTCACTTACGCGCAAATACCTTTGGAAAGGATATAAATACGTCTCTTCCTCCGTCTAGCTATGGGTTGAATACCAGGACAAATTGGGTTCTGTAGCCGTGATTAGCAACCATTCTACTGCGGTAAATTATTCTGCCAAGTCAGTCATGGATTGAAAGAGACATGATCGCCCAAGCGTGTATCACATACGGTACTTAACTGACTGAGTATATTTAGAAGGATTTTTTTATAATAAGGATTTCTTAAGTTAATTTTTTAAAAAGTCCTGTGTCAGTTACAAAATAAAATAATTTAGGTCTATTCTTAGTGGTTATTAACAACTGGATTCTTTTTTATATGTGTCTCTTCAGGGATAGGTGATCATGGCTCTCCACAATTTCCTGTTTTTCGTAGCTCTTAATAAATTTTATCTTTATGATATTTCTCTTAAACCTTGTTCCGCCATCCATTTACTCAATCCCTTAAGAATGTTATGCGTGTTTTCCCATGTCTCTTTGTCATTTCAATCTGTCCTGTAAGTATCATATTTTCTATCAGCCTGACGTCACGTCTATTGAATACATTATATACTCATCATGGGCTTATTAAAAGATAAACTAAAGAATTTGATTAATCAGAAATTCCAAAAAGGAGAATTGCAAAATTTTCACAGGTTAATTATTATTATTGTGTCATTTTCATCATAATTCGATTTCTGCTATGGTCGCACTACCAACCAAGTCTGCGGGAAGACCTAAGGCAGGTCGTGGTGTGTTGTTATCGCTACATTTCATGTTTTTCTATCATCCATAACATCCCTAGCGTTCCGTAGACAACGTTCTCCTTAGTGTGTATGTGTTCCCAGGGATTCTTTCAATGTCTTGTTTTATTCCATTTTTTATCATTCCAAGTGCACCACTTATCACCGGTACTATTCTCGTTCTCAATTTACTCACTTTTCTATTTCAATTTCCAGGTCTTCATAATTTGATAGTTTTTCAAATGCCTTGGTTGCTATGTTACAATCCGCTGGACAAGCCATATCAGTTGGTAGGCAGGTTTTTTCTTTTTGGTTTTTGACAATAATGTACGGCCTTTTTGCATTAATTTTTCTCTCTGTGTAGATGGTGTAATACTATGGAATGGTGACACCTTCTATTTCTGTAACCGGTGCTGGGTAATGTTCATACCAGTGTTTGTTTTGCATATTTTCCAAAGTGTTTGCACATTGTTTATTATCATTATTATGTTGTCATTTTTCATTATATTTCAATTTCTGCTATGGTCGCACTACCAACCAAGTTTGCGGGAAGACCTAAGGTAGGTCGTGGTGTGTTGTTATGGCTCCATTTCATGTTTTTTTCTATCTCCCCTAACATCCCTAGCGTTACATAAACAAAGTTCTCCTTAGTGTGTGGGCTGTACTTAATAAGACAATTTTTTGTATATCTCTTAAGCTGGGCTTTACAGGGATTCTTTCAATGTGTTGTTTTGTTCCACTTTTTATGTTTCCAAGTGCACCTACTATCACTGGCACGATTCTTGTGTTCAATTTCCATTTTTTCTATTTCAATTTTCAGGTCTTTATATTTTGACAGTTTTTCAAATTCCTTGGTTGCTATGTTACAATCCACTGGACAAGCCATATCAATTAATAGACAAGTTTTTTCTTTCTGGTTTTTAACAATAATGTCTGGCCTATTTGCTTCAATTTTTCTGTCTGTGTAGATGGTGTAATCCCATAGAATGGTTACATCTTCTATTTCTGTAACCGGTGCTGGGTGATGTTCATACCAGTGTTTGTTTACATATTTTCCATAGTGTTTGAACATTATCCAGTGGAAATATTGCCCCACTCTATCGTGACGATTCTTATATTCATTTGGGGCAAGCACAGAACATCCTGAGATTAGATGGTCTATTGTTTCTTGCTATTTATCACAGAACCTGCATTTTGGATCTACATTATTGTGTATAGTATTTGCCTGAAAGTTCCTAGTGAAAAGACTTTGGTCATTGCGCTGCAAGAATAAAGTCTTCAGTCTAAGACTTTAATCCAGATGCACGTAACCATCGAAAAGTATTAACTTTATCAACATTTGATTTTTGGCACGTTCTGGATATTGGCCATGCAAAGGTGTGCCTTGCCAACGTTGTTTCATCTGTTCAAGAGCTTTATCTTTGGCTTTCATTTTCATATTTTTTGCCGCAATAGTTTGTTCTTGGCTTCTGTTTTGTTTTTCTACAGAATCTACTAACTGTAAATTTTGTTTGTATTTACTGCCTTCTTTTATTATTGAATATTATTATTATTATTATTATTATTATTATTATTATTATTATTATTATACCCTTCGTTATCATCATTATTATTATTTAAGAGAGCAGTTATCCAAAAATGTGATTCTGGGGTACAAATATGTGAAACCCAAAATACCCATCATGACACATTTGGCACATATATTACAGCCAAAGAGACGTGATATAGTGATAAGAGATAACAATGAATAACTTTTTTAAAAAAAGGTTCACTTAAAAATATCTGATTTATTTTAATCATATTATCCCGAGCCAGACAGTAAAGCCACTAAAGCTGCAAGTGACTAGTGAGTATTAAATAATAAGAAAAAAAGAAAAGCATTATCAATGAAAGCAAAAAAAAAAAACGGGAATCAAGAAGAGAGAAGATAACGATTGACATTGGTTAAAATTAACAATTGATTTATCCACGCCAGGAAGATTAATAAAGGCTGCTAATGACGTGGAAAGACACGAGTAATTTTTAACTAAACAATATAAGGAATTTATTGACGAATTTACACACTTGAAGCTGTGTCAGTAGTTCGTTTTAGGAAACTAAAACAGAAATTTTGAAAGTCCGTAGTTTTAACGAAGAGGAAATGTTCATACAACAGATTAAATGCTCTGACACAAAATAATATTAAAAATGTTTAAAACAAAGGTAAAAAAAGGTCATTGTTCACAGAAAGGATATACGGTGACATGCATTCAAAAGTAGACGAAGACAGTTTGAAATACTTACTTTTCTTGGATTTTTGAAAGAAAATCCTTTGAAGTGCAGCGTGCTTGTTTAAAAGGCCGATTGGCAAGTAATAAGTCACGGGAGATAACTTCCACACCGGACGGGGTGAACATGAAACCTTTCACATGTCATCAGATATGCTAACTTTGTTAATTTAATTTTTCTTATTTTATATTAAAAGGAATTTCACATAGGCGCGTTACTTTCTTTTGCTTGGCTCGACGGCTAATTTCTGATGAAGTCAAGATTTTCATTGGTCCAAAGAAAGTTTCACAAAGATGCATGAATTTCTTTCGTTTTTTTTTTTTTCCTCAGTTCTCTGAATTTAAAGGAAGTGAATAGAGAGATTATTCCGCACTCGCTGCATATCTTGTCATCGTTTCTGCATTTGGTCCATTGCATTTGCTTTTGCCTTCTTTTTGAAGTGCTTTGTATTGGTGCATTATGCTTTACTTGTTCTTATATATCTTCTTACTTACTAAGTCCAGTCTTCCGGCCTGAATCATGTGATCCGTTTCACTCTCTAAATCTCTGATTCTCATATTAATATTTTAGACTGTGCATATGCCACTGAGTTTGTTTGGTGAAAATATAGTCACTTTCACAGTTTTACAGTTCACGGTGGGTTACATTCTACCATTTAGTAAGGCCTATTCATGTTTTTTAGTTGACCCAGTTTGCTAGATTCCCTAATTACGTGGTTCTTAATTTTCACACAGTCGGCATTCGTCAGTTCTGTCTTCGTATCGCTCTTGGCTTTCATATAATTGGTTCTTACGGTATTTATTTTGTGCCACTTAAGAGCGATTCATTTGTTCCTTTTAATCTGTCCTTTATATAGCCGTGTCCATGTAGATATATCTGCTGGTACTCACGATATATCTTCTGAAGTGTCGATATAGCCTAGCTACTGCTGTGCCGACATAATTTGTCTCTTGAAGTGCCTATATAATTGCTTTTGTTCACATCTATTTTATGTAGCCTTTGCGTTCAATCTATTGGTTGTTAGAATGTAATTCTTGGTTGTTGTTAATAGATTGTTTTTCCTTGCCATGTTCTGTTTACTCTTCAGTCATCATCATTATTATTATTATTATTATTATTATTATTATTATTTCTTTTCGTATCTGAGATAGCTGAACAATTTTTTATTTTGAAGGAAACATGTTTTAGTCTTATTAAGCTTGTGGGTGTGCAGGTGGCGTAATGGATAGCGGAAAAAGTTGGAGAGGCGAGTTCAAATTCCGATCGAGTTTTTGCATTCACTTTTTCTTTTTTTTTTTAACAGTAACGTTCGCTCTGTGCAAAACCCGGGTGGTATTTGTGGTAGAGGGTTACCTTAAGGGGTAGTTTATATGGATATGAGGGGAAGATAACGCTTAACTATAGACTTGAAGAAGCTAACCAAGAAAACATTCAGGTATGATACTCCAATTGTGGTGTCGTGTCCTCCTAGAAGCCAAGGCAACAGAATCGTCTCTTCTCCCCCAGATTTTTCTTTTCACCCTGTACCCACCCGACATTCACTCTAAGTAGATTTTTAAGTTAATGGCAAATTTATGTGAATAGGAAGGGAAGATAACGATTAAATCTATACTTCAACAGATTGAAATTGTAGAGAAACATAGTGGAAACTTCCTCTTGGGAGTCAGTTCAACAGAGGTTCCTAGGTTCGCGGGAAGAAACTATTCAGTGAAACTTATTTCTCACCGATGTAATACGAAGGGCACATGGGTAGTTTTCTATAATGTAAGTAACATAGCGGGTGCTGGCGGGACCAAGAATGTAGTTCGGCCGAGCACTTTTCATGAAATTAGCAACAGAGCAATAAGAGGCTCGCCGATTCCCGTCTTTGAGAGGGAGGTTGGAGAGCGGAAAATAATTCGTCATTCATAAGCACTCGGAGACGGTTTTGAAGTACATAAAAACTGGAAAGTAGGACTGAGCAGCTCGCGCCCATATACGTTTATTTTTACTCAATTTTAGGCCTGATCTGTCTCTTATAAAAATAGAGGACAGCATGAGAAGTCAGGTAATTTCTGGGGTGGTACAGGGAGCCGACCATTTTTACCTGCATCTTTAGCGATGGATCGTATGTACGAGTTTCACTTGAGGTCAGGTGAGACCCACTAGTCTCTCAATGCACGGTGCCTTCTAGAGGGGACATCCGTTCATCATGACTGGCAGTAGTTTGGAGTTCGATCGGCGGCGATGGAATGCAACTAGTTTGCTTTTCGATACATTGTTAGAATTTGTATTTCGAAAAATCATTATCTCAAAAAAATGTAAATGCAAAAAGGATTATTCTTACAAGCCACAATATGTTTCAGGTTGATAAACTGTAAAAAAACAAGTCAGTTATTCAGCATGCGTTTTAAAAATGGAAAATAAAAATGTGACTATCTTAGCTTGTGTAGCAACTGTCGGTTTCGAAAATCTATAGATGTGCGGCTGAAATGCATTTTTTTCAGCTTGTTGTGGAGTGGAAGCGTAGGGTGTGTGTTGTATACCAATAAACAGACAAACACGTGTATATAAAAATATATTACTTATATTTTTATTGACGAACGATCGACCGTGTGGCACAGGGCAGAGAATTGAGAGCGCGCTTCTAATGGGGGTTCGACGTGGTGACGGGGGGTTCGACGTGGTGACGGGGGGTTCGACGTGGTGACGGGGGGTTCGACGTGGTGACGGGGGGTTCGACGTGGTGACGGGGGGTTCGACGGGAGTGTAGCCTCTCTGCTTAGCTCTTCTAGCTTCTTCTTCGACTTCTGGTCTTGTCTGGCTCTCTGCCCAGACTGCCTGTCGAGCCTGACTCCTGTCGAGGCTGACTGGGACTCTTCTTCTCTTCTACTGTTCTTCTGTGTTTCGAGGTCTTTATATATCTTCCAAAAACGGAACTTGCCTCGATCGCGACGCCTACTCGACGCCTACGTAATTCTCATAGTCACC
Source organism: Ascarosepion bandense (assembly GCA_037127315.1). Classification (NCBI taxonomy): domain Eukaryota; kingdom Metazoa; phylum Mollusca; class Cephalopoda; order Sepiida; family Sepiidae; genus Ascarosepion; species Ascarosepion bandense. The sequence goes on from JBBBDQ010001772.1 coordinate 131,305, forward strand.
TGTCTGTTTGCTCTGAGCTATTTCCGCTCTGCCGGAAATAGGGTCAAAACGACATCCGCTGCTTTCAATGACCGAAAACACCCACGCTTCATCAGCCTTCTCGGGTGGGGCCAGATTATTATATTACACTCCTCGCCCACCCATTTTCCAAAATGTTCGCCTAAGAACATTTTAAGCGCAACATCCTCACTCTCCTCCCCATGCCACACAAGCCCTACAATTGTATAAACATGTGCATGCCAAAACAACAAAAACATGTGCATGCTGAAACAAAAAAACAACAAAAAAAATATATAGGGGAGCCTACATCGGCAACCCGACAATGTTCGTGTCCATCTTGAAAATTGTTCTACCAGCTCGATGTTTCATTGTTCCTTTTCTTTTTTTTTTTCCTCCCCCTCTTTTTTTTTTTTTTTTTTTTTTTTAATATCCATCTTCACAGAATTGGGCAACGTTCTGAAAAATGTTCATCTTCTTTCTCGACTCTGTCCATAAGCGTAGACTCTTCGATGCATAATCACATGATTATTAAGCGGTAACCGCGCTCTAGTTTCAAAACTAACATCGAGTAAATGACCTTTGACCAACACCATGCGTGCTTCTGCTCGAGTTTATTGTTACCACGTAACCTCATTTAATTTAATTTAATTTCAAATATACTATGTTTGAACACAGAAAAAAATGGTCATTATTTGCCGTACATAACATTCATAGTCTGACCGAGAAATGTTCAATAGAAATTTAAGAAAATTACCCTGATTCCAACTTTAATCCGCATGCAATTTACTTGTGGAGGATATTAATTTAGTCTAAAAAAAAAATTTAAAAAAAATGGACCCGTGACTCGTAGTTCCTTAGTTTGTGCAATGCTTTCCATTCCCTGAACTACTTCTTCTGGATTCGAAACCAAGTATATCTGATTTGTTAACATCTCTCTGTTTAACGCCGAGACATTTGAACGCCCGTTGACCCCGGAGTACTATTCACAGCGGATAACTCAATTTCCTTTTCCGAAGCACTGTTGCTTCTTTTACACTTAAAAATCCGCTTCCTGGCTATTATTCCCAGGATTATTATTACGCCGACCACGCCAGCAATAACTCCTATCGTCAACTTCTTCGGGAGTTCCTCATATCCTTCACTAAATCTCTCCATATTTACTAGTTTTCAGAAATTTAATATATCTTCAAAAGATATTTCCCAAGTCACATAAATGAAAATTCACAGAGGATGTTGAATTTATGGGAACCGGCACAAAAGCATAAAAGTGAAGTACTTTCACGTAAATAAAAATAAGTTTTAGATTTTAATTTAATTTTCCCAAATCTCCCCAAATAATCCGATTCCACCATATTGATAACAAAATATCTTTTCAATATCTGACTCATATCGCGAAACACTGAGACGCGGGTGAATGTTTTAAGAATATATATAATCGGTGTATTCGCAAAGAAATAACCAAACAATGCAGTTGTTTTCAAGCAACGATGTTGAGATATATTTATAATTGGCGATTTTGTTGGCTGTTGTTAACTGCATAATTAAAATTACACTTTAAAACTCTCGATAACATTTAAGTCATTTCTATGCTGTAGAAATGTCACGCAAAACACAAACATTTTTAAATTTTGACAATACCTGTGTAAAGATTACAAATTAACGTTTACGAACAAATTCTGTTGACGAGATCAAAATTAAAGAACCCTTTCGTTTCTCTGATTTTGCTATTGTGGTAGCATTCAGCTACATTTATAATTTGTCAATGTTTACCAATTTTGATTTAGTTCATGCAATACAAGGCCAAATGGAGAAAATGAAGAGGGTCATTTTACGCTAATACTCCAATTGGGGAAAGTTTGTGTACGTAGAACATCGATTGTTTTTTTGGTTTTTTTTTTAATTCGGCTCGAGTACTGATCAGAAAAACTCAACTATTTCAACCATACAACTGACCTTCATAATCACATTGAGAATAGTTGTTCGTCAATATTTCTATTGGGCTGTCTGGAAGTTCATGCCGCTTTTTAAGTAAAATTAAGACACAAACCAAAATTATTTCATTAAATATTTATTCTACGAAATATTAACTATTTTCTTGCACAAACCAAAGAAAACCATTGCTAAACTCACTTCACATATATGGTAAAACATTAACAAAAAAAAAATAAATCATCAACTCAGACGCCCTGCACCCACAGATAGGTAAATATTTCAGCTGTAACACCCCACTGTCAGCCTTAACACCCCACTTTAACACTTTCTTCCTCATTTTAACACCCCACTGTCAATTTTAACACCTTCCCTCTCCGTTCTACCGAACAATCCATATTTCTCATTTCTACGGTCAGATCGGCAACAATATGCTGTCCCATTTTTTTTTCAACCAGACCTACTATAAACACGAGCAGAGAACACACACACTATTAAATCCAAGTCTCACCTACCTTTCGCTGGTCTCGTCCGGTTGTTTACTATATTTTCGTCTTCTTTTTTTTTCTTTCTATGGCAGTTTTAATTCCGGAAATTTCAAGTCTGTTGAATTTTCAATCGTTGTTGCGGTAAACCAGTTCGTATCAATGTTTTGTTGTTTCAAAACCAAGTCACTAGCACCAAAACAATTAGTCTGTTATATAGCAAGAAACAGACAAACACGCAAACACGGGTGTATATAAAAATATATGACTTATATTTTTATTGATGAACGATGGACCGTGTGGCCTAGTGAACAGAGAGTTGAGGGAGCGCTTCCAGGGGCTGACGTGGGGTTCGACGTGAGTGTGGCCTCTCTGCTTAGCTCTTCTAGCTTCTTCTTCGACTTCTGGTCTTGTCTGGCTCTCTGCCCAGACTGCCTGTCGAGCCTGACTCCTGTCGAGGCTGACTGGGACTCTTCTTCTCTTCTACTGTCCTTCTGTGTTTCGAGGTCTTTATATATCTTCCAAAAACGGAACTTGCCTCGATCGCGACGCCTACTCGACGCCTACGTAATTCTCATAGTCACCTGTCTGTTTGCTCTGAGCTATTTCCGCTCTGCCGGAAATAGGGTCAAAACGACATCCGCTGCTTTCAATGACCGAAAACACCCACGCTTCATCAGCCTTCTCGGGTGGGGCCAGATTATTATATTACATGTGTTTAATCAATCGATCACTGTTGAAGCGATATTTGAGTGTTCTCTTCTTGATATTGGTTTTGGCACTATTTTTTTTATGGGAGATGGACAGCTGTCCACGTAGAATGTCGTCTGCTCTTCACGTTACCGATATCATTGATGAAAAGGGCAGGGGCTGACAATGCTTGGAACCATTGTCGTTGCTAGAATGAGACTGGACACAACATCTTACAGCCTTCATTTCCTTTTCCATTTTTTAAAACTAATGGTCACACTATAAAAGGACCCAGAGCCACTCAAGTCAGTGGGTTTCTGAAGGAATTTGTTGCGTGAGTGTTAAGAGTAAGAGGCGCAGTTTATAAGGATATGGGAGAAAGTTAACGGTTAAATCCACACAGATGAAGATTGTAGTAGCCGAGAAAGCATTCTCTTGGGATTCACAAGGTAGCGAATTCAAGTAGAATTTTGTTCTTACTAATCGAATGCAAAAGAAATGAGATGGAGTTCGCTACGTGGAACTGAGGGTCCTAACTGTGACGGCTAGAATCGGTAGGACTAAAGAATTTTTTCATGGAAATAACGTTGCAGCGTTTCGTCTGTGGGAAAGGGGCTGTAGTGTGGGAAATAATTCATCCCCCACAAGGCCGCGAATACGTTTTGGGATACTTTTTTCAACAGTAAAGTCTGAGTAGCTCCTGTCCATATATGACAGAAGTATTTCATTTTCAGCCTTATCTGGCTCTTATAAGGATAGAGAATAGCATAAGGTGTCAGGTACTTAATAAAGCAGTACAGGGAATAGACCATTTATCTATAGTGATTGATCGTATATTTAAGTTTCGTTTCATTTTTCGGGTTTGGGGTGAAATTCAGTCCCAACAAGAGTCCAAGGACTAGTGCTATTAAGTCTACGTTTTATTTTTATAATCATTTCCACCCCAACAAGACAATAAAGTCACTAAGACACAAGGGTTCACCTAATGTTAGAGAATATGAGAAAAATACTGTTAAGTAGAGAGGGTAATAAAAGGTCAAGAATTAAGAACACAGAAGACAACGATTGACATTGTATTTAATTTTTTGAAGAATTCGTGATGAGACCTTGCCGCCAATCTAGTAATACCTCTAATGACACCATCATCATAAAAGGAAGCGATTGGCAAAGAAGAAATTAAAGTCTTGCATACGAAATTAAACCGACGACGACGACGACGTCATGTACGATGCTAAATTTCATAATGTCTAGGTATCATAAAGGAAAGTGATATTTACTTTGAAAATACAAAAATGTGGCACAAGGCCAACAAGGAGGATGGAACAAGGTCGGTCTTCAATTTGTCTTATTTTAAACCTGGTTAGCCACAAATATTGTCCCAAACATACCACAGTATACCTTACAACAAAATAACAAAATCTTACTTACTACTTTTACTACATTCACCATAATACTTCAAGGCTCTATGAAGTTCTAACTAGTTCGCAAATGTGAAAGTTAATCTGGAAGGGGTGAATAAAATAACTTTTTAAAATGAAACTTCAATGAGTACTGTAAAGGAAAGTTAATTGGTAGAATTACAGTGAAAGTATTTATAAAAAATAGGCATAGAGAAGTTAAGTTTTGGCGATGGGAAAGTGATTGAAGTTGAGATGACAAGCGAGATCCACTAGCATTGCAGATTCTTCTTTAGTTTTATCAAGAACTAGCAGTATTGCCCGGCGTTACTCGGGTGTAATGAAAGCTTTAAAACTAATCCATGGTCCTGGAGCTCAGACTCTTTGGACGTTGGCACGAAAGACTAAAAAGCAATAGTTGTTTCCAGTTAAAGCGAAACCGTAGACTGAAAAAAAAAATGAATGGATGTAAGTCAAATTTTGATTTCCTGGTATCGATATCAAATAAGTTTTTTTCGTCGTAAACTGAATTTTGAAGGCTAAATAAGTCCTCTGAGTAAATGGTATCATGGTAGAGACTAAGAACTACAATTATAGTTATTTAGAGCCAAACCCGAAGCAAAAACTAGAATAAAAGGGCTGAAAAAATACAGACATACAGGCAGATAAACAGACACACACAAACATCTTGTCTTTTATATTTATATATTATCGATTTTCTGCACTATTGTAAGAACTGCAACCTTGAAACTTCTGAATATCGTTTCTTATGTCTTTGTCAATGAGTGTATCAAATTTGAATCAAATCGGACCACTCCTTCTATAACACGATTTTTTCGATTTTCGATTTTCGATGTTTATCGGAGGTATTTCGACACAAAACCTAGCCAAGAACACCCGCAGACGCTTATAGTACAACTGTGTAAATTTTCAAGAAAATCGGTTCAGCCGTTTCGGAGTCTATAGGTAATGGACACACACACACACACACAGACACACAGACACACACACACACACACACACACACACACAGAGACAAACAACACAGACCATATATGGGGGCAATATTTAAAGCAAGAACGAATGATAGACTGATAAGTGCGTAAAATAGATCCTGGCAAAAAAATAATTGTCTAGCACAACAGTGAACCAACATTCCTAGCTTCAGTATTACCAACTGATTCAATATTTTGGTCTCTGTTTTTAAATCAAGGTTCTTAGGCAAACAGTCGAATAAAAGATATACTCCCTAATACTGACCTTTATCTATGTTTAGCGTATCACTCAAGAGAATAACATTTTCTCCGTAAACCAAGATTTCGTTTCATTTTACATACCTCGTCTCAGTTTTCTTTACACGCACAAATCAATCTTCATTGTAAAATGATGCACTACACGAGAATATAGGCTGTAACCGAGAATAAAAATTATAACAAAAGTGGTAAACAAACAGTACACATATGTGCGGGCAGCGTAAGGGTCATCAGTGCGAATGAAGTGAAATCATCAAACCGAGTACAAATACTGCCTAATTTGTTGCGATCTCTTTCGTACTAATAACCTTGGAAAAGGCACAAATACATCTCTTCTATCCATCTATCCAGATATGAGTTAAATAGCATTGTAAACTGGAATATATATATATATATATATATATATATATATATATATATATATATATATATTGACTATTTAATTACTTAGTTTGTTTTTGGTCATAATAAAATTAGACCAGTACACAGTTGTATTAAAAATGTTCAATACAATTATATTGTGGAACTTTTGAATATTCTTTATTTGCAAACGAGTTATTATGCGACCTAGGTTTCTACCATGTGGCGATTTGCAATAAGAGATTTTACCGTTTTTAATAACGCTCAAAACGTCAGAAATTTAAATAGAATTGTACAAAACAAGATCATTAATAAAGAATGTAACTGCAGGGACAAAAATAAATGCCTACTTCAAGAAGTTTGTAATACAAAAGAAGTCATTTACAAAGCAAAAGTACATAACTTAAATGATCAAAAGAAAACACATTCTGGATCAACCAAAGATAATTTTAAGACCAGATGGTTTAATCACAGGTCTACATTTAAAATAGAAAACAAAAACAATTGTACAAAATTGGCTAGTCACGTGTGGAAATTGGAAGTAAAATATGGAAAAGACCCAGACATAACGTGGAGTATAGTGAAAACAGTCAAGCTTTACAACGGTGGCAAAATATGTAGACTGTGACAGGAAGAAAAGTTAGCAATTATGTTATTCCCAAAGAAAAACGAATTACTGAATGAAAGAACAGACATTATGCCTAAGTGTAACCATACCATAATATACCTATTGAGTTCATAAAACCATGGTTGAAAACGTTCAAATTTCTTCTAATTTTGAAAATGCGCGTTCAAAAAGATCCCCGTTACGTGAGCGTCCTTTAAAAACCGGTAAAATCAGTTATTGCAAATCGTCTGAAGACACCACATGGTAGAAACCTAGGCCGCGTAATAACTCGTTTACTAATGAAGAATTTATATATATATATATATATATATATATATATATAGTCATCCGCAGACAGATCTGTTTCGCTGTATCACAGCTCATCAGTACGGTTAGACTCCTATTGCTTTTAACCCAGGATTGAAATCCGACCGAATTGGCGTCAGTCGGCGATTCTACCTCTGGGCTATGTGCGTTCGGTAGAAGAAGGCAGACCTTTTAACATGTATATGGTCATTATACCCGCCCAATAGCCAGAGTGCTCAAATCCACTAATGAATGAGCGATGCGTACATGCCAGAGTAGCTACTGTTTTTCAAAGTCTACCATTCTTCCAGAGTGCTCAATATATATATATATATATATATATATATATTACCGGCCATAATTATTTGGCCATCCCAGTTTTTTAAGAGAAATGATGTATTTCATATTATTTTAGTATTTATTGTCAAGTGCATAATTGTAAATGAAAAAAGATGGTTCTTTTTTATTATTACTTTACAAAATTTTACAAGGCATGGAAACAAAGATGAACTCATCTGAATCCCCCTAAATTTTTTTCATTCTTTCATTGATGAAACTGCATTATAGGTAATTATTAAATATTTATAAATTCATTTGATGCACATATTATTGTGCAGTATTAACAAAAGAACCATTCTATTTTCATTTACAATTATTCACTTGGCAACAAATACTAAAAAAATAGTATTAAATACATCATTTGTTTAAAACACTGGTGTGGCCTAATAATTATGTCCGGCAGTATATATATATATATATATATATATATATATATATATATATATATATATATATATATATATATAATGTTCAACCAAGAGACACACGAGTTAGTTACAGAGTAAGAGGAACAGTTTATGGAATATGTAGGGAAGATAACGGTTAACCCTAGACATGAACAGGTTAACATTGCAATGACCAGGGAAGAATCCTCTTTAGAGTCGGTTCCACAAAGTGACGGTTCGTAGGAAGAGTGTCAATCATTAGCTTTGTGTGGCATCTAATCTAGAAAAAGATCAACGCTGAATTCCAAACTCTGCAGAAGGCAACGGAAAACCACCACACATTTTTCTAACTCTTTAACATTCTCGTAATATTCAGCAAACTAATTTCATTCTTTAGCTAAATTTCACCTAATAAAAGGCTTGTGAGTTCACTCAAAGTTACATTTACAATGTTAATAAGGTGTGAGGTATGAATGAAAGAGAATATTGGGAGATAAAATTTGTGAGAATAAGACAAATAGATAACGATTAACAACGACTGACCCCTGACTTGTAGAGGTTAAAATTAAAACTTTCAGAAAAGCACTCACACGCGGGTTTATTTCACTAAGTGGCAGTTCTTGTTTTATTATAAACTTTAGGGTTAATTATCTGCTTTCAACGGCCAGATATTATAAAGTCCGTCATCATTATCTGAATATATCAGATCACAAGAGATTTTTTCTTACTTTAATTTATACCCTGAGAGCCACTCACGGTAAAGACTTACAGAAAAAGTATTATTCTCCACCTTGCAACCCTGGATAGGGACATTGAGAACGCAGTGGCAAAATGTAAACGCCGTGCGTTGGCTGCAAAAGCCCCCCCCCTCCTGATAAAATTTAATCCCTGGCCAAAAACAAACCTACCATTGTCTAGGTTACATGTGGATTTCGCAGGTCCACTGAATGGATACCATTACATAGTAGTGTATAGTTTTTCAAAATGGCCCGAGATACAAAGGATAAGAAAATTGACGACGCAAAGTACTAAAAACTTCCTGCTGGAATTGTTCGCAAGGTTTGTTGTGGTAGACACAATTCTGAGGGACAACGGAAGTCAATTTACGTCGAAACAATTTAAAGACTTCTGCAAGAAATACAATGTCGAATATATTACCACAGCTCCATATCGCCCAATATCAAACGGGTTAGCTGAAAAAATTTGGCATAGTTTATGCGGATAGAAGTGGATAATGGTTAACCCTCGTCTGAAACAGGTTAAGATTGTAGTGACCATGGAAAACATTCTCTAGGGAGTCGGTTTCACAGAACAGTAGTTCGCGAGAAGCTGATGCTCGGGCGGGACTTATTATCGAACATGGAATACGGTAGGAATGAGTGTGTTTCGCTACAATGCGCGTAGCATGACGGGTTCTAACAGAGAAGGTTAGATCTGGTGGAACTAAGAGATGGAATTAATCTGAGCACTTTCCATGTAAATAGGCGATAGAACAGCGAGAGTTTTGCAAAATCTCGTCAGTAAAAAAGGGTTGCAAGGTGGAGAATAATAATTTTGTCACCCATAAGGATACGGAGGCACTTTTAGACTCTATGGGGAGCGGAAAGTGAGAACTGGTAAGCTCCTGCCCATACATGATAGCAGTATTTCATTTTCGGCCTGATCTAGCACTTGAAAAGGCAGAGGATAGCACGAAGAATAAGGTACTTACTAGAGCTTACTAGCGTGTTACAGTGAACCGACCATTTTCCCCACATCTTTAGCAATGGAATGTATGTACAAGTTCCATTTGAATTAGTGGCCCAATAGCCTCTCCCAGTGGAAACATCCATTCATCGAGAATGGTACTTCAGGGAAAAAAGCAGATACTGCAAAAATTATCAGTTTTTATTTAAACTTATATGCAATTATTATCAGAAAGCTTTTCAACCAAAGAAATTGTAAACTTGAGTTTCTTTACAGCCTGGAATTGGGTAAAATTGAGGGTAAAAAAGAAACCGAACTGAGGCTTAACTAAATGACATCCAAATTACCCTCTCGGCGGGCGCTAACATAATTTTAAAGCTTGACCCTCATAAAGCGAGCGGTGGTGACGGAATCCCAATCATTTTCCTGAAGAAATGTGCGCCTGAACTCTCTGTTCTCTCCAAACTCTATAACTACTGCTTCTCTGCTTCTTGCTTTCCAGCCTGCTGGAAGTCCTCCTCCGTGGTTCCTATATATAAAAATAAATATAAAAAAATACTGGTGAACCCTCTGACCCCTCTAATTATCAGCCTCCTACCGATTTTTGGTAGAGTATTTGAAGCCATCATCAACGCCGAGGTGGTTCAACATCTCTCAATCCATATTCTCTTCTCTGACAAACAGTATGGTTTCCGCTTCACCAGGTCTACCGCTAATATGCTAACGACCATCACTGAGTATATATACCAGGCTCTCGATATGAACGGCGAAGCTCGAGCTGTTACCCTGGATATCTCCAAAGCGTTTGACAGAGTCTGGCATACTGGCCTTTTACGCAAGCTGCGAGGCTATAACTGGACAGTTGTTTGACTTCATTCAGTCATTGCTTTCAAATCACACAATGAAGGTATTATTGAACGGACATGACTCCCAATACTATCATACGAACGCGGGTATCCATCAAGGCTCTATTCTAGGTCCTACGCTGTTCTTGATCTTCATTAACGATCTCCCCGATATAATAAGATCCCAAGTAGGCATATACGTTGACAACACTACGGTTTACTCTCGCCTCGATCAAAAATCTACCGAGACTGACAAAGCAAACCTCGCTGCTGAATTTGAAAAGGACCTCCAATCCGTGATGGACTTGGGTAAGAAATAGCTTGTGAATTTTAATGCTTCCAAAATGAAACTGCTATCTATTAACCATCACAGACTCCTACCCAACCCATTTGCATGGATCAGGCTAGTCTCCCTGAAAGCAAAACACTGCGCCTCCTCGGGTTAACCCTCGCAACAGTTTTCAATTAGAATGACTATATCGAATTCATAGCTAAATTCGTTGCTAAGAAGGTCGGTTCTCTGTGAAGAGCCAGGAAGTTTTTCCCGTCTGAAACAATCCTGTACATATATAAATCTACCATCCGCCTGTGCTTTGAATACTGCTGCCATATCTGGTCGGGTGCCCCTGCTATCCACTTAGGGGTCCTTGACAAAATCCAGCGGAGAATCTTTAATGTGATCGATCCCGACTTGGCAGCTCAGATACAGTCACTTTCTCACCGGCGCAATGTGGCTTCTCTGTGTCTCTCCTACAAATACTTTCACGGCTTCTGCTCCGATGAACTTAGCTGTCTGGTGCCCTTATGTACGAATTTACTCGAGCCATAATTTAGCAACTAGGTCCCACCCTTTTACTGTAAAACCAATAAAATGTTAACGAAAATTCTACTCCATCAGCTTCTTTTCTCGTACTTCCCGCCTGTGGAATTCCCTTCCGTTTACTTGCTTCAGTCTGACTTGCATCCTCTCTCTCTCTCATGCTTCTTTCTCCGTCCACACCACTCTCATCAGTATTCTCATCCTTCTCTTACCCCCTTCTTGACACCCCCTATAACTTGTCACTCTTTCTCATCACTTTCCTCCTGTGTAACCCCCTGCGTACCAGATGCAATAAACTGCCTTTCTTGGGGCGATATGATTATCAAAAAAAAAAAAAAAAATTAAATCTACACTGGATAGAAAAGGCCTGAGAGCACGTAAATACTTTCCTCATTTTCATGAGGTGTTCTTGCTCCTTCTCAAAATATCGAGTGTTTCTAATGCAAATACATGAAAGTTAAGTCAGATATACAAGACATTAAAGAAGAGAAGGACTTGTTTCTCTCGTCTTGACTAAGTGCTTGCGTCAATAGAAAATTAAAATTAATTCCTTTTATTTTAAGGCATATCATTTGCATATCCGGGTTGTTTGAGGTGAACACTTACAGGAAATCGTGTTCATTTAAGTCAGTGGTTCTCAAAAGGAAGGAACTTGGCACGTAGAACAGTCATTTAAAATATTAGGAGGGAAATTTCGAATAAAGAGGAAATTGGAGAAGTATCATAGAAATAAGTTACATGTACAATGGTGTTATTATAAATATAGGAGAGAAATTGAATATACTTGGGATCGCGTCACATCTATCTATCTATCTACACACACACACACACACACACACACACACACACACACACACACACACGCGCGCGCGCGCGCGCGCATATATATATATATATTAATCATATCACCCCGAGCAAAGCGGTACCGCCACTGATGTGCAGGGGGCTACGTAATAGTGAAAAGATTGGAAAAGAGAAAGCCGGAAACCACATCCTAAACAGGGAACAAGGGATGAGCCTCTTCACCTGTTCAATAGACGTGGGTGGAGTGTGAACCGGGCGGTAGTTTAGTCTATCTACTCCAATTGAAAAAAAAAAGAGGAAAAGAATGGAAATGAGTAAAAGATTGGAAAAGAGAAAGCCGGAAACCACATCCTAAACAGGAAACAAGGGATGAGCCTCTTCACCCGTTCAATAGACGTGGGTGGAGTGTGAACCGGGCGATAGTTTCTGGAATCAGTTTAAATTAATAACTTCTTTTTTATTTTTCATATACAGTTACAATTTTGCTTAAAGTTTTTTTTTTCATATATAAACTTGTAACTTAACCAACATATTTCAGTGAAATTTTCACTTTCCGAAATTATAAATTCGATTCATAGGAAAAAAGTGTCCGTTTTAACTAACATCAGGATAAAATATGTTTTTGTTTTTTTTTGTTTTTTGTTTTTTCATAATTCATATCCTCCCGGCGACATTTTAAACCAGTAGTTCTCTTACGCATATTTTGAACATTTTTGCCTAAAGTTAATATTTTTTTATTTCAGATGACAGCTTAAAAATTTCAACATATATAAGCGAAATTTTCACTTCAAATTAAGATGTATGGATAAGAAGAAGGTTATAAATAGCCATATTTGCGTAGACGCACCGGTTATTTATTGAACAGTATATTTATTTATTTATTTTCCTCTATCTGGCTGAAATTTTATTAAATGAAATATGTTGCCGGAGAGTGCATATATGATTGCTCGTATATTCAGGCCGGTAGACGAAAATAAATACAGTGCTTAATAAATAAACGGTGCATCTACTCAAGTATGATTATCTACTAAAATTATGTTCAGAGTGATGAAATCTGTCGGATTAATAAATAAAAACCCATCACTTCTTAAAAAAAGATATGAGCTGGTGTCTCTGGATGCGCGTTGTGGTGCAGTGGATATCGGCTCGGAATGAAAAATCAGGGAGCTGAGTTCGAATTTTAGTTGAATTTGTTGCATTCACTTACGCGCAAATACATTTGGGTACTTGCCTCTTCTCTCTCATCTATGGGTTAAATAGAAAGTCAGATTGGGTTCTTAAGCTTTGGTTGACAACCGGTCTACCGCAGAAAGTAATGACAACCTACTGCGAGAAAATGTTTGCTCAGTCAGTCATGTCTCTTTCGAGACATGATCGCCAAAACGTATATTACGTACGGCACTTAACTGACTGACTCTGCTTAAAAATAGCCTGGAGTTCTTAGAATGTTTCTACTTTTTTCAGCCAACTTCAAGTGCGTCAACTATTCAAGTTTTTTAAGGTTTTACATGTGGTTCGTTAACTCATATCTTCCGGGTATCAATTCCGGGTATTATGTTTTATAATTTGGATTAATAAAAATAAGGTGTCTGTTTAAACTGACGTCTCTTTATTTTCCATATACTGTTACAATTTACATTTTCTTGATTCTAGATGAAAACTTAGGAAGTATCCAACATATTTTAATGAAATTTTGACTTGCAAAATTATGTTTTATAATTTGGATTAATAAAAATAAGGTGTCTGTTTAAACTGACGTCTCTTTATTTTCCATATACTGTTACAATTTACATTTTCTTGATTCTAGATGAAAACTTAGGAAGTATCCAACATATTTTAATGAAATTTTGACTTGCAAAATTATGTTTTATAATTTGGATTAATAAAAATAAGGTGTCTGTTTAAACTGACGTCTCTTTATTTTCCATATACTGTTACAATTTACATTTTCTTGATTCTAGATGAAAACTTAGGAAGTATCCAACATATTTTAATGAAATTTTGACTTGCAAAATTATGTTTTATAATTTGGATTAATAAAAATAAGGTGTCTGTTTAAACTGACGTCTCTTTATTTTCCATATACTGTTACAATTTACATTTTCTTGATTCTAGATGAAAACTTAGGAAGTATCCAACATATTTTAATGAAATTTTGACTTGCAAAATTATGTTTTATAATTTGGATTAATAAAAATAAGGTGTCTGTTTAAACTGACGTCTCTTTATTTTCCATATACTGTTACAATTTACATTTTCTTGATTCTAGATGAAAACTTAGGAAGTATCCAACATATTTTAATGAAATTTTGACTTGCAAAATTATGTTTTATAATTTGGATTAATAAAAATAAGGTGTCTGTTTAAACTGACGTCTCTTTATTTTCCATATACTGTTACAATTTACATTTTCTTGATTCTAGATGAAAACTTAGGAAGTATCCAACATATTTTAATGAAATTTTGACTTGCAAAATTATATTTTATAATTTGGATTAATAAAAATAAGGTGTCTGTTTAAACTGACGCCAAAAGATCTGGGCTAAACTGACTTCTTTCTTTTTTCGTGTATTGTTACAACTTTGTGACCAGGTTTCTCAAACGTCCGTGTTTTCTTGATTTCAAATGAAAACTTGGCAAATATTCAACAAATTTCAGTAATTTTTTTTCTTTTCAAAATTATATTTTACTAGAAAGGTCCGTGAAAATTTCACGGTTTACTCATTTGAATTTCCTGATGAATTTTAATTCTTAAGTTAATGCTTGAATTAGCTCATAGCCAATTCTATGGAAATAAAATATCCGTAGGAATTCCTCTATCGCGTCGTTAAATATTTGAGCTTAACAACTTTGATTAAATATTGTAATAATCCTAAATATGAATACAGCTTGTCATTTTATGCAGTAGGTACAAATAAAACAATTTAAAATGGACATTTTTTTCTATTTCACTGAAACAGCCGTCAAACACTTCTATCTTTCTTTCTTTTATTCATTTTCTCACTGAAACCAAACAGTTTCTCTGATATGTGTTTTGTTTTTTAAATATTTTGGGGGTGTGTGGGATGTGCGTTGTGGTGCAGTGGATATCGGCCCGAAACGAGAAATCGGGAGCCGAGTTCGAATTTCACTTGAATTCCTTGCATATATTTACGCACAAATACCCTTAGGAAAGGTATTAATACGTCTCTTCCCTCCAGTTATGGGTTAAATAATAGGACAGATTGGGTTCTATCGCCATGGCTGGCAACCAGTCTACCGCAGAAAGCAATGGCAAACTAATGCGGGATAATCTTCTACCCAGTCAGTTATGTCTCTTCCGAGACATGATCACCCAAAGCGTGTATCTCGTATGGCACTTAACTGACTGATTGGGTGTGTGGGTTGTGTAACAGCTATCAACGTTAAAAGAGGAATCAAAGTGTCAAGTTAGTCTAAGGCTCTTGGAAAAGGAATGAATCCATTTCTTTTCTCTCTCTGCGTCCAGCTATGGGTTAAATATTAAGGTAGACTGGTTTCACTAGTAGTCAGTCTAGGAAAAGAAAAACACTGAAATCCAAAACTGTAGTAAGCAACGGAATTTTTTTTAAAAGTTGTGGCAGTTCGCACATAATAAAGGAACATAGAATTATAAACAAAATGAAAATATATGAGTAGAATAAGATTGTTAATATGAACATGGATGTGCTGATGGTGTAGAGGTGTAGTGGATAACGGCTCGGAATGAGAACTCGGAGAGTTCGATACCTTCACTTTCCCACAAATACTCTTGGGGAAGATATAAACCTATATATCCTCCTGCCATACAGGCTGATAGATATAACGTAGGAGTTTGACACTCCTTTCTTTGTTTCTAACGAACTTCTCCAAGGTCTTTGTTTAGTTTAAATTCCATTGCCTCCCTCAACCAAAATATTCCCCCATACAAAACTATCGTCTCTCAAATGTTTCAAATATAAAGCTAAGTTTCACAATGAAATTCTATTTGTTTATTTACTGCTTTATTTTTTAATCTAATCACGTCTGCCAACAAAAGCCCTACGATTTCGCTGAATAAAATGTCGGTTCTTGCGATGGTAATAAACGTTTTACTTTAACATCATATCAGTTTTCGTCACTCGCTTGAGAAATTAGATTTATCTAAAACACGTGTCTTTTTATTTTTTATTTTTTTTACTTTCTTTCTTACTGGTAAGAATTTCTTTTGTTAACCTCAACAAGCTTGAGAAATTACCCAACGATATAGTGATAGTATATCTCAAATGTGGCACAAGGCCAAAAAAACTCAATACTCAGTCGTAATAAATCTAGTGCGACAAGCTTGCTAAACATTTACACCATGTCGTAGCATTAGACGTGGCACAAGGCCGAAAGTGTGGAGCAGCAAGTGAAGATCGAACTCACTAAGCTGTAAATGATGATTTTCTAAGCGTAGGTTGGGTGCAGCACAAGACCGGAAGTATAGGGCACCCAGTGAGGATTGTACTCGCTGTTCAGTGGTAATTTATCTAGCGAGTCGTGCTAGCTAATTATTAGACCATGACAAAGTTCCCTACCGAACGGTAGGGTTAGTCGACATATACTTATCGGGTCTAGGGTTTCATCACAAAATGGGGAATTGTAAAGAAAGATAGTTATAGATTCGTTATATATTTCTCGAATATTCAGGCCGGTGGACGAAAATGAATAAATATACTGTTTAATGAACAAACGGGGCGTCTATTCAAATATGAGTAGCCACTAAAAATAACATTTAAGTGAGAAAATCTGTCAAATTAATTTAAAAATATTACTTCTTCAGAAAAAAAAAACTATTCGAGCTTACTTGATTGCCGATGCACACCATGGCTGTATCTGTCTAGAGCACATCTGATCTCTCGTCGGTTTTTCTTGCAAAGAGGGACACAGGTTCGAATCCCACAATTAAGCGTATATATGGATTGCAGCCCAAAGGCTCTCCAATTTTTTTATTATTTTTTTTTTAGCTGTGTTGATCTAGGAATCGCCAGGCTGTAGCATATTCAGAATTTCCTTTCTCCAACATCTTTATGTTTTTTTTAGGATGCTTTCTTAGGGAATTTGAATCCTAAAATTCTAATGTCATACAGGTCCTTCATTCTAGATAAATTTCCGTAGAATGGAAAGTTTGGATAAAAAATATAAAATTGCTAATGAAATGAATTGAATGAGTTCCAGATCATTAAAACTTTTAATGCTTTATGTTTTACACTAAAAACATAATCTAAAGTTTTTTTATAGACAGACGCGAGGTGGGGGTTGGGTGAACATACGTAATGAAAGATCCTTGTGGACCAGGTATAAAAAATTCATTTTAATTGAAAATGTTTCACGTTTGCACCAAAAAAGCATCATCAAAAAATATATATCTTTTAATAGACATGAGGTGGGGGGGATGCGAAAAGAAGTAAATTCTATTAGCCCTGTGGCCTCTCAAGGCCTAAATCTGGCCCTGTGAACCAGACATAAAAAGTCCATGCTGATTTAAATTATTTCATGTTTTACACCAAAAAGCCATCTTCTAAAAATTTATCTTTTTTTTATATTTATAAACCCGGAGGAAGAACATATGTTATAAAGGCGTCCACAAATTACTCTTAAGGCCTAAATCCGGTTCAATGAACCATGTATTAAAAAGCCCATGTTGGTTTAAAACTCTTTATAAAACTTCACATAAGCTATTCTAAACAAATCGTGTTTATGTAATATTACTGTTTATGTAATATCAATAAATTTAAATTTTGAAGATTATTTGTTTTGCTATTCGAACCTGTGCCCCTCTTTGCAAGAAAAACCGACGAGAGATCAGATGTGCTCTAGACAGATACAGCCATGGTGTGCATCGGCAATCAAGTAAACTCGAATAGTATTTTTTTTTCTGAAGAAGTAATATTTTAAAATTAATTTGACAGATTTTCTCATTTAAATGTTATTTTTAGTGGCTACTCATATTTGAATAGACGCCCCGTTTGTTCATTAAACAATACAATTTAAAAACGGTAAAATGATTTTACATTATTGACTTCCACAAATCGACTACTTGGTTGGTTACTGAGGTCATCCCTCCAACTGAAGTTGACAAATACAGACGAAGTCACTTATTGAAATCGCTTTGCGACAGGGTCTTGGATGTCCCGTAATTGTTCCAGAATTTAGATATTCTTAGAAAATGAAGACTTCAAGAAGAATCTTTTAGATAACAATAACCAACTGATCACATTATTAAATAAAGAAGATAAGAATTAAATAATTTACATTCATTGGTATAATGTCAGTGTTATAAGCAACTGCATTTATTTAAAAAACAAGAGATAATTCATTGACTGCAAATGATTAATTATTTGATATATAAGGACTTATTGAAATTTCTTCATTTAAAATTCTTATCTAGTGTTGACTATGTTGTTTCAAGTTCGTCGTTCATTAATAAATTTCTCGATATCATAATGCTTTTGTAAGTATTGGGTCACTGTGTCGGGCTAGGAAGTTTTTCCCGCCCGAGTCCATCTTGCACATATACAAATCAACCATCCGACCATGCATCAAATACTGTTGTCAAATCTGGTCGGGTGCTCCGGCCATTCATCTCAGGGTTCTCGACAGGCTCCAAAGTAGAATCTGTAACGTGATCGGTCCCGACCTGGAAGCTCGCCTCCAGCCACTTTCTCACCGGCAGGATGTGGCTTCCCTCTGTCTTTTCTACAAATATTTTCATGGCTTCTGCTCCGACGAGCTTAGCCCACTAATGCCTCCTCCACAAGAATTTGCTCGAGTCATGGTGGCTCAAAAGTTAGTGTGGCTCAAAAGTCATTGTGGCTCAAAAATCAACAAGGGGTCTGAGAGTTTAATAATCTGTTTTTTTATTGATATTTTTTGTTTTTTCTTTTAGATATTTTATAAAAAAGACTTTGGAATTTAAACATGTAAAAATATGAGGTAGTATTTACACGATTTACTTTTTTTTTTTAATCATATAACCCCAAGCAAGGCGGTAACGCCATTGATGCGCAGGGGGCTACTTAAGAGTAAAAAGATTGGTAAAGAGAAAGCCAGAAACCACATCCTAAACAGAGAACAAGGTATGAGCCTCTACAGCTGTTCAATAGACGTGGGTGGAGTGTGAACCGGGTGATAGTTTAGTCTATCTACTCCAATTGAGAAAAAAAAAAAGAAAAGAGTAAGAAGATTGGAAAAGAGAAAGCCGGAAACCACATCCTAAACAGGGAACAAGGGATGAGCCTCTTCACCTGTTCTATATACGTGGGTGGAGTGTGAACCGGGCGATAGTTTAGTCTATCTACTCCAATATTGTTCGGACTGTTGTCATCATCTTTATTGCCATGTTTACGACGTTATGGCCGTTGTACGCTCCAACCTTTTTCAGGTGCTAGAAATTTTGAACTAAACCCTTTATTTCGGTCACTGGATTAGATCGTTCTCGTTCCATGTGCGATGACACTTCCGGATGCCATGTAGTCATCTTCCTTTGAAGTCTATTTTCTTAGTTATTTGTTCATCACTGCTGTAACCAAGTATTGATCTCACAATTCTTTGGGTCAAATCGCTGGAATTAACAAACATCTATATCCACGGGGTCTTGAGGACACATGATTTAGTGAATATAGACGTTGGTTAGTTCTAATGACATAGAGAGTTGAGTTGAATGGAGATAACTACATAGCATCCGGAAGTAGCATTGCACATACAACGAGAACGATCTACCCTAGTGATCGAAAGAAAAAGGGTTCGGTTAAAACTTCCTGGCATCTGAAGAAGGCTGGAGCGTAAAACGGTCGAAACGTCGTAAACATGGCAATAAAGATGAGGACAACAATCCGGACAAAGTAAATAATGTAAAAAATACACCACTGGACAGTGAATGCAAATAGTGAATTTTTTCAAGAAAAACAAAGGATCAATACTTCAAACTCAACAAGCATATCGACGCCATTAACTGTGAGTAAGTCTCATTAGGTGATCTTTCACGAAGGATTAGACTACGTTCAGTTAGGAACGAAAGAGCAGTTGAACGAGTAAAGAATATTATTGAAGAAGATCCGAGCACATCAACACCTAGGCAGCCTTAATAAATATAGATCTCTTGGATGTCACTCCAACGAATTCTTAAAAGACTCAGGCGGTTTCCTTCAAAAAAAAAAAAAATGGGACGACAACCCAAACGGCAAAGCATAATCAAGCTCTCGGGCAAATTTTTTGCATAAACTGGTTATCATGTCACACAGATCAGGCAACCTAATAATTACTTCCTACGTGAACAAGTTTCAGAATTTCCAACGTTCAGACAGAAAACGCCTCAGTGTGAGACTGAAAATGGACGCCACCTACAAGACTTAATCTTTCACAAGTAGTATTAATTTATTTCCAATATCAATTTTTTTAATCATTTTATCCCAAGCAAAGCAATAAAGTCATTAAGACGCAAAGAGGTTATTGGATGTGAGAGAATATGACAAAGAAAACACTATTAAGGAGAGAGAAAATGAAAGAACAAGAATTAAGAACATAGAAGATAACGATTGACATTGCATTTAAATTTTTGAAGATCAAAGTTAACTGAAAAGCATGGAACCGGAAGAGAGCTCCACTAGCGAGAAGTGTAAAAGAAAAAACTGTTATCATAGAACTTACGGTTACATTTAACCATTTTAGCAGTAAAATGATGAGACCTTGGAGCCAGTCTAATATTAGTCTTAAATACATAGTCTAGGTATCATAGAGGAAAGTAATATTTATTTGGTGTAATAATACAAAAAATGTGGCACAAGGCTAAAATAGAGGGATGTGGGGGGGGAGACTGGTCTTCAATCTGTCTTACCTTAAACTTAGCTAGCCACAAACACTGACACAAACAAGCTACAGTATTCCTTGCACCAAAACAGCACACTCTTATCATTTTTACAACAGCCACCACAATACTTCAGAGTATCTATAAACCCTTAACTAGTCCCCATATACAATTTTTCCATAGAGGAAAGTTCATCAGAAATTCCAGGTAAGGACTAATAACTTGCAAATTCGTCTTTGGATTTCATCAAGAATATCTAAATATATAGCAGACGTACCAGACCATATGTGGCAGCAATATTTCAAACTGAACGTGGTCTGCTCTTCATAAAAGAAATATTCAAGGACAAGTGATAGACAAATATGTAAGATAGATTCTGGTGAGGATATTTGTTGTATATAAAGCTATGTTATTATATATTAAATTTAAAAAAATAGTTATTTAATTTTTAAATATGTTGGTGACTTCTGGGCCACTTCATAATTCTGTAGTTGTTTGAGTAAAATATATTAATGATATTTAGTTTAGAGCAAGTTCAGGATCACAATTATAAATATATTAATGATATTTAGTTTAGAGCAAGTTCAGGATCACAATTATAAATATATTAATGATATTTAGTTTAGAGCAAGTTCAGGATCACAATTATAAATATATTAATGATATTTAGTTCAGAGCAAGTTCAGGATCACAATTATAAATATATTAATGATATTTAGTTTAGAGCAAGTTCAGGATCACAATTATAAATATATTAATGATATTTAGTTTAGAGCAAGTTCAGGGTCACAATTATAAATCATAGAATTAGCGCTAGGAATATAAAGATAAAGGGGCTTACGGACTATCACGTTGAAATGCAAGTTCTCATTCGAAGTTAAGCAACGTTGAGCTTGAGAATACCAGGTGCTGTAAGCGTGGATATGCTGTTGGTCTAATAGATAACAGCTCGGAATTGGAAGTAAGAAAGCCGATTTGTTTTGTTTTTATTTGGTTTACAGTATATCAGCCTCAACGGGTCATTTAAGCTGACATGGTTTTTTGCAATAGATTTGTATGAATAGAATATATATTCTTTGTAAGAAATAAGTTTGTAGATCAGGTTTCATTGTCATGGGTTTTGTCGCTGGTATGCATTATTTTCCATCAAAAATGCATTGCTGGTAATATTTTTTCCTTCAAAAAATGTATTATTAGTAATAACTTTTTTCTTCAAAAATTTATTGTTGGTAATATTTTTTCCTTCAAACATTTGTTACCGGTAATATTTTTTTCCTTAAAAAACATATTAATAGTAATAAATATTTCATCAAAAATGTATTGATGGTAATATTTTTCCTTTAAAAATTTGTTGCTGGTGATCTTTTTTTCCTTAAAAAACGTATTAGTAGTAATAACTTTTTCTTCAAAAATGTATTGCTGGTAATATTTTTTCCTTCAAAAATGTATTATTAGTAATAAGTTTTTTTATTTTCAGAAATGTATTACTGGTAATATTTTTTCCTTCAAAAATTTGTTGCTGGTAATATATTTTTCCTTAAAAAACGTATTACTACTAATAATTTTTTTCTTCAAAAATGTATTGCTGGGAATATTTTTTTCTTCAAAAATGTATTGCTGGTGATATTTTCTTTTCTTAAAAATGTATTACTAGTATTAACTTTTTCTTCAAAAATGTATTGCATGTAATATTTTCTTTCGTTAATAAATGTATTACTAGCAATAACTTTTTTCTTCAAAAATGTATTGCTGGTAATATTTTTTCTTTAAAAATGTTTTCCTGCAATTTTTACTATAAAAGTGTATTTTTATACTTTCAGTGTTTTGTCTCCAGGTTAGGGGGTTAACTATTTGCCCATACCTAGGATCCGAACAGGTGTTACTACCCTGGGTCAGGGTAAGCCTAAGAACAACAGCAATTAAGAAGTGGTTCCATGCTCCTCACAATCAGAGGCCTTGCATTCGGATGTAGTTTATCGTCATACCCAGGACACTCAGATAGCTGATTTCCAATTCCAACCGGGTACATTATATTTACTTACGCGCAAATACATTTGAGAAAGGCATGAATCCTCTTAAATTAGTAGGACTTGTATTAGTAAATCATTACTATCTCGAAAACATTTAAATAATCTAAAAATATTTTCTGGCTTTAAGTAACCCACAAAAGGTTGATAATTCGTAAAAAACAATCAAGCCTGTAAGCAGATGCAGTATAACCTTTTATTCAACACCAGACTCGTAACTTACCGGTGAGTGTGTGGCTTTGAGGTCTTCTCTGAATGTGGATCCTACATTCTCTCGTGTGGATGCAAAAAAAACCCCAAAAAACAACGGGTCCTCTCTGGGATAGCTGTTTATATATCTGTCACATGGTTCTTTCCCACGCATGCACATACCAGGCAAAACTCTGTCAATCACGTGCGTGCGCACACACACACACATTGGGGCAGTCACTTCCATTGGATGAATCGCAGATTCCTATCTCCGGCTAGGTGCTCCTCCCGGAGACCAGCCTTCACCTAGCTTCTCTGGGGTGACCTGTAGCTAGATAAGGCCAGAACGCTCAAACCCTCAGTTACAATGGCTTGTGACTTCGTTCATAGCAGTAACAACTTTCAAACGTTTTCATCTATCGAATTTCACTCACAACGCTTGGGTTATAATTTCACCTCCTCGTCAAATCGACAACGACGTGATTCGAACCTGCGTCTCAAAGTCGAAACCCTAAAGATCTAATAACTCGGCCATGACTCCTTGATTAAATTACTAGTCATACAGTTATCATTATTTATTTATAATACAAAGATATTGTCAGCGTTTGCTTTATTTAGTAACTTAAAATATCAAATCTCACTAATAAAGGGAAAAGGAAAAAGTTACTTCAATCGCTGAATAATTCAGAAGAAAAACTGCTTACCGATTTGAGCAAGGTGTCGACGCATCTGGTCCACACGTAAACAATTCTCCTTCTTGCCGTCTAGTCATATGTTTTTTTTACTGCTCTTTCCTTCCTAATTTCTTCTTCTAAATGAAAAAAAAATGATAGCTATACAGACGTTTTTGTCGACTTACACTGTGTTTAACGCAATCAATCATATCCAGGCACAGAATAAATAAATCTTTGAAATATCGTAATGTAGATATTGAGATTTTTCAAAGTCTCGTAGTTTCAACTGACTTTAGTAGTGCAGAGATATTTCATCTTCCCGCTTCTTTATTGATTCAGACGAAAGAAAAAAAAAAGGCCAGCCAAAGGAAACGGAAAAAAGAAGATAAAAACAAACCCAGAAACTACCGTGTCTGGAGTTAGATAAACATCAAATCAAGTACCATTCGGAAATAAAATAAACTTTTTATTAGTCAATGCAAAAAGATTTTCGGCGGAAACGTGAGCTAAAACAATGAAGGAAACGATAAAGGTCTTTCATCTTAAAAAAAAAAATGAAATACATCAAAGAAGAATCTATGTTAATATTCATGAGTTAATTCTTGAATCATTTGAGAATAAAAATTGACCGTCGGGTAAAAAAAAGTTTCACTGCAAAGAATGAACTCGGAGTTCTTATCCTTCCAGGTGAAAACCAAATCGACACCAATGGATGGCCTTCAGTCTTAAATTTTGCCGTGAAGCCATAATTGCAAATATTCACCAGATGTTGCGAAAAATGCCACCCAAAGAGCCAAACTTCTGTTATCATGAGAGAAAAAGAAATGTCATATAAATATACAACGGTGTGTGCGTTTGTAGAAGCTCGCACACAAACATAAACAAGTATACACACACACATACACAGATATATATACTAGCAGTATAGCCCGGCGTTGCTCGGGTGTAATGAAAGCTTTAAAACTAATCCATGGTCCTGGAGCTCAGACTCTTTGGACGTTCGCACGAAAGACTAAAAAGCAATAGTTGTTTCCAGTTAAAGCGAAACCGTAGACTGAAAGAAAAATGAATGGATGTAAATCAAATTTTGATTTCCTGGTATCGATATGAAATTTTCTGCACTGTTGTAAGAACTGCAACCTTGAAACTTCTGAATATCGTTTCTTATGTCTTTGTCTATGAGTGCATCAAATTTGATTAAAATCGGACCACTCCTTCTATAACACGATTTTTTCGATTATCGATTTTCGATATTTATCGGGGGTACCTCAACACTAAACCTAGCTAAGAACACTCGCAGACGCTTATAGTACAACTGTGTAAATTTTCAAGAAAATCGGTTCAGCAGTTTCAGAGTCTATAGGTAACGGATACACACACACACACAGACAAAGTTCCATTTATAAATAAGTTTAGATGATCAATTCACTCCAAGCATGGCGATAATGTCACTAAGATGCAAGGAGCGGCTGGGAGTGGAAGAGAATAAAAAGAATTTAGAAAAAAACAGGAAGCCCAATCCTAAACAAGAAACAAAAGTTAAACCTCTATTCTTATTCAAAAACTGTGGAGAAGTATGAACCGGACGATAGGCGAACCTATGACCGAATAGATAAAAACGCAAATATGGACAGATTTCATAGAATAGAAGTCAATGTATGTATTTGAGTTGCTATGCCAGAGTTTTTAAATGTAACATTTAAAACAACCGGCCTAAATTGAGTGGTCCTACTAAAGAACAATCGATTGTATATCCGAGAGGAATTGATACTGCAATCTTTTTTTTTTCCGTTAGGGAAACCCCTTTTAATGCCAAAGTGAGCGTTTACCTGCTCGGCCACGGAGTTAGGACAAAGTTTGTATAATGTGCGTAGTTGGAAAGCGATTTTTAATTTATTTAAGTTTGTTTAAAGACGTATGTATGTTTTTTTTTCTTAAGAATTAAAGATTATAAAACGCTCGGACACGCGCGCTCATACATATATATATGTGTGTGTGTGTGTGTGTGGTGAACTCTCTTATCGTAAATTAGCAGTATAGCCCGGCGTCGTTCGGGTGTAATGAAAGCTTTAAAACTAATCCATGGTCCTGGAGCTCAGACTCTTTCGACGTTGGCATGAAAGACTAAAAAGCAATAGTTGTTTCCAGTTAAAGCGAAACCGTAGACAGAAAGAAAAATGAATGGATGTAACTCAAATTTTGATTTCCTGGTATCGATATCAAATAAGTTTTTTTCGTCGTAAACTGAATTTTGAAGGCTAAATAAGTTCTCTGAGTAAATGGTATCATGGCTGAGACTAAGAACTACAATTATACCTCCTTAGAGGCAAACCCGAAGCAAAAACTAAAATAAAAGGGCTGAAAAAATACAGACATACAAGCAGATATACAGACACACACACAAACTTCTTGCCTTATATATATATATATTATCGATTTTCTGCACTATTGTAAGAACTGCAACCTTGAAACTTCTGAATATCGTTTCTTATGTTTTTATCTATGAGTGTATCAAATTTGATTATCGGGGGTACCTCGACACAAAACCTAGCTAAGAACACTTGCAGGTGCTTATTTTCAAGAAAATCGGTTCAGCCGTTTCGGAGTCTATAGGTAACGGACACACACACAGACAAAGTTCCATTTATAAATAGGTTTAGATGATAAATGAGTGTCAGCAGTGGATTCTGCCCTGCATGCACTTGTGTTGAACTATTAGCTATTCAGCTACCGATCAACCAGCACTAAGTTTTGTTTAAAGTGGTCAGTTGCTTCTGCGGCACAAAGCACATTCTCTCCATCAAAACAACATAGTCCGTGCAGGTGCCCTGTGTGTCACGTGTTAGGTGTTTGGGATGATCGCATGTTATATTAT
The DNA here is from genome assembly GCA_037127315.1 of Ascarosepion bandense. Classification (NCBI taxonomy): domain Eukaryota; kingdom Metazoa; phylum Mollusca; class Cephalopoda; order Sepiida; family Sepiidae; genus Ascarosepion; species Ascarosepion bandense. The sequence goes on from JBBBDQ010001772.1 coordinate 157,801, forward strand.
CACGGAGTTTGGCCTCCAGGGGACCTTAAATACATTGGGTAGTGCATAGTGGGCCACACATTATACATTAAGTATTTTGATGTCAGAATTTACAATCTCTGTCACGAGGGCCGGCGGCTTGGGATCGGCCATGATGGCTTTGCTCAGACTCGAAAAGCCCCCACACACGTACACACGCACACATATACATGATATAAATAATCCACACTCACAGTACACATTTGCATAACCATCCCACACGTGAACACACACACACACACACACACACACACACACACACACACACACACACCACACCACACCACACATGCAGTGTACTCACACAACAAAGAAGCACATCCAAGCACACACGCGAACTATTTGATCCATAGATGGGACCTTAACAGGTTCCACCACTCCGGGCCAGAGTGGATCTGTGAGTAATGACATTTAAGTAGTAACTCCACGTTCCCCAAGACTTTAAATAGTAAATTTTAGAACAACACCACCAGTTGCAGTTTATATATCATAAAGAGGACAACATATATATATATATATATATATATATATATATATATATATATATATCAGCATGCGGTGTAGATATAGAAGAAACCAAAGGAGTATACATGGATATAAATACATAGAGACAAAATATAAGAAAAATTAAGGCAGTATGGGCCTATTTCAGGCGAACCATCATCAGCTTCCGTCTTTATTGTACAAAGGATTATATATATATATATATATATATATATATATATATATATAAAACACACGCACATATAAACACACAGACACATATAGTTTGGTTTGTTTAATTCCAAGTCAGCTCCTTATTTAATTTTCTTAGGAGCTTTGTAATTTTCTTTTATTATTAACATCTATTGCTGAAAATTTTTACTATAACAATGTATTTTTATATTTTATTTTATTAGTCTCTTACTCCAGTTTGGTGGTGAAGTATTAGTCCAGAGATGTGATCCTAACAGATACTACCACCCCGAACCAGGGTGGAGTTAGGAATAACAGCAATTAAGAAGTGGTTCCATGATCAGAGACGTTGGTGCCGGATGTAGCTTATCTTCATACTCAGGGCATATATATATATATATATATATATATATATATAGTACGATTGATAAATGCCTAAATTACGCAAAAATGAAAAAAATCAGATCTATCATTTTAACAGAAATATTTAGCAAAGTAACACAAAAATATCTTCAAATACTTTTTTTTAAAATCATATCACCCCGAGCAAGCCGGTATCGCCACTGATGTGCAGGGGGCTACGTAAGAGTGAAAAAATTGGAAAAGAGAAAACCGGAAACCACATCCTAATCAGGGAACAAGAGATGAGACTCTTTGCCTGTTCAATAGACATGGGTGGAGTGTGAACCGGGCGATAGTTTAGTCTATCTACTCCAACTGAAAAAAACAAGAGTGAAAAGATTGGAAAAGAGAAAACCGGAAACCACATCCTAATCAGGGAACAAGAGATGAGACTCTTCACCTGTTCAATAGATGTGGGTGGAGTGTGAACCGAGCGAATACTAAACTTATTCAATAAGATCGTCATTGGCTTTCAACCATGCCCTCCTGATTAGTTCGGAATCTCTTGTAACTCTTCTGGACGGTCTTCTTGTTTAAGCAGCCATCATCCTTGTCTTCAGTTCAACTTTGGTGTTACAAGGAAATTTGTTGGCCTCTCGGTCAACTGCATCCTACACATAATAACCAAGAAAGTTGCAGTCTGGCGAGTAAGGTAACCAGCTGTAGGGGGGTGATGTGGTAGCAGAAATTGTTTGACAGCCATGACTGGGTTCTCCTGCTTGTTTAGAATGGTGCAGAGTCTTGTTGTGAAATAAGATCTTTCAGCAGAAACCTCTTGACACCAACAAATTCGGGAGTTTGTTTCTTATCAGAACGATAAGAGTGAGTTTTCCGAGCTGCCATACCTTAGCAATCACCATTAGAATCATCCATCTCTTTCCGGATTTTCTGCACTATGCTCAGATTGACACCAAAAATACTTTGAAATGTTCGCATTTGAGATTCCGGTGCGAATACCAAGAAGTACAGCCTGCTGTTTTCAAATTTATGAAGGGGGGAATTGTGTCCAAATGCTCTTTTTCTCAGATACGGTGCCAAACTGACTCTACTATAATTTTCAGTCGACAAAATCAAAAACAACGCAACGCACAAGCGTGTAATTATAAAAAAAAATATTTAGTAGCGACAATTCACTATTATATATATATAGTCATCCGCAAACAGATCTGTTTCGCTGTATCACAGCTCATCAGTACGGTTAGATTCCGATTGCTTTTAACCCAGGATTGAAACCCGACCGAATTGGCGTCAGTCGGCGATTCTACCTCTGGGCTATGGGCGTTCGGTAGAGGAAGGCAGACTTTTTAGCGTGTATATTGTCATCATACCTGCCCAATAGCCAGAGTGCTCTAATCCATTACTAAATGAGCGATGCGTACATGCCAGAGTAGCTACTGTTTTTCAAAGTCTACCATTCTTCCAGAGTGCTCAATCAGGGTGTGAGGGCGTATATTGTCACCCATATATAAGTCTGTTTCGCTCTATCACAGTTCATCAGTGTTGCTACATCCACTTGTTTTCAGCCGGAATCGAAACTTGACCGCTTTTCTGTTAGTTGGAGCGCCTACCACGAAGTTCTTGGCACATGGCTAAGGGAGGAGGAAATTTTAGCGTGTTATATATACGCGGTGTATACACACGCCAGCAGCCGAAAAAACTCAGTTCATAGCTTAAGAGTAATGCGTAAATCGCAGAAGTGGTTACTATTTTAAAAATTTTCCCCTCTAGATAGCTCAATCGTAACGGGAGCATAATATATATATATATATATATATATATATATATATATATATATATATATATATACGTACACACACACAAATGTATACATGTCGAGCTAAACACTGGTTTCCCTTGTAAAAATTGGTGTAGATTCGAATCTTACCTGAAGTACATTAAAAAAAACTCTTGAAAATGCAAGGTTTCGTATTAATCTAATTAACTCAGACATGAGCATCCACTAAAAATAACCCATGAAAGAATGATTGTGTTAAGTTGTGATGATGCTTGTACCAGGCTTACTATCGGCATTAAATAACCCATAGAAATGTTGATTTGCCGATAAGGAAAATCAACCAACCAACATTCGTTCGTGATTTAGTTAACACGTACATTACCCACTGACAATACCTCCTAAATAATGAACTATTCTATTCTTGGGATATTGTTTGGTTTCAGTGAAAAGAATAAAGGAATGAAGGAAAGAAGAAAAAAGTTAGAGTTGACTATAACATTATCATTGGTTTAACGTCTGCTTCAAATGGAAAAATCTTTTCATTTGTACCCTCATTCTTCTTTAAACAATGACCTGTGTCCATACTTATGACTGTTTTTGCAATAGTTTAAAGTTGTTAGAGGGGAATTTTCATATCTATTTTATAGTTGTCGAATTTGTAAGGCGCTTATTCAATGATTAACTTAAATTATCATTCATCCGACTATTCAAATTGTCCCAGATACTACAGTACAGTGTAACCCTGATATAAGTGAGTTGTCGGGACCGGGTAAAAGTTCTCTTATATCAGGGTTTGGTCTATTTTATATACATTACCACAGGATCTAATTTGGGACCAGATACAATCTATCTTATATCCGGGATTATCTTATATCAGGATCTCTTATATCCGGGTTATACTGTATGACCCTGATATAAGAGAAACTCATATATGAGAAAGATTGTCTCTGGTCCCAAATTAGAGCATGTGGTAATATATATAAAATAGACCAAACCCTGATATAAGAGAACTTTTATACGGTTCCGACAGCTCTCTTATATCCGGGTTACACTGTACTAGTTGCTATCATTACTATCATTATTATTAGTAGTAATAGTAGTAGTAGTAAGTGGAAGAAGATGTGTCTTAGAAACGGGCTAAAAGGATTACTTTCATTATGTTTTGTAACGTTTAAACCCTTCTCTGTGTGATCCAAGAAAAAATAACAGAAGTGTCATAAATGGCGTAGCACTTGTGTCCCCATTACATTTGCTGTGTCGAAAAAAAAATGGAATGTAAAGAAAAACAGACTGAATATGTAAAAGCTTATATCATATTTCAAATGAAATATTTTGAAATATTAAACGTTTAAAAATAGAGCCTGAACTCGTTGACACCAGTGAACAGTGGTGAATGCCTCTTTTTGCGACTTTTAAAATAGACCTCCAGGCGAGTGACACATTGTGACTTCTCGGGTTAACTTTTTTTTTCTGCTGACATGAAATGGAAAGATTATATTGAATCATCATCTGATAAAGTGATGTTAGGAAAGTTGGTTCACTGTGTCGTGTGAGACAATTTTCTACAATTTGTCTATGCATTGACTGTTCTGTCACATCTGGTCTGGTGCTTCTGTGTATTTAGAGATTTTCGATAATATAAGAAGAATCTGCAATGTTTTTGGTACTAACCTGTCATCTCGGTAACATTCTCTTTCCCATCACCATAATGTAGCTTCCTTGTGCCTTTTCTATAAATATTTCCATGGCAACGGTTCTGATGAGCTTTCCTCTTTGCTATATAGAATTTACGAATTTAAGCGCAGTATCAGATTAGCCGTTGGTGCTAACAGTCGCCGGATGACGTTTAGGTGGCTCCTGTTGCCCATGCCGGTCCTTACCGAGCGAGGAGTTGTTTCCTTGTGAAGCAATCTCCTTCACGCTGTTGGCTTTAATACATTTTTCGTAAGTAACCATGATTGAGCGGGGGTAGATAGTGTAGTGGTATCCCGTTGCCTTCTCCACGGTGATTTATTGAGACACCACCTCTAGTTAGCTGGCCGTTGACTCCTTGAGAGTTCTTCCGCCCTTTGTAAAGTTACATTTTTTTTTTTACCTACGGGGATGCTAACGTCCCCAACTAAAAAAAAAAAAGAAAAAAAGCCACACTGAAATAAAATATATGTAATACAATATACACAGCAAGTCCTTTAACTAGTCTAAATTATACGACCTGTCTGCAGTAGCTACGATCAGCATACATTACCTGTAGTCTGAAGAATGAAGTTGTGCTTTTTGCAGAGTCATCTTTTGGCTGGCTTGGGTCACTCCAGCAGATCTTTATACTGCCACGCAACTGGTCGGAACACGTGTGGGGTTTTGTTTTTAGCGATTGGGACGAGAGACAAGCACGATATAATTTTTTTTTAAGGGAGAGATGGAAAAAAAATTTCCAATCCTAAACTACTGTAACTGAATTAAATAAAAAACAATAAGAGTTACTAAGTTTTAACTTAGTATAAGTCAAAGCGAACCTTCGAAAACCAAATCAATTTGACACAATCTAGTTCAAGTACCCTACGAGAAGGACTGGCAAAGTACTTAAGTTAGTAACGGAAATAATTAGAAAGTAAAAGACTAAAAAGAAGAGTAAAATAAAATAAGTTAGGAGAGAAATAGCCTGAAATTCAACTATGCTTACCGTGTGCAGAGAACAACTGAAAAAAGTTGAGAAAATTTCGCCGGACATTATACTGAAATCCAAATTTAAGCTCTGTCTTTTTTTTTTTTTTTTCAGACATTTTGGCATGCTACCTGCCGCTAAGTAAGCTAGAGAGTGAGTTAGAAAGAGAGAAGGGGAGGGATCACGTAGCGAGTGTCCAGCGCGGGAGAAATGGTCGCTGTTCAAATAGTAACGGCGTAAAGGGGACATTTTGCTCCAAAATTTGTCCCTCGCCCGGGAAAGAGCGACATGAGCAACAGGTGTCTCTGGACCGTTAACCTGCGACTGTGCGCAACAAAGACAAAACTACTTTCGGGACATGGAACGTCAGGACACTCAACTGTGGACAACTAGAGAATGTTATGCAGGAGATGGACAGACTGAAGATCAACATCCTAGGCATATGCGAAACCAGATGGCCTAATAATGGAGATATCAGCAGCGACACACACAGGATAATTTATGCAGGAGGCAAAAGCAATGAAAAAGGGATCGGTTTAATTCTAAACAAAGAAGTAAAGGAATGCGTTCTTTGATACTGTCAGCGTTCGGAGAGAGTCCTCTTGGTTAAACTGCGGGGAAGGCCCTTCAATATAGCTATTATAGTAGTGTACGCGCCGACAACTCAAACTTCGGAGGACGAAATAGAAACATTCTATTCAATACTGGACAGTGCGAAGGCCCAATGCAAAAGCCAAGAAATTAGGATTATAATGGGGGACTTGAATGCCAAAGTAGGTAAAGATAGGGAAGGAAACACGACCGGCCCCTTTGGACTAGGGGACCGCAACGAACGAGGAGAAAAATGGGTCCAATGGTGCTCAGCCAATGACCAGGTAATTACTAACACTTGGTTTCAAGAGCACCCACGACGACTATGGACATGCAGAAGCCCAGGAGAAGACACGAAGAACCAAATAGACTACATAAGTATAAACAAGAGATTCAGGAACGCAATGGTCCAATGCAAAACATATCCAGGTGCCGATGGTGGAAGCGACCAGATCCCAGTCATTTGCAAACTAAGGGTGAAACTCCGAAGACTAAAGAAACCCAGCACATCACCAAGGCTGCAATACGACACGCTCGTGAATGACCTCACCCTGCAGAAAGACTACAATGACAGCGTGAGAAAGAAATATGAAGAACAAATTGGAAAAGGGCGCTCAAAATGGCATTCACTAAAGGAAGCGATGGTAACCTCAGCGAACAACATAGCCCCAAAGGAAATCAGACGCAGAAGAAAAAATGAGTGGATGACCGAAGAAATTCTCCACATGATGCAAAGGAGACAAAAAATAATGCCAAAACATGGAGCAGAGTACAAGAAACTTCACAGGCAGATAAGGAACAAATGCAGACAAGCTAAAGAGGAATGGCTTAACAATAAATGCGCAGAAGTAGAGGGAATGAGCAGGACCAATAAAGCAGAGATGCCTAAAGAGATAAGAGAACTGACAGGACAAAAAAACCTGCTCCTTAACAGGATGCATAAAATCCAAGGATGGAACAATCATCTTGGAGAAAGAGGAAATACTCTAGCGATGGGAAGAGTATATAAAAGATCTTTTTGCGACAAGAGAGAACAACCGAGAATACACAAGGAGATGGATGGACCTAAAATACTAAAATCCGAAGTGGAAGCTGCAATGGCCAAAATGAACAGAAACAAAGCAGCTGGTCCAGACGGCATAGTGATAGAGCTGCTGATAGCCTTAGAAGAATATGGCATAGAAAAAATTACCGACATAATAAACGAAATTTATAGCAGTGGAATAATACCAGACGACCTATGCAAGTCGATATTTATAGCACTGCTGAAGAAACCAGGTGCAAACGAGTGTGAACTACACAGAACTATCAGCTTAATGAGTCACATCACAAAACTGATTGTCAGAATCCTGATGAATAGAGCGAGAAGCAGAATCAGGCCACAGATAGGGCACGAACAGTGTGCGTTCGTCAAAGACACTAGAACAAGGAACGCCATATTCATGATTAGGATGCTCTCCGAAACATATTTGCAGGGCCTGGTCGGGTGGATTACGGAACGTGGGTTACCAGGAGTAACAGGAACAAACATGCTAAGGGCCACAAGGGATAGGGAGACGTGGGTGGCCATGATCGCCTACGTCCTGAAGGGACAGGGCATATAGAAGAAGAAGAAGAAGAAGAAGATCAGATTAGCTGCAAGGCCCCATTATTTTACATTTGAAATTTCTATATTAACACTTTCTTCTCTCGCACTTCCTGATTGTGGCAGTCACTTTCGGCTTTCTGCTTTCCAGTCAACTTTTATTTTCAAAAATTTAAATGCAATGTCAATCGTTATCTTCTGTCTTCTTGATTCTTGTTTTTCAGTTTTCTCTCTCCTTAATAATATTTTCTTTTTGCTACGTTCTTCGTAGTCTTTGGATCCACACGTTGCTACATAAAACGGTATCAACGAAACCGATCATTTCTTTTTGTTGTTCGTTTTATTATGAGAAAAAATTGCAGCTTGGAATCTAAGAGGCAGTAGGCAAAGTGACCTCATAAGAACGCTTGTCGCATGTTGCAATTTTTCTAATATATGCGGGTAGCGTAACGGTTATTAGTGCAGAAAATGGAAGATTCGCTTTCTACGGCCTATCAACACTTGCATGTTATTTAAAGCCAGAAAATATTTTTCATGCTTTATATATATATTTTTTTAGATAATAATGATACACATCTTATTAATCAACCAATAGGTAGAGGGAAAAAAGGGTGATTCATAGTTATCTCAAGAGAAGTTACGCGTAAGTGTTGTGGTGCAGTGGATATCGACCCGGAACCTCAAATTAGGGATCCGAGTTCGAATTCCAGTTAAATTCCTCGCATTCACTTACGTATTAATCTGTCTCTTCCCTCCAGTTATGGGTTAAATAATAGAAAAGATTGAGTTCTATAGTCTTGGCTGGCAACCAACCTACCGGAGAAAGCAATGGCAACCTAATGCGGGATAATCTTCTGCCCAATCCGTCACGTCTTTTTCGAGATATGATCGCCCAAAGTGTGTATCGCGTATGACACTTAACTGACTGACTGACTGATTGACTGACTGAATATAACGAATTCAACGAGAATCAAGTCACTTGTTCTAATGAACGCTCAAGGACACATGGCTCGGTGAATAGAAGTGTTCGTACAACGGTTGAAATGTCATGAATATGGGAATACAGATGAGGACAACAGTCCGAACAATCTAAATAATTTTATTCTACGTCTATAGCACAACTTGAAGTTTCGCGCACTATGCAATCATCAGGTGCTTATTATAATGAGTCATGTTATAGACATTGGAACTCGGCTCTCCGATTAACACTTACAAGCCATTATCCATTACACCACCTTCACATCCAAGCCTACAGCACTTGGTATTCCCAAGTGGTCACCCATCAAGGTACTGACCAGGCCGTAAGCCTTAGAAAGTGAAATAGGTAAGTTTGAATCTCGGTCTAGTCTGTCATGTTCACCTTTGTACAAATACTTTTTGAAAGGGCATGAAACTATCTTTACCCCCACACTTTGGGTTAATTAACTTGTTATACAACTCTCTAGTTGGATAATCATCTAAGCAAAAAAAAATTTTTAATTCCAAAGCATGGAAAAAGCAACAAGAAATCGTTCTATTTTCTCCAGAATGCATAGCAATTCAGAGAAAAGTAAAGAAAAGAAAGCCGTGGAAAGTCATGATTGCCTACGTTGTGGATGGTAACGGGTATTAAAAAGCAAAATCGCTATTTATCTAGTGTTGTTAATAATAGTAGAATCTGAGATAAATATACAAGTGTTGGTATGATCAGATCTTGTTGATCGTCTTTCATGCTTTGCTTCTGCCTTCCAGTTCTCTCCCTTATTCTTTCCAATCTTTATCACGCATCCATGTTTTCCTTTCTATGTTATACAAACATGGATAAACGAAAAGGAGAATAAAAAATGTTCAAATAATTGTACTGTATCCTATCTACAAAGAATTCAATTGTTCTATCTTACCATCATGGTAGGTCGGAATTTGAATTTGGCTCGTCTGTATCACTTTATGGACCGATAGCAGCTCACCGACTCTTTGGAGTAAATGGCTGTAAAAATAAAATAAAATGAAAATGAACGAAAATACTTTCGATTTAAACTAATAGTTTCATCTCGGGTAGAAATTTCCTGAAATGTTGGTTGATGTTATTGGCTTATATTATATGTTAGCATTTTTTACCAAACATTTATAGCTTTATTTTTTAAATTTTTACTTTGTTATTTTTTATTTTTTATGTTTTTAAGTATTTCCGTCACATTTTCCTTTATATTACATTTATGTGTTAAAGATGAGCACCGGTCACAACTTGCTCTGTTTAAAAAATGGTTTTAATTAACATCGAAAGTTGAACGAACCCAATTTTATTGTTTATTTCCCTTGGAATTATCTTTCAAGTTGCCATCCAAAAATTCAAGACGACTGCTCGCACAGAGTTATTATATTCGGTCAAACTAGCGTGGAAATTTGTGAGTTTATCACGCCAACTAGCACAGTCCTGCATCAAGGTGGGAAGGTCTTTAGGATGGTATTATATGTCATTAAATAATTGGTCAGTGTTGGCGGTTGCTGGACAAACAACTCGTCTTACTCCATGGCTAGGCATCCAGAGCAGTAGATCACTCGCAAGTTCTTGATTTACTCGGCAGCAGTGTCCTGAAAAGCTCATTCTACGTTCACGTAAGATTATAATATCAGGGATTTTTCCATAGAGCCGTGATCGTTTGAGGTTGTCCGGTAGATCTGATTTCCAGATAACAACCATTTTATTCAAGGCATTCCACGCTTTATCCATGTGAATTTTCCCATTCTTTTCAGTAGAAAAGAATGTAAAAATTTTGCTTCCTCGGTATGTAAAAGATACAACATATTTTATTGATTTGCCTGGTGCAAGTGGTATTGAGACTTTCTTGTCGCTGCATATGAATTCTGTTTTAGAAACATTGACATTGCGCCTAACATCGTTAGCAGCATTATTAGGAATTAGGAATTATTAGGAAAGCAGTGGGACTTGATAACATTCCTTCGGGGATATGGAAGGTCCAGAATTTCAACGCACAGAGTGCTACTCCCCCAAAACACCCAACGTTAACATCAAAGATTCATTGCAACGAAAAGACACATGGTTAAGACATAAACATTTTGTTTTAACAGACGACTGTTGCGGGAATTGGGGTTATTCATTTTACGCCTCCTGGTGGAATTGTCCCGCAAACACTATCTGACGGACTCGTGTGAGTCCGTGTAAAAATAAACACACGGATTTTAAACAAACAATTAATGCAGCTGTATCTACTGCTAGAAAGTTTTGGGTCTCTGTGTTGGGCCAGAAAGTTTTTTTCGTCAGAATCGATCTTGCACATTTATAAATCTAACATTCGTCCGTGCATTGAATACACTAGCCATATCTGGTCGGGTGCTCCTGCTATCCATCTCAAAGTTTCTTGACAAAATCCAAAGTAGAGTAATCAGTCCTGACTTGGCATATCGACTTCAGTCACTTTCTCATCGACCTGAGATGGCTTCCCTCTGCCTTTTCTACAAACCTTTTCATGGCAGCTGCTCTGGCGAGCTTTTTCCCCGCTACCCCGATGACATAGATTTAAGCGTGCTAATAGATTGACATCTAGGTCCCAACATTTTACCATTGAAACGGTTAAATGTAACTTCCTCTTCTGCTTTAGTAGTTTCTTTCTCGCAGTTCCCGCTTGTGGAACTCCCTTCCATTTACTTACTTCCCTGATAGCCACAATCTCCAAAAAATGTAATGCAAGGCCAATTCCCATTTTCTGTCAACTTGAATCCCATCCATCAGTTATCCTTTATTTAACACCCACTGTACCCAGTCTTTTTTCTCACTGTAACTTCCCCCTTCCCCCTGCGCACTAGTGGTGGTTTCGCTTTGCTTGGGGTGAAATGATTTTTTAAAATCTATTAACAAAGGGAAATTATATTATTGTATGCACAGCTGAAAGGAAAGAAAAAGACATTGAAAACTTAGCTATTGTGTGTGTGTGTGTGTGTGTGTGTGTGTGTGTGTGTGTGTGTGCGTGTGTGTGTGTGTGTGTGCGAGAGAGAGAGAGAGAGAGAGAGAGAGACGGCTAAGTCTTCAGCTGACCGGGGAAAAAAACGTTTCCCAGCTGGGACGCCTTTATTTAAGTACTCTTATATTTGGGAGCAAAAGAGGAAGAGGAATTAACTTTTTGTCTTCTTTATAGAACTTAAACAGCACCACCTAAGTGGCGTTTTGACGAAACCAAGTGGTATAACCCACATGACTTTGGGTAGAATAATTAGAAAAATTATCGGCTTGAACAAGCTATAGTCTTTATACTGGGAGCAAACTGCCTGAATGCGGATAGAAAATGAATAGAGTAGCGATACAAAAAAAAAAGAGACGTGCGACAAGATCTATTCAACCTCTATAGCGACGCCATCTTAAGAGAACTAGAGATTTTTTTTTTTAATCATTTCACCCCGAGCAAGGCAGAAACGCCACTGATGTGCAGGGGGTTACATAAATGTAAAAAGATTAATTAGAAAAGAGTGAGGAGTACAAGCTAGTTAGAAAGGAACAATAGAAAGCTGAGAAAGCAGGTGCGATGACAGATACATAGGTGGAGAGAAAGGGAAGGTTATACAGGGGAGGGGAGAGAGCTAGAGGCCAGTGGTTAGTAGATGAGTATTAACTTTGCATTTAAATTTCTGGAGGTTGTAGCCGTCAGGAAAGCAAGAATACGGGAGTGAGTTCCACAAGCGGGAAGTGCGAGAGAGGAAGCTGCAGGAGTAGAATTGTCGTCTGCATTTGGCTAACCTGACTGTCAATGGATCCTATCAGGATTTATTATTGGTGGGAGTAATCTTAACAATATAAGATACGCGGATGAAATTGTATTGATCGCCGACTCGGAAATAAAACTACAGGGCCTCCTAGACAAAGAAGTAGGAGAAAGCGAGAAAACAAGGACTAATCATCAAGGGAGTAATCTTAACAATATAAGATACGCGGATGAAATTGTATTGATCGCCGACTCGGAAATAAAACTACAGGGCCTCCTAGACAAAGAAGTAGGAGAAAGCGAGAAAACAAGGACTAATCACCAACTGCAATAAAACAGAATGCATGGTCATCCGCAAGAGAAAAGACCTAAGTTACGAGTTACAATCAAGCATGTGTTGGAATTTGAATCTCTGGGAAGTGTTTTAACAGAGGATAGAAAATACGACACCGAGATCTGAACACGCACTGGACGAGCGAAAGAGTCGTTCCAAAAGCTAAGCAATGTTCTGAGAAACGTAAAATTTTGTTACAAACAAAAAAAAAAAAAATGCTGGTGTGGTGTCCATCATCATATGGCAGTGAAAGCTACACAGTCTTCTAACGGATGAGAAAACTTGAGGCAGCAGAAATGTGTTTCTACAAAAGATTCTGAAAGTTCCATGGACGGAGCTATCAAACACCGTGGAAGATTTAAAGAGGATGGCGGCAGACAGAATCGGAACAGGAAAACCGAAATTCGTTGGGCATAATGCGGAGAGAGGGCTTGAAACACTTAAACCTTACAGAGCATATTGAGGGCAAGAAAGATAAGGGAAGATGGAAAGCCACTTATCTAATGAGCTTGTGTAGATAGATAGCGCAACGGATGAGAGCGTGAGCATTCAGTCAGTCAGTTAAGGGCCATACGTGATACACGATTTGGCGATCATGTCTCGAAACAGACATGACTGACTGGGCAGAAGATTATCCCGCAGTAGGTTGCCATTGCTTTCTGTGGTAGAACCCAATCTGTCCTGTTATTTAACCCATAACTGGAAGGAATAGACGGATTAATACCTTACCCAAGGGTATTTGCGCGTAAGTGAATGCAAGGAATTCAACTGGAATTCGAACTGGGCTCTCCGATTTCTCGTTCCACAACGCACATCCGCCAGCGTGAGCATTAGCAAAGCTAAAAAAAAAATCTGCTAAGGGCCACAAAGAAAAGAAAGTTGTGGAGAGTCATGATTGATAGCTTTTATCACATTAACTATGGTACGTCACTTTACATCAATATTAATGGCAAGGTTAGTGTAGATTTAACGGGCCTTTACACATCAATCTTTCGTTTTAAGAAAGGCCGTCTTTATGCAACGTTATTCAAGATAAGTAATAATTGTAGTCCGATGTGCGTTGTAGTGCAGTGAATATCGACAAATTGGGGTGCCGAGTTCGAATTCCAATTGAATTCCTTGCATTCACTTACGCACAAAGACATTTGAGAAAGGTATTAATCCGTCTCTTTCCTCCAGTTATGGGCTAAATAATAGGACAGATTGGGTTCTGCAGCCTTGTCTGGCAACCAGTCTATCGCAGAAAGCAACGACTATCTACTACGAGATAATCTTCTGCCTAATCTGTCAAGTCTCTTTCGAGACATGATCGCCCAAGCGTGTATCATGTATGTCACTTAACTGACTGACTGAATAGTTGTGGTGCAGGCTACGAACGAGAAATCGGAGAGCCCAGTTCGAATTCTAGTCGAATTCGTTGCGTTTACATACGCGCAAATACCATTTGGAAAGGTATGAATCTAACTCTTCTCCCTCGGGCTATGGATTAAATAGCAAGACAGATTGGATTCTATAGCTTTTGTTGGCAACCAACACACCGCAGAAAGTAATGGCAACCTACTACGGGAAAATTTTCTGCTCAGTTAGTCATGTCACTTTGAGACATAATCGCCCGAGTGTGTATCACGTATGGCACTTAACTGACTGAACAGTTACGTTAAACATAGCAGCCATGCTTTTTTATGCTTCTTCAAACAACGAAGTGCAGCTTCTTAGGAATGCACAGTTTATACTCGAACCAACATTAACTGATTCTGTTTTCCCTGTTACTTTTATGACTTGTGTCTAATTATTTGCTCAAGCAGACAACATGGCGTCATTGATTGTGCGAACGAAATATGCAACGATGCGAAATATGAATAAAAGAGATCAACACAAATGAAGAAAGGTGAGAAGATAACGTGTGTAATAGAAAGGTGTACCGAAATGTAAATTAAAGAATGAGAGGGTGAAGAGATAAGAATAGAAAAATAATAAGAGGACAAGTGTGAGTGAAGAGAAAAAAAACAAGAAGAAAAAATGAAAATTAGAAGAAAACAAAAACGAGAAAAAAGTAGAAAAAGAAAAGATGAAAAGGAAAATGTGAAAAGTGCTATTGATAAAAAAAGTTTTTTTTTTAATACGATCTCCTTTCAGGTCGTTGGTGAACATGACTCTCCACAATTTCTTTTCATTATATCTGAATTGTCATGCATTCTAGGTAAATATAATAGAGTGGTTTTCTGTTGTATTCTCCACGGTTTGGGAATTAAGAGCTTTTCTTCTTTTAGACTGATTGCCATGTAAGTTTATAGAGACTAGTCTACTCTGCTACTTTTTACTACTATGTTTCTTTAGGATGTAGATGAACATGACTCTCCACGAGTTTTTTTGATATATTTAAATTGTCATGCATTCTTGGTAAATACGTTGTATTCTCAGTGTAGAAATCAGAGTCTTTCTTCTCTTAGAGTGGTTGCCATCTCAGGTTAGAGGGTCTAGACTACCCTGTTACCTTTTACTGGTATATTCCATAATGAAGTAGGCGATCATGACTCTTAAAAGATTTTCTTCATTATCTGTGAATTGTCATGCATTCTTAGGATAGTGGAATGGTTTTCCATAGTCCTTTTCAGGAATTGAAATTCAGAGTATCCTTCTCTTAGACCGGTTGCAATTCAAGACAGAAGGTCTTGTCTACCGTGCTATTGAACGCGTATCAGCGGATAGAAGAGATAGATTCATGTTTTCTCCCAAGAATATTTGTGAGAAACTCAGCGCAAAAGAGTACTCCTGAATTTGAACTCGACTCGCTGATTACACATTCCTCGCCGCACACCATGCCAGTAGACTAACCCGTCCGTAAGTTTGGGAAAGCAGAAGCGCAGGTTCACAAGACTGGCTCGAACTGACTCCAGAAATCATGAACTGTATATGTAGTTAAAAATATTTGGCGTTGTTGCATCATAAAAAGGAAGAAACTCCAAGAAAATGAAATGAAAGACAGAGAAAATGGCGAGAATTATATCTGGGAAAAAGAAGAGAGAGAGAGTGAGAGAGAGAGAGAAAGATTGGAGAGGGATAGATATGAAGAGAGTGGAAGTAGTGTTAAGGGGATATTGGAGGAATACAGAGGGGGATATAAAGGGGAGAAAAAGAGAGGGATAGAGGTGATAAGGGACAGAGGAGAAGAGGGAGAGAGGGGAGAATTAGAGAGGGGAAAAGAAGAGTGATTAGAGAGGGATAGATATGAAGAGAGGCAAGGTGGTGTGGTGTGGTGATAGAGATAGAGGGGAACAGGAGAGAGAGATCGGAGAGGGATAGATATAAAAAGAAAGGAGGTAGTGTTAAGGGAGCAAGGGGGAAGGGAGAGTGAGAAGGAGAGATGGGGAGAGACTGGAGGTGAGAGATTTGGAAAGAGGAGGAGATGTGTTAAGGGTTAAGGGAGGAGAGGAATACAGAGTAGAGAAGAAGAGAGGGAGAGAGATATAAACATTGGAGGGGTTTGAATAAAGAGAGAGGGTGGTGTTAAAGAAAATATGGAAAGGAGTGAGAGAGGGAGAGAGGGGAAATTGCGAAGTACAACCATATTTTCGTTTATCTCTTTTTTCTCGTCTCTCTTTTTTCTCCCCCCGCCCCTTATGTGTGCGGGCGTGCTTACTTATATTTTGTGGAAGAGAATACAGAAAATGGCGAGAATTCTGATTATGCTTTCTTCAATAAAGGCCTCTCTTAGTTTCATTGGCGTGGGAACAGGAATATCTCCTATGGTTCTTATAACATGCGATCTTGTGCTCCTTGGTCGAGTGCCCACGGCCCTATAAAGATAACCCAGTGAAGAAACTAATTTTTTGTTTTACTTTTTTTAAATTTTTTTTCCACTGTATATGTTTGCTCATGGAATGGGGAGAGTAAATCTAGGGAAGGTCTTTTGAGGTCTTCTCATACATTTTTGATTCCATATTTCTTTTTTTTCTTTTTTTTTTTTTTAGTGAAATATGTCAAAGAAAAGGAGGTCAGATCAAGGACCAAATACTTGAACGAAATATACGCACATCCTAATGACTTCAGCGCCAGTTGTTCTAGGTTTGTTTTTAAGGGTTTTTTTTTAGAAGAGGTTTAATCGGAGACAGAACTCTACGCATTTGAATTTAAATCAGACTTCCGTAAACTTGTGTTCGTCGACACCGAATGACTCCTTTTAAAACTAACATCCTCTTCCATTATTTTTTATCATGACGTTTTCTTTCCAACTGATAAGGACATTAAAAGTTACCCTACGAATCAGAATTTTAACGCATGGACTTCGTTTAAATCTATTCTTTTCATCTCTCCTTGAAGGAAAATTCGTCATTACGCCGTGTCCCTTCAGGACCTGAGCAATCATAACTCTCCACAACCTCCTATCCTTTGTATCCCTTTGCAATGTCTGTTCTTTTGCGAAAGCTTTTATTATTATTATTATTATTATTATTATTATAATCATTTCACCCAAGCAAGGGAGGACTGCCACTGAAGCGCAGGGGGGTTACAGTGAGAGAAAAAAACGAGGTAAAGGCGATGTCGAAGATATAACAAGAAAAGAATGGGAGTCAAGGAGATAAAAGATGGCAATTGACGCTGTATTTAAACTTTTGAAGATTGTAGCTATCAGGAAAGCAAGCAAACGGAAAGGAGTTCCACAAACGGGAAGTGCGAGAAAATAAACTTTTATAGTAGAAGAGGATGTTACATTTGTATATTTTGACTGTAAAGGATGGGGCCTTGAAGCTAATCTAGTAGCACACGTAAATGCATGTGGACGTGAAACCAGACAAAAAGCTTACCAGAGTAGTTGGCATGAAAAGACTTGTAGACAAGACAGAGGGAATCCACATCACGTCGATGAGAAAGTGGGCTGCCAAAGTAGGATCGATTATATTGCAGATCGTTTTTTAGATTTTTTTGGAGAATCTCAAGATGAATAGCAGAAGCACCCAACCAGATATGGCAACCGTATTCAATGCATGGATAAATTGTAGATTTATAAATGCGCGAAATGGATTCTGACGAAAAAAGATTTCCTGGCCCGACACAGTGACTTAACCTTCCTAGAAACAGATGAAACTATCACACCTCGTTCAGTGGTCCATTCAAACAAACATGCTGGTAGATTGGCCGCTGCCTTCGTCTGTCTCCTGTGCCTTTGATATATCCTGCGAGAGAGGGACAGAGAAGAATAGCGCAGAAGCGGCCTAAAGAGCCTGTGTAAGTCGTTGGTAGAACAGGGATTAGGAGAGATAGCAAAAATACACAAATTTACTAAGCTACAAAAGATAGAACATTGTGGCGATCCATCATCATTATAAGACATGACATATAGAAGAAGAAGAAGAAGAAGAAGAAGAAGAAGATTTTCTGTGAGTGTCGAATTCTCCAAGCTCTCCTTCTTCATTGTGTTTTAGAAATTTCAACTCTCTCTTTCTAATTCTGAGTATCAGTCTGTCTGGCATGTATGGCACTTAACTAGGTGTCATACGTGATAGCCGCTTGGGTGATTATGTCTTTTTCGATCCATGGATGACTAGACAGAAGATTATCTTGCAGTAGGTTGATTTCTTTCTGTGGTAGGCTGGGTGACAAGGCGAAAGTGAATGCATCAAATTCAACTGGAATTCGAACTCGGATCTATTGATTTTCTATCCATGACTAACAGTATAGCCCGGCGTTGCTCGGGTGTAATGAAAGATTTAAAACTAATCCATGGTCCTGGAGCCCAGACACTTTGGACGTTGGCACGAAAAAGTAAAAAGCATAGTTGTTTCCAGTTAAAGCGAAACCGTAGACTGAAAGAAAAATGAATGGATGTAAGTCAAATTTTGATTTCCTGATATCGCTATCAAATAAGTATTTTCCGTCGTAAAGTGAATTTTGAAGGCTAAATAAGTTCTCTGAGTAAATGGTATCATGGCTGAGACTAAGAACTACAATTATACCTACTTAGAGCCAAACCCGAAGCAAAAACTAAAATAAAAGGGCTGAGAAAAATACAGACATACAGGCAGATAAACAACACACACAAACATCTTGCCTTATATATATATATATATATATATATATATATATATATATATATATATAATTATCGATTTTTTGCACTATTGTAAGAACTGCAACCGTGAAACTTCTGAATGTCGTTTTTTATGTCTTTGTCTATGAGTGCATCAAATTTGATTGAAATCAGACCACTCCGTCTATAACTTGATATTTTAGATTATCGATTTTCGATATTTGTCGAGGGTACCTCGACACAAAACCTATCTAAGAACACTCACAGACGCTTATAGTACAACTGTGTGTGTGTAAATTTTCAAGAAATTTTCAGCCGTTTCGGAGTCTATATGTAACGGACACACACACAGACACGCACACACATACACACAGAGGGAGACAAATTCCATTTATAAATAAGTTTAGATATTCTCAGCATCTTTCAGTAAAACGGTGTTTCTGTTGTCTCCAGTTTTCTCTTAGTCTTTGGAAGAAAGTGCCCAGGTTTCACTGCTATAGAAGAAGATTGATTTTTCATAGCAATTCAGCACTATTTTTCATTATGTCTAACAAAATCTTCTCCAATATGCGTACATTTCCTTGTCGCATTTTCTGTCCTCTGTGAAAACAACTTATCTAAACTTTTGTACTTACTTACATCTCCAATTTGTAGTTCACCATACATTGAGTTTTCTTGCATTTGATAGTCCTTTCTTCTTGCGTTCTTTTATTAATGTCTCACATGTTCTTTAATTTTTTTTCTGTCTGCAATGTCATCTGCTTATATTACTCTATTAAGACTCAACCTACCGATGGTATATCCTTGTAGAGTCCCTAGATCTCTTAGGCTAACCTCCCTGTAGAAGATGAATAAATGAGGTGAGACACATATACTTGTATATAGAAATAATGATAAACAATGAAATTCACTAAATATGCAGAAATTTAGTTAGTTAGTCATTAGTGTATGTAGTAATTTTTTTATCCGTATGAAAGTGATTTGTTCCCAGTTGTGGATTATTCCCAAATTCTTTCCAAATATATCCAGTTTTCCTAACAACCCAAATGAAAAGTATTTTACTGGAAACGCATTTTACAATTCTAGAATAATAATTAAAGGATTCGTTGTATTTACGGCCATATCACACTGAAATATCGTTTCCCGCACAATCAGACAAAGAGTCTTGTTAGTACCTAAACGTATGGCCGCTTGGGAATTCCAGGTGCTGTAAGCTTGGATGTGCGAGTGGTGTAATGAATAACGGGTCGGAATTGGAAATCAGTCGGGTTTGTTATATTCGTGATAGTCACATGCGCAAATATCCCTGAGGAAGGTAAGAAACCACTTCCTCACCCACCAGCTACTGGTTAATTAGTATAACTTGAAACAAAATAAATCATTATTATCTAAAAAAAAAAAAAAAAAACATTCTTACAATCTAAAAATATTTCCTAGTTTTACATAACTTTCAAAAGGTTGATAAGCCGTAAAAAAGAAATCAATCAATCAGAAATAATCCCAGTCTATGTTCTTGCCAAATAGAGCGAGTAGGCATTTATCATGAAATCATTCAAGCAAACATTTTTGTTAGAAATTTATTTGAAAATCTTAGAATAAATGTTTCTTTATGCTAAGCAAAAAAGAGTGTTCAATAAAAACGAATGTTGGTTTACTGTGTCGCACTAGAAAATTTTACTCTCTAGAATCTATCTTACATATTTATAACTTTACCATTAGTCCATACTTCCAATATTGCTGCTACACACGGTCTGGTGTTCCTGCTATTTATCTAGAACTCCTCGATAATATCCAAAGCCGAATTAGTAATATTATTGGTTCTGACCTGATGTCTCGGCTTCAGTCATGTTCCCACCGCCATAATATAGCTTCCCTGTGTCTTTTCTATGAATACTTTCATGGTAATTGTTCTGATGAACTTTGCTTTATGGTAACTAGACTTTTGGAATTTCAGCGATGATTGGCAACAAGTTGTCATCATTTTACAGTTGAGTTGGCGAGATGTAACCGTAGGTTCTATGCTAATAGTTTCTGTTTCTGCACTTCTCGACTGGTTTCTTGCTTTCCATTCAATTTTAATCTTCTGGACTTTAAATGCAATGTCATTATTTTTATGTAGACTCGTATTTCAGTAGATAATCTGTTTTTTATAATTAAATATATATATATATATATATATATATAGTCCGTAAACGGCGAGGGATATCGAACAAGATTATCTTAATATAAAATATGAAGTGTTATATCTATATAGAGAACTCAATGGATATATATATATATGAATGTCAATTATGTTTAATCATTAGCTGATCTAAGCATCGTATTTTAGCTTTAATCTATCTATATATATATATATATATATATTATCTTAATATAATATATTAAGTGTTATATCTATATAGAGAGCTCAATGGATGTTATCCAGAGCAATATTTAATATTTTATATTAAGATAATCTTGTTCGATATCCCTCGCCGTTTACGGACTATATATATATATATATATATATATATATTTAATTATAAAAAACAGATTATCTACTGAAATACGAGTCTACATAAAAATAATGTTTAAACAAATAACCTATATATATATATATATTGCACAATATTGTATGTATGCATTGACTTGTATGTAGGTAACACAGGAGACAGACATCAGAAAAAAGAATAACTCATTGTAGAAGAGAGGAGAGTTTAAGTCGTTGGAGTCGCAGAGATCACAGTCCGATTATAAACGTCAATGGGCAGATGCCCGAGGTAGATGCGACACAAGGCCATTTAAGTGGGAACACTGTGTCCGTAGGCTCGGACCAAAATTATTGATAAAGGAAAACTCAACACGTCATTTAAATTATGGAATTAAAGGTAGGCGGTTAATGACTTGGTCGTCAACATCTTCGCGACTACTCTGGATACTCTCAACTCAGATGATGCCAATGCCTCTGCTCTGACTTTTTTCTTTTTTCTTTTTTCTTATATTTCTATCTTTGTCTGTGTGTGTGTATGTGTGTGTGTGTGTCTGTGTGTCCGTTATCTATCTAGAAGGAGTGGTCCGATTTTAATCAAATTTGATACACTCATAGACAAAGACATAAGAAAGGATATTTAGAAGTTTCAAGGTTGCAGTGCTTACAATAGTACAGATAATCGATAATATATATATATATTCTAAACATATGTTGTTAAATATGAGAGAAAATGAATGTCTATTATGTTTAATCATGAGCCGTTCTAAACGTCGTATTTTTGCTTTAATTTCAGTTGAAAATAAAGACAAAAATTCTCCAACATTTGGATAATTATTTATTGGTTTTCTTCTAAGCTTTCGGCTCACATGAGTCATCTTCTTAGTGGTCGTTCAAACTGAAATATTATAAAATCCACCATCACCGACGATTTTATTTTGTGTTGACATAAAACTCCGCTTGGCAACGGTAATATTTACCAAAAATAATAAACGCAGTTCTTAAGTTTGCGATGCGGTTTTATGACATCACACCGCGGGATAGCGCGAAATGACAACAAAACCATGTAGTCAAATACAATGTAATATGTTATTTCCTGTTTTAAAGTTGATTTTATTGAGTGTTGGTTGTTTCGATTTGATGTACATGGCCTCCAATATCTGCAGGTTCCTCTTACTGTGTGTATGAGTAAGGATCACCGTATTGTTGACCAAAATCTGTCTGATATAACCTACATGTTTATGTTTTTCAGAGAAATGTTGTTTAATAGTACTCTGATCAGAAAGAGGACATGTAAGTCTACGGGACAGCGTGGTTGTAGTAAAACCAATGTATGTACTAGGTTTTTGATTAGTATCAGAGATGCAATCTCTGAATGGGCATGTAAATTGTTACACTACATTGGTTTTTTGTAGAGAATTTAATTTAGTGCTTGTTGGGTTATTATAGACTATGAAGTCAATTGTTTTAAACTTTTTATAATATATAATGAGTTTAATTTGATTATTATTTTCGACTGGTTTAACATTTCTACGTATTATGTTTTTGAGAGTTTTTTCATCTTGTTTATAATTATTATGTATTTGGTTGCAATAAGTTAATAGTGTTATGTTTATTTTGATGTAAACCATTATTATTAATATTATCATTATTGTTAGAGCTATTGCTAATTTTGTTGAGATACATTTTAATTTGTTGATCAATAACGGAGTTAGGAAATCTATTATTGACTAGTGTTTGATTAATGTTGTGTAATTCTTTATAAAATATAGATTTGGAAGAAGATATCATTTGTGTGCGTTGAAGTAAGTTTTTTATAACAGCTAACTTATATCGTTGGGGGCATTCACTATTATAATTAAGAAGACACGAATTTATGCTAGTTGGTTTCCTATATAGAGAAGTAGTAAATTTATGTGTGCTAGAATCAATGAATACATCAAGGAATGGGAGTTATTAATATTAAGTTCTAATGTAAATTTGAGGACGGAGTGACTTTCAAATTTGTTTTTAAGATATTTAATTTGATCGATATTCTTAGCTAAAACAAAGATGTCATCTATGTATCTTACATATATATAGGGTTTATTGTTGTCATTAATTATTTGATTTTCTAGATTTGCCATATAATAATTAGAAAAGAGGGGACCTAAAGGAGATCCCATCGCAATACCATCTATTTGTGTATAAATATTGCCTAAGGGATCGTGAAAGGGTACTTGTGTGGTGTATGCTAATAATAGTTTTTTAATATAGTGGGTTTAATATTTAATATATATATATATATATATATATATATATATATATAAAGGCAAAATGTTTGTGTGCGTGTTTGTTTATCTGCCTGTATGTCTGTATTTTTTCAGTCCTTTTATTTTAGTTTTTGCTTCGGGGTTAGCTCTAAATAGGTATAATTGTAGTTTTTAGTCTCAGCCATGATACCATTTACTTAGAGGACTTATTTAGCCTTCAAAATTCAGTTTACGACAAAAAAAATTATTTGATATCGATACCAGGAAATGAAAATTTGACTTACATCCATTTCAGTCTGTTTCGCTTTAACTGGAAACAACTATTACTTTTTAGTCTTTCGTGCCAACGTCCAAAGAGTCTGAGCTCCAGGACCATGGATTAGTTTTAAAGCTTTCATTATACCCGAGCAACGCCGGGTTATACTGCTAGTATATATATATATATATATATATATATATATATATATATATATATAATTGTCTGCCCTAGATTAAATGCTTCCGTTGGAGCCGAAAAATAGAGCCGGGAAACCTGAGTTTCTGAGCGGCACACCAACAGTCGCCCAAGGCTCAAATTATTGCGGCTCTACATCATTATCACTTTGAAACCATTTCTCATTGTTTATTACTCTCAATGTGTGATAACTTACTTATCACTGTGGACAAGTTAGAGAAAATAATGACATAAACAAAATGCTGATGTTCCTCACTTCACCAAAGAAAAGATTATGAAGGAAGTCAGCCATCAATAATGGAAAGAGAAATAAGAACTACTGAACTGGATAAACGTAATTTCTTGAAAAATTGTTTTAATAGAAATATTTTATGAATTTCAACCGCCAGCCGCCCTAGCTGCTCGGTGTAATGCATGTGGAGATTTTCCTCGTAAGGAAACAGATTGTTGTATCATTACGATTACAATATGAACGCTTGATTTTTCCTTTGTCTGAACTTTAAATTTCTAAAATGACACAGTTGAAAGGAATATCAAGCATTCATACGCTTAATGTGACTCTTTATAACGCTAATGGAGATTTTATTGAAATGAAATTCATTTTTATGGTGACGATGATTCGTTGGCGGAATATACCGAAATATAAGCTTTCAAAATAGTTTTATATATTTACCATGTATATGTGAGTGTGAAACAGAGAGAGAAAGAGAGAGAGAGAGAGAGAGAGAGAGAGAGAGAGAGAAGGGAGATAAAATAAATACTGAGAGGTGCCCAGTCCCGGGTGAACAAATTCCTGAGGATGAATCACCCCATTGCACTAGAGGGGAAAATACGTGGTCGCCACCGAGGCTAGCGCAACGCAACTGACGTTTTCGGGGGTTGAGTACGTGCTCAGATTCCCCACAATATACTTGACCTTATGTCACACCACGTCTCAGTAGGAAGTCGTGGTAAATATCATTATTGATAAGATACTGGAAGTTTCTTTTATAAAATATATTTTCAAAACTTCATTATTAATGCGAAATGATACAATGATTTTGTCTCAGTGTCGTTGTCAGCAAAATGGACAGCCCAACATGCAAATTACAAATTGGAGATATCAAAAGTAAAGAAGTACAAATATTTAAATATATGCGAAATTTTCTTAAAGAGAATGGAAAGTGAAACGCTGAAATCTGAAGAATCATTTTGAAAGAATCTTCCAAAAAGTAAGCAAAGTATTAAAAGACAGAAAACTTTCGTTAGAAACTGAGAAACAAGTAGAGTATTTACATTATTCAGACTATTGTCTTCATCTTTGTTGCCATTTGTACGATGTTTCGGCCGTTGTACACTCAGGCATTTTACAGGTGCTAAGAATTTCGAACCGAATATTTTATTAAATTGAATTCCTAACACCTGAAGAAGGACGGAGCGTACAACGGCCGAAACGTCGTACAAATAGCAACAAAGATGAGATCAATAGTCCGAATAATGTAAATACTGTAAATACTACGTCATCTCAGAAATATAGACAAAAAACAAGTACTTAACTGTTATGCAATATCGGTCCATCTCGAGACGACCGAATCACAGATGAAGAAGAAACTTGAAGCAACACAAATGTGGTTCTACAGAAGGATAATGAGAATACCATGGACCGAACACGTGAGCAACGACGAAGTTTTAGAGAAAACTGAAACAAAAAAGATACTTATGCTTATACTTAACATTAGAAAGAAACGGCTTAAATTTTTAGGGCATATGATGAGGAAAGAGGGCCTGGAAAAACTGACACTCACAGGATGTATTAAAGGCAAAAGGAACTGAGGAAAACAGCCCATAACCTACATAACGCGTTTGCGTAAATGTTTGGCTGAACAGCGTTTAGGAAATGTAGTGAAAAGATAAAATTTAGTAAGAACTACAAAGCACAGAATATCGTGGAGAGCCATGATCGCCGAATTTCTGAAGTAATACGGCTCATAGAAGAAAATCTGTATTATTGATAAGATACTGAAAATCGATCCATTATTGATAAGATACCGGAAGTCGCTCCATGGTGATACAATTCATTTTTCGAAGTTTTACTTTTTGGCTAATTTTATTCCGTTGTTTTATATCTTACCACATTTGCTCTCACTTTTTTTCCCTCTCTCACCTTTTATACTCTCAGCTGTGAATTCGAATCAACAGCGTTACCTGGATGGTGGTAGCGCTATTAAATATTCAAGAGCGACGCGAAATTGTGGAGAGCCATGGTCGATAAAGGTGAAATTTGAAGACAAGAGACGCAAAGGAAAACAACCCATAAAGTACCTAACGAGCTTGAGTAAATGATTGACGGAACAGGGTTTAGGAGAGATAGCAAAAAGGGAACATTCATTAAAAGCTACAAATCTTCAGTGTTACTCAGTCAACATGATCATCACTGGATTAAAAAGTAGGGGAATGGCAACAGGAGATCACTCCACTCAAGTAATGATACTTCAGAGATAATAAAGAAAAGGATTCTATGGCAAGGTATGGTTGCTTGCCTCCTTAAAGACTGAAGTTTTTGAGAAGCATGGAACCACCTCGTGGTGGTAGCATCTGTTAGGGTCCCAGATATTGGCAAATAGTAAAACCCTAAATAAAATCCAAATGTATTTTTAAAGTAAAAATAACAACAATACATTTTATAATAAAATTACTAACAATAAGTTTTTGTTATGAAATTGCTAGCAACACATTTATATATTAAAGATATTAATTTTTATATCAAAATGACCAGCAATATATTCTTATAGCAAAATGTCCAGCAATACATTTTTTTAAAATTACCAACAATACATTTTATCATCTACAAATTACATATCTAAGAAATTACGTTTTCCCTGAACGTATAAAATTATGTAGAAAATATTTGTTGTTGAAGGCATAAAATTGCATTCAAAATATTGAGATTTGGGCATTAAATAATCCGTAGATTAATAATGCCGCTAAAAAAAATCAACCAACCAGCCAAGATAAGAGGATATTACAAAATCAAAGATGATAAACTGAGATATTTGCATTTATTTGTATGACTAAGGACGCAACCTCATACCTAAATTATTATTTTCAACCTTAGTTCATAGTTTAACCCTAACTCTGAAACTATTGACCTATTTTGGGCTTAACTTATTTGGTTCTAGTACGTTGAAGGATCTGCGGTTAGCGCAATACTTCTTGACACAGACAGTGGAATCGGAGAGCCAAGTTCGAATTCCCGTCGTTCCTGTTGCATTCACTATCACAGAAATACTCTTAGGAAAGACACGGGTCAGTATCTTAGTAATCTTCCCCACCTCCAAATTTATAGGTTAAATAACAGGGTACACAATGTTCTCTAGACTTCGGTAGAAACTAGTCTAAGAGAAGCATAACTATGACTTCATTGTGGACGCCACCGATGTGCAGGGGGCTACGTAAGAGTGAAAAGATTAGAAGAGAGAAAGCCGGAAACCACATCCTAAACAGGGAACAAGGGATGAGCCTCTACACCTGTTCAATAGACATGGTTGGAGTGTGAACCGGGCGATAGTTTAGTCTATCTACTCCAATTGAAAAAAAAAGAAAAGAAAAGTGAGAAGATTGGAAATGAGAAAGTCGGAAACCACATCCTAAACATGGGCAAGGGATGAGCCTCTACACCTGTTCAATAGACGTGGGTGGAGTGTGAGCCGGGCGATAGTTTAGTCTATCTACTCTAATTAAAAAAAGAAAGTGAAAAGATTGGAAAATATTTTTAAATGGAAATTGTGGAGAGCCGTGATCGTTAACGTTGTGAAGATATATGTATTATTGATAAGGAAATTACTATCTACATTATTCGGACTATTGTCCTCATCTTTGCTGTCATTTGTACGACGTTTCGGAACTTTTACTCCCTGGCCTTCTTCAGGTGCTAGGAATTCAAGGACAGACGTTCGTTAGTTCCAGTGACTTGACCCAAAAGAGTTGTGAGTTCAATACCAGGCAGTGGAGAATAAGTATGGTTACAGGGAGATAACTCATGACTACCAGAAGAGGCTTCGCACAAGAAATGAGAATGATATATCCCAGTGATCGAAATAAAGGATTCGGTTCGAAATTTCTAGTACCTGATGAAGGCCAGAGCGTACAACGGCCGAAACGTCGTACAAATCGCAACAAAGATGAAGACAATAGTCTGAATAATGTAAATAATGTAAATACTACCTTACCTCAGAAATATAGACAAACTAGGAGTATAGCCCGGCGTTGCTCGGGTGTAATGGAAGCTTTAAAATTAATCCATGGTCCTGGAGCTCAGACTCTTTGGACATTGGCACGAAAGACTAAAAAGCAATAGTTGTTTCCAGTTAAAGCGAAACCGTAGACTGAAAGAAAAATGAATGGATTTAAGTCAATTTTTGATTTCCTGGTATCGATATCAAATTTTCTGCACTATTGTAAAAACTGCAACATTGAAACTTCTGAATATCATTTCTTATGTCTTTGTCTATGAGTGTATCAAATTTGATTAAAATTGGACCACTCCTTCTATAACCCAATTTTTTTATTATCGATTTTCAATATTTATCGGGGGTATCTCGACACAAAACCTAGCTAAGAACACTCGCAGACGCTTATAGTACAACTGTGTAAATTTTCAAGAAAATTAGTTCAGCCGTTTCGGAGTCTATAGGTAACGGAAACACACACACAGACACACACACACACACAGAGAAAATTCCATTTATAAATAAGTATAGATACTGATATGGAAATCCTCTAATCTCCTCAACCCGCATAAACAAACGTCATTTTTATCATGTTTTATTTTTTGGCTAGTTTCATTCCGTAGTTTCGTATCTAACGGCGTTTACTCTCTCTCTCTCTCTCTCTCTCTCTCTCTCTCTCTCTCTCTCTCTTATGTTTTCAATTGTGGATAAGAAGCAACAACATTACCCAGTGGGTGGTAACGTCATTAAATATTTATCGTGGCTTATCAGCAAAGATAAATGGGAATGTGAACTAGCGCGTCACGAAATAAAAGATTAAAATAACAACGATGAAGATAATAACAATATGGTTAACAAAAGAGAAGATCTCTCGGAATAGATGTCGCAACTACAGCAAACCAGAGGTTAATACTTAAAAACGAAAAAGAAAAAAAAATGATCATGTTCCGGAAACTGGGAAATAATTGTGGCATATAAAGATGTCAATGTGGCCGTTCGGTGGGGTAAGCGAAATCGTGGGATGTGTGTTGTGGTACAGTGGATATCGACTCGGAACTGAGTTCGAATTCCAGTTCTTTGCATTCACTTACGCACAAATACCCTGAGGAAAGGTATTAATCCATCTCTTCCCTTCAGTTATGGGTTAAATAATAGGACAGGTTGGGTTCTATAGCCTTGGCTGGCAGACAGTCTACCGCAGAAAGCAATGGCAACCTACTGCGGGATAATCTTCTGTCTAATCAGTCATGTCTCTTTCAAGACATGATCGCCCAAAGCGTGCATTACGTATGGCACTTAAGTGACTGAAGTGAAATCGAGGTGCTGAGTTCAAGTTACGGCTGAGTTCTCTGCATTCATACCTTTCCCAAGTGTATTTGTGCGTAAGTGAATGCAACGAATTAGAATTCTAGTCGAATTCGTTTCATTCACTTACTCATAAATACCCTTGGAAAAAGTATTAACCAATCTCTTCTTTCTCCAGCTTGGGTTCTATAGCCTTGGTTAGCAACTGGTCTACCGCAGAACATAATGGCAGCCTATTGCGGAAAAAGCTTCTGCCTAGCCAGTCATGTCTCAAAAAAGACATGATCGTCCAAGCTTGCATCTCCTATGGCAATTTACTAACTGACTTTCTGCATTCACTCTCGCATTAATATCTTCGATGTAGCTGATTTGCTCGAATTTGTCAGCTATCGTAAAGATCTCAGAGCCGTTCAACGTTACAACGTTACACTAGTGAAATAATTGAAAACAAGGTGGGCAGGGAACATGAAGCTCATAAGCAGACTGGCTCAGTGTTAGCTGAGATCACATAAACGTTAAGGATGATAACTTTGCTATCTTTTTTCTATTGGCTTTCATCGAAATGATAATGGTAATATTATCCGTTTCCCTGTAAGGAAACAACTGGCATTCATTGGCCGAGCAGCCAGTGTTGTTTTCGATCGAAATTTATCAAATCTTTTTCTTAAAACACTTTTATAGGAAAACAAAAGTTAACACCTTAATTATGTCTTCATTTTCTTTTCGAGTGAAATGTTCTGTCCATTTTAGTTTTTGCTACTGTTGGTAGTCCTCAAGTGATGTAGTTTTTGTTATTTGGTACAGTTCTTTGTGATTCCTAACGCCAGTCCCCAATATTCAAAAAAAGATTATCTTTGCCCAGCCCCTCAGGCTTATGGCTCACCGCTAATACCTATACTTTGTAAATCTAGGCAATATTTGACTATTTGTTCAGGCATCCTTTTACACTAGCTCATTCTGCAGGTTAATCGATATCTCTTTCTGCTCCTCGGACCATCAATATCCTTTGAGTGTCAAATTCTCCAAGCCGTCTCTTGTGTCCCAAAAATTTCAGCTGGCTCTTTCAGATCCTAAGCATTTATTTCCATTTTTTCCTTAAAATTTATTTACTGTTTACATTATCCTTCCATGGTATCCCCTGCATTCTTCAGCAGAACCATGTCTATATTGCCTCAAATCTTTTACTGTGAGGGCATTTTCCTGCATTCTTTGCCTTGTTAGAGGATTGAGAGTACATAAAAATTGAGCACTCTTATCTTTGTTTTCAACGAAATTGTCATGTTTCTTTATTCTTTGCTTAGCTTTTAGAACGTATCTTTCCCTATTCCAATGCGTCTTCTGTGACTTTCTGCGTCACATTTTCCACTGTCTGTAATAACACTTCAGGGATAGTGAATTTTTTTTATCTATTTTTATGACGATAATTAGTAGCTTGCATTTTTGCTGACAATCGTACATCTTGTTTTATTATCCCTTATAGTTAATCCATTCTTCCCGATTTCCTTTGCTATCTTATCTAGGTTTTCTTACAATTATATTTCTGTATCTACCATCAAAACAGTGTCACCTGCGTATTACATGCTATGATTGTACACACTGATAATAAATCTTTACTATCGCCATTTTGTATAGGCTAACTAAATCCGGTTAGAGGGTGAATTTTTGTCTTACGCCCCTTTCTCGTTTCTTTTTCTTTGTTCTGGAATTTTCTATCTTTCCCAAATAAACCAAAAGCCAAACAATTTGAACAGATTATCGCCACGTATAATCCCGTCGAATGACTTTCATATCAGTTTTCATTTCTTGTTTTTTTTTTTGGGGGGGGTTGTTTTATTCCACCACCCTATCCTCGTCTACTTTCGCTCTCTGCTTCAGCGAATCTTTCTTTATATACAAAATAGATAATCCCAGATTACTATCTCAGAACTGATTAAACTGATCACACATTTGCCACAACCTCTCGACTTTTAATTATTTTTTCCTCTAAGGCAAGAGCCACTTCAGATTATTAATTACCCTCTTTGATGGGAGACAAAGATAACAGACTTAATGGCAAGAATACTTGGTATGTAACATCCTATTCTAATAATAAACAAGATGACTTTTTTTATTAAGTGTGTATATTGTTAACACAGAAATACTCATGTAATCAAATGAGGTTAACAGATCAGAAAATCGTTCATTAGTTTTGCTCCCTTTGTTTAATATTCTTTTTAACATTTTTTCTACCAGATGTCTACTTTTTAATTAAGCTGTCCTCCAATTATGGATTAAAAATATATAATTTGCACCTGGAAAGATCATTGTTTTCTAAAAAATAAAATGAGATTTAATGCAATATTCGCTAATAAAGAAAACAACAGTTATCATTTCAGTCCCAAAAATATATTTCGGCATTCAGTCAGTTAAGTGCCATACGTGATACACGCTTGGGCGATCATGTCTCGAAATAGACATGACTGACTGGGCAGAAGATTATCCCGCAGTAGGTTGCCATTGCTTTCTGCGGTAGACTGGTTGCCAACCAAGGCTATAGAACCCAATCTGTTCTGTTATTTAACCAATAACTGGAGGGAAGAGATGGATTAATACCTTTCCCAAGGTTATTTGCGCGTAAGTGAATGCAAGGAATTCAACTAGAATTCGAACTCGGTTCTCCGATTTCTCGTTCCAAGCCGATATCCACTGCACCACAGCGAAGTAACTCAAAAAGGGTGATAAAACAGTAAAAGACAAAACAATCAATCAATTAATCGGTCTTTTAGCTATCCCTCAACTATGGATTAAATATTAGAATTTGTATTTGGGAAAATCATTGTTACTTAAAATATTGTTAATGCTATATACACTCACAAAAAAGACTCATTCTTTCAATTCAAAAAATATATTTCCCCATTAAAACCGTAAAAATCGAATCAATCAGTCAGTCAATCAACCCTTTATCTGTTTCTCAGCTACAGAGTAAATAGTAGAACTTGCGTATGCAAAAATCTTTGTTTTCTTAATTAAGTGACATATTTACTTATATAGAAAAAAAAGTATTATTCTTTCAATCGCCAATATATATATATACTTTTTTTCTTTTTAATCATATCACCCCGAGCAAGGCGGTAACGCCACTGATGTGCAGGGGGCTATATAAGAGTAAAAGCACTAGATAGAAGAGAGTGAAGAGAAGGACAAACTATTTAGAAAGGAGCACAAGAAGGGAGGGAACACAGGTGTGATGACAGTTGCAGAGGTGGAGAGAAAGCAAAGGATATACAGGGTGGTGAGGAAAGAACTAGGGTCAAGTGGTTAAGAGATGAGTATTGACCTTGCATTTGAATTCCTGGAGGTTGTAGCCGTCAGAAATGCAAGAATAAGGAAGCGAGTTCCACAGGTGGGAAATGCGAGGAAAGAAGCTGCAGGAGTAGAATTGTCGTCTGCATTTGGTTGATCTCACTGTGATTGCACGAGTAAACACCTGTTGCAGAGGTACCAGTGACTTAAGTTCGTTGGAGCAGAAGCCATGAAAGTATTTATAGAACAGACAAAGGGAAGCCGCATCCCGTCAGTGGGAAAGTGGCTGTAGTCGAGCCGCCAAGTCGGACCTATCACATTACTGATTCTCCTTTGGAGCCTGTCAAGAACACCGAGGTGAACAGCGGGTATGACGGCATGAAATAACCCACAAAGGTTTGATAATCCAAACCCAATCTCATCAATCAATCAATCAATCAATCAATACTTTAGCTGTCTGTTGAAAATTATTACTATTTCTTCCACGTTCGTACCAGACTATCGAGTTAAATGTGTTCTAGCCTCATTGGGCACCTTATTTTGGTGGCATTGTGTCAAACAAAGATTAGTGAATGATAACTAACTAATGAAAAACAAATCTCTTGACTCTGAATCCATCTATACAGAAAAACATTTTAACAAATTCGTGGACTTTTCATTTATAATTCGACATTATTAATTCATACGTTTTAAATGGAGATAACTAATTTGCATGACCGGGATTAAATATCATACTTTTAAAGTATTTCTTCATTTACACTACTTACATTGTTCGGACTTTTGTCCTCATCTTCGTTGTCATATTCACAACGTTTCGCCTGTTGTACACTCCGGCCTTCTTCAGTTGATCTGGAGCCCATATTTCGTTCACTGCAGCAAATTGTTCTAGTTCTGCGTGTCATGCCTATTCCGAATTTTTTAGTATCAGTAATCTCCATTTAAATCAACTCTCCAAGTTTTTGTTCACCACTGCTGTAGTCAAGTATTGAACTCACAACTCTTTGGGCCAGTGCTTTAAACATTCTCAACGGTGCTGTATTCGACATGTTTATAAAATAGCGCTCGGAACAATAAAAACTATGGACAGTTTTTTAATCTTTAACTGCTCAAAAACGAAAAAAATGTTAGAATGCCGAATAAACTCAATTTATTGGTTGATTAAAACATCCCTTTCGGCCGTATTCAATGCCAGTCAGTTAAGTGCCATACGTGATACACGCTTAGGCGATCATGTCTCGAAAGAAACATGACTGACTGGGCAGAAGATTATCCTGCAGTAGGTTGCCATTGCTTAATGCGGTAGACTGGTTGCCAGCCAAAGCTACAGAACCAAATATGTCCTGTTATTTAACTCGTAACTGAAGGGAAGAGGCGGATTAATACCTTTCCCAAGTGTATTTGCGCGTAAGTAACTGCAATGGATTCAACTGGAATTCGAACTCGGCTCCCCGATTTTTCTTCCCGAGCCGACATCCACTGCATCACAACGCACATCCTTGCATCACAACGCACATCAACAATGTAAGATGCTTAAAAATTGATTTCTGCCCAAGTACACATTAAAACACAGGGTGGTGCAAAAGTCTGGCAATTTGCAATATAACAATTTACAGTTTGCAATAAGTGTTCGAACTGAATTCAACCCTTTTCCAAACACTTACTCAGAAGATACATGTTCTCCTATTAGTTCTTGTGTTAGATCTTATGTTCTCAGGAGCACAAGTTTCACTCTTTCCAAAATTTTTTGCTTTCCTGTCATATAACAATTGATTTACTCATGAAAATTAAATATATATCGATTTACAATAAGTATTCGAACTGAATAGAAGGTGGCTTCTCCCAAACACTTTTTTTTTTACTCTGGAGGCACATGATCTTCACACATTTCTGAGAATAGAGTTATTCCCTCTTATGGTTTCAATTTTTCAATTTCTTGAGTGATGTTATCTTTTAGTACTTATAATGTTCTTGGTTAGATATGATATTTAAATGATTAAAATTGTTAAAAATAAGAAAGAATTTCTATAGTAAATTGTCTATGGGTCCAGACTTTTGCACCACCCTATATATATATATATATATATATATATATATATATATATATATAATTTGCTAAGTGGAAATGTTGCATGTAAAGAGAGGAGAGATTTTACCAAAATTTCTCTTTTCATGCAACATTTCCACTTAGCAAATTTACTTTGTCAGGATTTTAATTTTCTATTTAGTAACACATGCATATATATATATATATATATATATATATATATATGCACACACAATTTTCATGTTGGAAAATAGACACCTAAATAAAAAGGGCATAATTCTTACTGTTATGAGCATTACCTTTATTTAATTGTTTTTATTAATCATGTGTTGAGCAAGGTCGAAAATAAGGTGTATCCTACGAAAATCGAACGTACTACAGAGTGGTAATCGATCTAACGAGAACAATCTTGCTAACCATGACATCACGTCCGAGTGCCGAAACAGCCGAGCGCGTGAAATAAATTTGTTTCATTTAAAAAAAAAAAAAAAAAAAACTGCGCATCAGAGGCCAAATAAGTGTCCCAACAATCAACTTCGTCCTTCGTTCCCACGGGCGAAGTGTCAATGATATGAAGCCTATCTTCGCAATGATACGACGGAAGGAAGGGGTGAGGAAAAAGGAAGCTGTTGTTATTTTGGGGTTTTTCTACAATTTTTCTCCATTGTTTTTTTTTTATTTTTATTTTTTTTATTGTGTGTGTGTGTGTGTGTGTGTGTGTGTGTGTGTGTGTGTGTGTGTGTGTGTGTGTGTGTGTGTGTGTCGGGTGGACTGGGTGAGACATAATAGGATTCTGAATAAAAATAAAACTGATTCGGTTGGCTTAAAAACAGGAACAGAACGCATCAAGCTTGAGACTTGACAGATATCGTCGTTGTATGTAAATGTTAAGCAAATGTTAAAACCAGACGTAAAAATCCAGAGATTTTTTTTTCTTAAACACGAATTTTTATTTATTTTTCAATCGTTTCACCCTAAGTAAAGCAGGAATGTCACTAATACGCAGTAAGTGTTTACAGTGTGTTAAAGTAAAAGAAAAGACTGAGTATAGGGAAGATTGAGGAAAGAACAATAGATGAACGGGATTCAAGAAGATTTTTTTTTTAATCGTGTCACCCTAAGCAAGGCATTCCACTACCACTATAGCGCAGGGGGTTACATAGAGCGATTGGGTATAGGAAATGTCAGAAGGAGGGTGATAGACGACTTAGGATGTACATAGGGAGAGAGTTGGAGAGAGTGGGTGTGAGTTAGTGTGTTAAGAGGTGTCTATTGACTCTACATTTAAACTCCTGGAGGTTGTAGCCGTCGGGGAAGCAAGCATGCGGTAGGGAATTCCACAGGCGGGAAGTGCGAGGAAAGAAGCTGTTGGAGTAGAAATTGCAGTTACATTTCATCGGTTTCACTGTAAAAGGGTGGGACCTAATTGCCAGTCTAGTATCTCGTGCAAATTCACATCTAGGGGGCACCAGTGATTTAAGTTCATCACGGCAGAAGCCATGAAAGTATTTATAGAAGAGGCACAGGGAATCCACGTCACGCCGGTGAGAGAGAGACTGCAGGCGGTCAGCCAAGTCGGTATCAATCACATTACAGATTCTTCGCCAGGTGTACCCCAAAGCTCTATCCTAGGTCCTACGCTCTTTCTAATCTACATCAATGATCTCCCCGACACCATAAGATTACAAGTAGGCATGTACGCCGATGATACCACAGTTTACTCCCGCCTCGATCAAAAATCTGGTGTAGGTGACAAGGCGAACCTCGCTGCAGAGCTTGAGAAGGACCTCCAATCCGTGGTGGATTGGGGTAAGAAATGGCTCGTAAAATTCAATTCTTCCAAAACGAAGCTGCTGTCAATTAGAAGATAGCTATCGACATTGCATTTAAATTTTTGAAGATTGCACTTGTCGAGAATGCAAATAAACAGAGTGCGGGGTCTACAGGCGGGAAGTGCGAGAAAAAAATCTGTTAGAGTAGAAGTGGAAGTTGCATTTTGCTATTTCAACAGTAAATGTGTTGAACCTAGATGCCATTTTAGTGGCACAATTAAATTCATCCAGTCAGGTCACCATGCCGTCATGGCAGTTTTCATTAAAATATTTGTAGAAAAGACAGAAGGAAGCCACGCCCAGTCGGTGTGAAAGTGATTGAAGTCAAAATGAAATCAGGATCGTTCACATTACAAATCTTTCAATATATAAATTATTCGGAATATTCTCTTCATCTTTGTTGCCATTTATACGACGTTTCCTTAAGGACACATGGCCCAGTAGATATAGACGTTGGTTAGTTCCTGACTCGACTCTTAGAGTTGTGAGTTCAATACCAGGCTACAGCAGTGGTGAACAAGTAACTTT
The DNA here is from genome assembly GCA_037127315.1 of Ascarosepion bandense. NCBI lineage: Eukaryota > Metazoa > Mollusca > Cephalopoda > Sepiida > Sepiidae > Ascarosepion > Ascarosepion bandense. Next base: position 194,897 of record JBBBDQ010001772.1, read on the forward strand.
TAGGGTTAGAGGGAGATAACTCATGACTTCCAATCGATGCTTTACGCAAGGAACGAGGATAATATATCCCAGTGATTGTGATAAAGGGTTCGGTTCGAAATTCCTAGCACCTGAAGAAGGCCAGAGCGTACAACGGCCGAAACGTCGTACAAATGGCAACAAGGATGAGGACAATAGTCCAATAGTGTAAATACTGTAAATACTGCATCATCTCAGAAATATAGACAAATACAAATCTTTCTTTTTTCAAGAAACTCAAGATATACAATATGAGCACCGGACCAGATATGGCAGCGGTATTCAATGCACGGGCGAATGGTGGATTTGTAAATGTGCAAGATGGACTCTGATAAGAAAAAATATGTCAAAATAATTTGGAAACGGCGATTCTCTGTGAATAAATATGCATCATCTTTGGAGTCAGGGGTAGCGTGAATGTGACGGCAAACATAAGGACAACAATCTGAATGTAAATAGTGCAAATTCTTACAATACTTTATTTCAGAAATATATATAGATGCAGGTGTATAAGAAAAGTCGAATCATCGGTAAAGACGAAGTTTCGAAAGAGAAGTGGTTGTTATGCACTCGATGCATATCCCCACTCATGATCGTACGCTAACTGGGAAAAAAGTAATCCTATTGTTCGCAGGGAAATCTGTGTGTAATGACCGTATGGTGGTAGTCTTTGAAATGGCCAAGTTGTGAGGCTTATTTTTATCTATCATACTGGTATATTCGTATATTAACGAAGAAACATACCCCAGTGTGGTCTTTTTTCTGGTCATGACTACTTCGGAAATAATCGCCGAAATTGGAGAAAGAGCATCCTTTCACAAGTGTCGAAGGGCTAGGGTGACATTATTTCTAAGCATAGTAGATGGGAGTCGCTTTGGTTGTTTAAGTTGGTTGATTTTACGATCTGTCAATCATTGTCAGATTATTTAATGTTGAATTTAGTACAGGGCATTCTGTGAGAACTGAGCATTTTGGCGTTTTTTTTTTTTTTGTTTTTTTGTTTTTTACGGGGGATAATTTTCACCCTGTACAAGGGTCAAGATCCACTCGAGTTTGAAGGTTACAGAGTAAGAGGCACCAAAACTAAGAAAGGTGACAGTATCCCTAAGAGGCAAGGGACCGCCGAAAAGATATAGAATGAAATGTTCAAGTAGATAAGGCTATCAAACCAATAGGCCTCCGTGATTTTATGAACCATTAACACCTGTGAATTTTTTTATGGAGCACCCAGGTAAGGCTCGAATATGATTTAGTCAAAAGCAATGGTTAACTAGATTAGCCTCCTTAACCATTATATAATACCAAGGCGCTTTTTGTGTTAGGTTGGTCAACTATTTAGTGGATGTTATTTAATGTCGAATTTTGTATGAGGCACCTGGTGAGGATTGATTTCACTGCCCAGTAATGAGACTCATTCAGACTAACCTCACTAACCATTGCTCTACATCTAGGTGTCCATCAAGTTATTTTGGTTGATTTTATAAATCTAACACTGTTGGGTTATTTACTTTTGAATTTTGCATGGGACACCTGGCGAGGAACTAATCGGTGCCTTAGCATGAGCTAATGGTTAATAAGATTAGGTACTCTTACCAACTACCCAATCGTAAGAATAACCAACCTCATTAACTATTACATCATGCCAAGGTGCCAATTGTTGGGTGATTTTGCATGTCAACATTTTTAGGAGATTTATGTACGTTGTGGTGCAGTGGGTAACGGCTCGGAACGAAAAATCGGGCAGCCGAGTTCGAATTTAAGTTGAATTCTTTGCATTTATTCACGTACAAATACCCTTGAGAGCAGTATGAATCCGTTGTTTCTCCCTTCAACTATGGGTTAAATGGCAGGACATATTGTGTTCTATAGTTCTCTTTCGAGACATCATCGCCCAAGCGCGTATCAGGTATGGTACTTAACTGACTGACAGCATGGGAGAGTCTAAGGAAAAATATTATATATTTGTATGTGTAAAAGTCTAAAAACTACGAAAAACAAGTTGTCTACCACAGAACGCAATAGCAACCTACTGCGAGATAATCTTCTGTCCAGTCAGTCATGTCTCTTTCGAGACATGATCGCCCAAGTGTGTACTACGTATGGCACTTAATTGACTGAATGACAAATATTGTAACGGGAAACTGATGAGATGTGAACTCGTTGCTCAATTGCAATGGTCAACCAGACTTGTTAACCATTACTCCACGTTCAGGTGCCTGGTTCTCTTCGGATTCTCTCTGTATCGTTTTGAGTTGCCGGATTATTACTTTTGCAACACGAATTTTTAATATGTTCTACTCGGTAATTGGTTGGTTGTTTTGTTTTTATGGCAAATCAACCTCGGCGGGTCATTTATTGCCAACTAAACTTTATTTATTGCTGGCAATACCTTTTTCTTTCAACAATTTATTGTTGTTTTTTTTATATATATAAGTTTTGTGTCTAGTAATACATTTTTTCTTTTCGAGTATTAAGATTCACTGGGATTTGGTTTTAAGGGCAAGGTTCCTAAGTCCCACCCTTGTTATTTAATCCATAACTGGAAGGAAGGGACGGATTAATACCTTTCCCAAGGGTACCAGTGCTTAAGTGAATGCAGGCTCACCGATTTCTCTTTCCGAGCCGTTATCCACTGCACCACAACGCACATCCGTCAATATACGTTTACAATACCTGGTATTCCCAAGCGGTTACCCATCTAAGTACTGACCAGTCTCAACGTTGCTTAACTTCGGTGATCGAGCGAGAACCGGTGTATTCAACGTGATAGGCCGTAATTGGAGTTTTATGGATGACACGGTGGAGGTATAAAATTGTGTTCTTTTATATAACAGTTTGGAATTATCGGGTAAGTATTACTATTATTGCTACCGTAGAATCGCCCTACACCGCAGACTTTACGATTTTGTCGGTGATTCGGATGATGGAAGATCGGTACCCAACACTTTGTGTGTTTGCATATATATCAATGCACATAGATAAAATGAATTGCATTTGGCGTGCTGCTAGCTTTGACTAGAATGATTGTATTGGACATTATTGAAGAGGATCTTTCAGGGTGTTACTTTAAAGATCCCATTTAAGTAATAATCAAATATGTTATGAACAGATTGAACCTTGTAGGTTTCAATCTGTGTGTGACGATAAAAGTAGTGTTTGGTGTGAGTAAAAGTCGTCAGGCTAGAATGGTTCTTTGAATGTTTTTTTTTTTTTTTTGTAATGGGTGCGAGAAGACCCTTTTGGAAATCACCCGTTGATTAATTTACTGACTCTTAATAGATTAAGTGCCATATCCGACAGGATTTTTCCCGTCTTCTAAGACAACTTCGCCTCCTTATTTTTTTTAATTTCTTTTTTATAATTCCTTCACCGACTTTACACTTAAAGATATTTCTAAGTTCTTCCTCCCAGCTTTTTCCTTACCCTATTCTTTCCTTTCTTACAGAACGACTTACTTGCTTCTTACAAAGTAAGTGTGATAGACAGGTGCCAAATAAAATAGAACATACCCACCCGCTTCGAAACCAGTAGTGGTGCTACCCTCAGAACGGCAAAAGAAAAAGACACACAAAATAACAAATCCCTCAGTTTGGTTTAGTTCATAAATTCTTAAGTGTTTCTTCCTTTCCGACATTTGATAAATATCAGATCTGTTCTGAAAAAATCTATCCATGTAATAATAAAACAAAATAGTCTAGTTTTTTGCTAATGTTCACTGAATGCAAATCTCGAGAGCTACTTAAGGTTACTGTATGGTGTTTTATTAGTGTAAGAAAATACAAAAAGGTAAGTTCTTGGTAGCTATGTGGGAAAGATAATGGCTAACTCTGGATTTGAAAAAGTCAAGATTTAATTACCGAATAACGTTTCAGATTTCAGTCGGAGACGTTAGAAATACAGTGCGGAACTTGAATTTAAAAGGAATTGGAAACCCAATCCTAAACAGGAAACAAGGGATAAACATCTAATCCTGTTCAAAACACCGAAAAGGAGTCTGAACCGGACGATAAGAGAACCTATCTACTTCTATTGGGAAAGGAAAAAATATTATGTTAATCAATTTTCAGAATTCAAGCGAAGACGTCAGGTGTACAGAGTTAAATTTGGCCTAAGGCAGTAGTCTTAAATTCCCCTTAAGACTTCATACATACGTCCTAGCGTCACCCCAACTTTGGAAGGCAAAAACTTCTTTTGGAGTCGCCATCATCTGCCTAGTTGCATCATCATCGATCTTGTCCGCGATCAAAAGTTTCCTTCTTTTCGACGGCGAATTTTATTTTAGGAAATTCCAAAAGAGACTGTAATAAGACGCTGTAATAAGACGCAATGTTTGGGCAAAAATACTCTGCACCCCAGTATATGAATAATCGACGGTTGAAATATTCAAGTGACTTTTCAAACAGAGCACGGAATCCCCAGATCTTTTAGTCTCAGTATTACTATCAGTTACCGATTTGTTTTGATTGCAATTGAGTGCAGTCTCAATATTTTCACGTGTCCAGCTTAAGCCATCAATGTCAACTGCCCCCATGCAAATTAGATGGTGGCCATTAATTAATTATAAAGAGAAACGTATAATACAGAATATTTGTTTTCAAAATGAATACCTGGTTTTTATAAAACTATAATTAATACTAAGGGATATGCGTTGTAGAGTGAGTATCAGCTCGGAATGAGAAATTGAGTTTGAATTCCATTTGATTTTGTCGCAATTTGTTGAATTCGCGAAAATACTCTTAAAAAAATGTATTAGTCCATCTTTTCTCCTACCAGCTATGGGTTGAATAGCAGGACAGATTGGGTTCTATAGTTCTACTGTATAAAGAAATGACTACCTATTGCTTAGCGATTCATGGATCAAAAGAGACATGGTTGTCCAAGCGCGTATCACGTATGGCACTTAAGTGATTGACTGATCAAAAGGATGCTGAGATTACCATGTACTGAACACGTGATTAAAGAAGAAGGTTTAAGAAAAAGAGAAACAAAAAAGGTGCATATGCATAGAATCAGAAAGACACAGTTGAAAGTTCTGGGACACAGGAAAGGGTATTGGAAAATTATTGAAGGCAAGAGGAACAGAGGAAAGCAGTGAACAATCTATCTAACGAGCTGGTGTAAATGAATAGCAAAACAGGGACTGGTTGGGACAAAAACTACAAAGCATAGAAAGTCGTAAAGAGCCATTTTCTTGAAGGAACATGGTAAATATCAGAAAATAATATCATACCGGATATTTATTTAGAAACTAACTAGCAGTATAGCCCGGCGTTGCTCGGGTGTAATGAAAGCTTTAAAACTAATCCATGGTCCTGGAGCTCAGACTCTTTGGACGTTCGCACGAAAGACTAAAAAGCCATAATTGTTTCGAGTTAAAGCGAAACCGTAGACTGAAAGAAAAATGAATGGATGTAAGTCAAATTTTCATTTCCTGGTATCGATATCAAATTTTCTGCACTATTGTAAGAACTGCAACCTTGAAACTTCTGAATATCGTTTCTTATGTCTTTGTCTATGAGTGTATCAAATTTGATTAAAATCGAACCACTCCTTCTATAACCCGATTTTTTCGATTATCGATTTTCAATATTTATTGGGGGTATATGCTCGATATATGATGTATAGAGCTGTGAATATTTATTATAAATTATGTTTTAGAACATGTACATAATTTCTTCTATATATGTCCTCTTCTCTACAATCATATGGCTGTTTCAGTGTTTGGAACCCAAACACATCATCGGGAGAAAATAAACTCATTTTTTTTCTTTTTTCTCCCGAAGATGTGTTTGGGTTCCAAACACTGAAACAACCATATGATTGTAGAGAAGAGGACATATATAGAATAAATTATGTACATGTTCTAAAACATAATTTATTATATATATATATATATATATATATATATATATATATATATAGCTATGAATTAATTGTACATTACGACACGGAAATTTCTATGTTTCAAGATAGATTCTCATCATCTGGCAATGTTGCTGTTGGCTGTGCAGATGGTTTACATTTAAATGTCAAAAACCTTTGATTTGCTGTGTATGTATGTGGGAAGATATAACATTTATATATATTTTAACCAACTTTGCTTTCACTGGTAACTTGAATTTTGAATTTGAGAATAAAAATATTATTTTAAAAATGCGGGGAAATAGTTTTTAATGTTTTGAAAAACAAACTTTTTATTGTGTGCATTTAGAATTCGATAGGAACATTTTGTAGAGGCGAGGAAATAATCTCACGGCATTTGTATACAACTCTGTTGTCGCACAGATTAAATAGACAGGTTTTGCTTTCATTGGCAATGTGGTCATTTTCAGAAATTTCTGCTAAATGCCAACGAATAATTCAAGAAGTCTAGAGTTACTTCATTATTATGAGTTGAACGAGAATATGTTGATGAAGTGCTAGCATAGCATTTTATGGAATCTAAACTTATTTATAAATGGAACTTTGTCTCTCTTTGTGTGCGTATGTGTGTGTGTGTCCGTTACCTATAGACTCCGAAACGGCTGAACCGATTTTCTTGAACATTTACACAGTTTTACTATAAGTGTCTGTGAGTGTTCTTAGCTAGGTTTTGTGTCGAGGTACCCCCGATAAATATCGAAAATCGATAATGGAAAAAATCAGATTATAGAAGGAGTGGTCCGATTTTAATCAAATTTGATACACTCATTGACAAAGACATAAGAAAATTTGATATCGATACCAGGAAATCAAAATTTGACTTACATTCATTCATTTTTCTTTCAGTCTACGGTTTCGCTTTAACTGGAAACAACTATTGCTTTTTAGTCTTTCGTGCGAACGTCCAAAGAGTCTGAGCTCCAGGACCATGGATTAGTTTTAAAGCTTTCATTACACCCGACCAACGCCGGGCTATACTGCTAGTAACATATAAATAAATAAATAAAAATTGATAAATAATGGTTTAGGGAGTACAGTTATAGCCGCATAAGATAAAATCGGTGAGTCGAGTTCGAATTCCGGTCGATTCTGTTTCGTTAACTTTGCACTAATGTCTTTGAAAAAATAGAAAACGCATGAAGACATATTTTCCCATCTATGGGGTTGAATACAAGTAGGGATTACTCTATTGCCTAGAAACGGTAATCTGAAGAATAAAAACTCGAAATTGAAAAAATAAGAATATAACAGGATAGACTGGTAACCAGTCTAGGAGACAACTGTGAATTCAAAACTGGTTCGACGCTGGACTTGCAATCCCAGCCACTAAAAACCTATTTTTTACGGAAAGCACGGTAGTAACACCAAGCGTGGTTAGGCTGTGGCCCCATACTTCACAGAGGTATAATGATGTTATGGGAGACAGAAATAATTGATTAAATGCCTGTAACTTCTCCCGCTCCCGAACACAATGAAAATACACACGTTAGAACGAGGAGAAAAAAATTGCATTTTCAATTGTTTAAAAGTATCAGATTATCTCAAAAATTCGTTCCAGGTTGTATTTTTCGGAATATAAGACGCACCGGTGTATAAGAAGCACTCTAAATTTAAATACAGATTTGGAGCAGAAAAGCTACAGTTAAAACTCTATTGAACAAAAATTCTATCTGATATATTTAAAAGTCTTATCAGTCAGTTAAGTGCCATACGTGATACGGGCTTGGGCGATTATGTCTCAAAAGAGATATGACTGACTGGGTAGGAAATTTTCCACAATAGGTTGTCATTTACTTTCTGCAGTAGACTGCTTGCCAACCAAGGCTATAGAACTCAGTCTGTTCTACTATTTAACTCATAGCTGGATGGAGAAGCGACGGATTAATACCTTTCCGAAGGGTATTTGTGCGTAAGTGAATGCAACGAATTCAACTAGAATTCAAACCTGGATCCGCGTTTGTCTTTTTTTCGTTCCAAGCTGACATCCACTGCACCAAAAATTGAACAAAGAAAAAATTAAAATTTAATTAGTTTCGCTGAATTCCTTGAAAATCTTAATTATTTCAATATTGCTTGGAAAGAAACCAGACATTGTATCACTGGATCTAATATTACGATCGATCGATATAATTTCTTTTAATAATTTTTATCAGTACCAATTTGAAAAAAATCAGACATTTTAACATTTGATCCAATATTATAACCGATAAAATGTTATCACCATTTTTTTTCAGGATCGTTTGGAAGGAATAGGATATTTTAGCATTGGGTGTAATATTAAGATCGATAAAATGTCATCACTTTTTTCAGTGTAGTTAGGAAAAGAATTGGACACTTTATCATTGGATCTAATATTATAACCGATAAAATGTTATCAACATTTTTTATCAGTATCGCTTGCAAAGGAATAGGATATTTTATCATTAGATCTAATATTATGGGCGATAAAATGTAATCATCACTTTTTTTTATCAGTATCGCTTGGAAGGGTATCAGATATTTCATTATTGGATCTAATATCATGGTAGATAAATTGTTATCAACATTTTTTATCAGTATGCCTTGAAAAGAAATAGGATATTTTATCATTAGATCTAATATGATAGGGGATAAAATGTAATCATCCTTTTTTATCAGTACTGCTTGGAAAGGTATCAGATATTTTATCATTGGATTCATTATTACGATCGACAAAATGTTATCAATTTTTCAGTATCGTTTGAAATGGATTCAGTCATTTTATCGTAGAATCTAATATTATAATCGATAAAGCTTCATCATAATTTTTATCTGGATCGTCTGGAAAGGTATCAGACATTTGATAAATGGATCCAATATTATGATCTATAAACCGACATCTTCATTTTTTATTTTTCAGTATCATTTCTAAAGGAATCAGACATTTTATCATTGGACGTAATCTTATGATCAATAAAATGTAATCATCATTTTTTTATCAATATCACTTGAAAGTACTCATATTAATATCATTGGATCCAATATTAGGATAAAATAGAATGCCATCCCGTGCCCCACCCTCACTGAAACTGATTTCTTATATGACTTTTAATCACTATATCACTTCTCCCCTACCCTGAATTCTTCACCCACGTGCACACATAAGCAAGCGTCTGGTTTTCTTTCGTTCAGTAGGGTTCGTATGACAGTCTTCCTGCCGCATCCAGCTGTTTTCTTCCTCATTAAAATCTTAAAGAGTCCGTTAATAAAAAAATTAAAAAAAACATGAAGAGGATACTGTTGAGTTTTTAAATTGCCAGATATAACGGACAGCTCAATGGATTTTTCCTATATTTTCCCGTTTTTTTATGGAGAACCTTTCAGCGAAAAATCTTTAGTATAAAACTCGGCAAGCCACTATTGATCCGTTTAATATGTGACACTTCTTCTTCTTCTTCTTCTTCTATGTGCCTTTTCCCTTCAGGACCTAGGCGATCATGGCCTTCCACGTTTCCCTAACCCTGGTGGCTCTCAGCACGCCTTCTCCTGTTACACCATGCAATCCTCGTTCCGTCATCCACCTGATTAGGTCCTTCAAATATGTTATCCGTTGCTTTCCCCTGTCTCTTTTTCCCTCTATCTGGCCTGTTAGTATCAGATTCTCCAAGCCCTCCTTCCTCATTGCTTGTCCCAGGAACTTCAACTGTCTCTTCCTTAATTTCCTAGTCAATCTATAAACTGCACAGATCCTTTGCGTTGGTGGGTGTTCAAGTTGCCTTTTTGAGTTTGAGTTTGAATTTGAGTTTTGTTTAATGGCATATTAATCTCTGTGAGTTATTTAATGCCAAAAAGGTGGGGTTTTAAAGTTTTTTTTTTGTTGTTGTTGTTGTTGTTGTTTTTTAATGTTCGGTTATGGTGAAAAGGCTGATTTAGTCAGATTTTAATTAGATTTTTTTTTGTTTTTATTCTTTCATATTTAAAAAAAAACAAAATGTTTTCTAGTTTTGTATTTAAAAATGTTTTGCTGAGAACAATTTTTTTTCCTTCAAAAATATGTTATGGTAATAATTTTTTCTTTAAAATATCTTTTTAAATATTTTGCCTTAAAAATGTTTCTTTCTCTATAAAAGTCTATTTTATGTATATATTTCTATAAAAGTCTATTTCTATATTTTCATAATGTTTTGACTCCAGTTTTGGGGGTTAACTACTTGCCCTTAGGTGGGACCCTAACAGGTGCTACCACTCCGGGTCAGGGTGGACCTGGGAATAACAGAAATTAAGATGTGGTTCCATGCTCCTAACAACCTCCCAATCAAAGGCCTTGCTGCCGGATGCAATTTACTGTCATGCCCAGGACCAGTTGCATTTTTACCAATCTTAAAACAAAATGCAGAAGACATTCTTCATTTCAAATATTAGAGTCAGTAAGCAAAAATTCACCAATTTTTGTTAACCCACGCTGATGGAAATACTTTCATGATAAAAATTACCTACAATCAGTTGTTAAATGAGGCAAAGAGTGGTTTGTTAATTTTAATGCCCCCAAAACGAAATTTAATCATCTAATTTAATCATTTGGGACAACCTTTTTTGCCTTCCATAAGTTCTAGGACTCAAGTGACTCATCTTCTGGGACTAAAGTTTTGTTTTTTGGGGGCGGGGGGTTTGATGACATGAGGTGGAAAGATTATATTGAATCAATAAGAAAATTATATTGAATCAGTAAGAAATTTTCTTCACTATGTTGTGCTACACAGTCTTTCTCATCAGAATCTATTTTACATATTTGTAGGTCTACCATTCGTCTTTACTTTGAATATTTCAACCACACCTGATCTGGTGATCCTACTATATATTCAGATTCTTGATTAAATCAAAAGAAGAATCTGCAATGTCATAGGTACTGACATGGCATTTCCCATCGCCGTAACTTAACCATTCTCTTCTTTTTATATAAATAGAATTTATGAATAAAATAAATAAATATACTGTTTAATAAATGAACGGAGCGTCTACTCAAATACGAGTATCCACTATAAATAACGTTTAAAGAATCTGTCGGATTAATAAATAAAGCATCCATTTATTTATTCACAAATTGTTTTCTTTTCGTTAGGATACAAAACTGAGCAGATATTTCCATTTCAAGAGTCAGAGAAACATCTGTGTTTAAAGGCATTATTCGACTTTACTTGGTCATCGATGCATACTGTAGCCGAGAGGTCAAAGCATGTCACATCTAATGACGGTTCGAGTCCTGCTGGAGAGCGCATATTTTTCTCTGATAAGAATTCTCGAACAATCAGGCCGGTAGACAAAAATGAATAAATATTGTGTTTAATGAATGAAAGGAGTGCCTACTCAAATACGAGTATCCACCAAAAATAACGTTTAAGTAATAAAAATCCATTGGATTAATAAATATAAAATCAATCCCTTTCTTTTTTATATATATTTCGAATTCCAGTCGTATTCGTTGCCTTCACTTATGCGCAAATCCCTTGGGAAATGTATTAATCGGTCGCTCATCCCTCCAGCTTTGGATTAAATAGTAAGACAGATTGGGTTCTTTGGTTGGAAACCAGTATACCTCAGAAATTTATGGCAATTTACTGCGGGAAATCTTTTGCCCGGTCAGTCATATCTCTTTCGAGACATAATCGTCTAAGCGTGTATCACATATGGCAACTGACTGATATATATATATATATATATATATATATATATATATATATATATATGTGTGTGTGTGTGTGTGTGTGTGTGTGTGTGTGTTTACTTACTAGTTTCATATATGTGGCTTATAGTGTGAAATAGCAGAGAATAGTGTGCAAAAATATTCCACCTCCATTTTTTCATTGACGCGCAATCCCCATGGGAAGTGAGAAAAAAAAAACGCCCCCACCAAAACAGGGCAGACTGACCTAGTCTCAACGAATTTTCTTTATTTTTTTCTTTTCAAATCCATTTTGCCCAAATTATATCAACAAAAATTTAGCTGACAGTAGTGAAATCTAACCTCCTTCCAGCTTGGGTGGCAGACGTAGGAATTTCACTGAAGGTTTATTTCTGCGTAAAGAATTGTAGTACCAGCTGCAAAACTATGCCAACAGGAGTTGACAACTTCTCCTTTGGGAGATCGTGTAATCTGACTTTTCTATCAGATATTGGTTTGACCTTCTTCATTCGGAAAACGGATGCTTGGCGGATTCGCGAGATTTGCATTCTTGCCACATGCCACAAAGATTATGAACACGTACATCTTTGTTTTTTTTTCTTCATCTTCTTCATTGCAGTAAAGTAAAATTCAATTACCCAAATTATGAAATACACCCTCGTTGTGAACTTTCTCAGTCTATATCTGCTAGCAGTATTTTCGGACCATATTTCCAGGTTTACAGGGAAAGATTAAATATAAATACCGGAATGTTTTCGGTTTTCATAGGCCATTGTCAAAGAGTGCGTCGCGTCGGTGTTTTTAAAGTATCGCATCTCACTTCGTTCCGAGTCGTTTTTTCATTTTTTTTTCTTTTTATAAGACTTTGCTATTAATATTTATCTATTTCAAGATCTAAAGTCTTATTAAAAACTATCGGAATGCATATTTTCTTTAATAAGACGTTCAATTTCTAAGCCGAAAGATATCAATTTCCTTATTAAATTAATAATGAAATTGATATCTGTTTAGAGATCTAATGTTTTATTAAAATTACAGAATTGTATATTTTCTTTAATAAGACGTTCGATCTCTGAGCCGGTAGTTAACAATGTCATTAATAAATTTATATTTCTTTTTGTTTTATTAAGATTTGCAATTCGTATCTGTTTAGAATATAAAATCTTATTAAAATCTACAGAGAAGTGTATTTTCTTTAATAAGATGTTCGATCTCTAAACCAGTAGATATCAATGTCATTATAACTTTTTTTGTTTATTTGTTTTTTTTAATAAACTTTGCAGTTAATATCTATGGGTTTAGAGATCTAAAGTCATATTGAAAACTACCCAAATGTATATTTTCTTTGATATGACTTTCGATTTCTAAGCCGGTAAATATCAAGGATATTTATTCAAATAATGTAGCCCAATAATAGTAAAATAGTAAAATTGTTCAGAAAAATTAAGAAAACAAATCTCCACTGTAGATTTTTGGTGCACTAATAAGTCTATATGAAGCAGTAGATTACATGTTTTTAGGTACCTCCACTCATTTTCGATAACTAACTTAAATTTAATTTTTTAAAATTAAAAGTTTTCTTCAATTTTATTAATTTTAGTTTTAATTGAAAGCAAAATGATGAAATTTACTATTTCTAGTAAATAAAATATTCTGATGTATTTCAAATAGAAATTATATTGATTAGTATCGAAAATTTTGAGACTTTTTTAATTTTTCATTTTTTTCAACCATTTTTGAGCGATTAACACATTTGTAAACACAAGTCAATTCTCAGTTTTAAAAATCTTGCAAAAATAAAATATACATCTGTGATACATTATTTTTAGAAAATTATCAAATTTAATGTTAAATTAATCTGATTTACACAAGTATTACTTATTTATAGCATGAAATTTATAATAAAACTATTTCTTAAACACAGAGTTGAACTTTCTAACCTTTCGCTCGCACTTGAAATGTGATAACAGCTCGTCAAATGCAAGATAAGGTAGATGCATAGCAATCACAACTCATATAATAGTACAATTTTTTTCTGTAATGGGAAGAATCCGTGAAACACATGACCTTTTAATGTGAACATAGAAACTACCATACAAAAAAAATAACTTCAAATGCACAAAAATATTAAAAATTATTTTAAAAATACGAAGGCACAAACGTATTAAACTTTTCAATTTTTAATTACTAAATATAATATTCACATAATAACTTATTAACCTAACCCCAACAAATATCTGAAGCATTTTAAAAATATTTTTGAAATTTTATAAATTATTATAATAAAAATGAAAACAATTTAGTTTAAATTTCATTATTGATGGAAAATTTTTTTCTTCAGACTATAATGTACTAATATATATCATTTATTAAAGCAATTTGCACGAGATACTAGATTAGCAACTAGATCCCGCCCTTTTACAGTGAAACCGATAAAATGCAACCGCAACTTCTACTCCAACAGTTTCTTTTCTCGCACTTCCCGACTGTGGAATTCTCTTCCACATGACTGCTTCCCCGACGGCTACAATCTCCAAGAGTTTAAATGTAAGGTCAATAGACACCTCCTAACAAACTAACTTCCATTCTTTCAAACACTCTTCCCACCTACCCAACTATCTACCACCCCCCTTCTGACATTTCCTTTCTCTAACCACTCATCCTATTTACCTCCCCCTACTTAGCCCCAAGCGCAATAGTGGCAGTGGAATGCCTTGCTTGGGGTGAAATGATTAAAAAAGAAAAAAAGAAAAAAAAATTTAAAAGCTTACCAAATTAAATAATGTCATAGTTTTATTGCATTTTTTATTTTACTGTTGGGAGCAGATTTGCGGGAGTCCTGTGTTTAACTAATAAAATCAGTTTTCCCAACAAAATATAATTTCTTAAAATTTCATTAATTTACGTAGAGGGTGGGTGGTTAACAGGCGTAAAAAAAAGTATCTTTACCAAGATTTTTTTAAAATAATGATTTAAAAAATAATTTCATTCATTTGTGAATAAGCCCTGAAAGTTTCATTAAAATCCAAAAATTTTACAAGAATTTCCAAATTAATGTGTTTTTCACCGGAAAAAACCTAAGTTACGAAATATTACATTTCTAATTTAAACATTCATAACGATTTGGTTACCGCCAACTAAAATCAAAACAAGATTTTTTACCAAAATTTCGAACCTGTTAAAACAGATTAATTTTTTTTTTTCTTAATAATTAAAAAATACTTTGCTATTTTCTTTTAATAATAACATAAACATTTTGATTGAAAAAGTTCGTTTTTTTAAAAGTTTGGAGCCTTTTCTTTTCATACTATGCTGTTTTGTTAGTGATTTAGTGGGTGTACTATGTTGGATAACCGTTTCATGCAAGAATTACAAACTCTATCTGTAGATGCTTAAATTAAAACAATATGTAAATTCTCAAAAATATCTTCTTGACAGTTTTTGAGGTTTTGTGCAGGCAGGCGAATTCATATCTTTTTTGTCCTAAAATTCATCCTCTAGGCTATGTTAAGGGATGCTGTTAAAATGGTTCTCATGAATGAAGTATATGATATGAACGAAAGAAAGAGTAAGTAGGAAGTGGATATTATGAAGATAGATAACGATTTACCCTTGACTTGAGGGGGTTAAGATCGAAGTGATCGGGAAAACGTACATGCGGATGTCTGACCTACAAATTATTTTATTGAAAGGAAGGTTCTCACGGTTTAGGAATAAATCAATGTGTTATGAACTCCGAGAACTTTCCCTTCAACCAGATAACTGTTCTTTGGACAAAGCTGAGTAGAAAGTTCTTTTTACATTTGAAAAAAAAAGGGGGAAACGAAGGTGATTCGGTTCTGTGGAAGTGGCATGGCATCCTCTAGTTGTAAAAGTCTGAATTGTCGAAACTGAGAACTCGAACTTATCCAAACATTTGCCGTGAAAATATCAAATAGAGTAGCACCAGGCGTGCGTTGTTGGACCTGTGAGAAAAGAGATTACTGAGTTGAAAATAAGTCTTCTTCCACAAGACCGAGGTCAATCAAGACTGGAAAGAGAAGAATGAACAACTCCAGTCCAGATCACAATCACGGAAGTCACGATCGCTACTCCCTTAAACACATTAGAGGCGTAAGGGCACCACATATACAGCGGCCGTAGCAGCAGTTGTGCGTCTTGAACAAAATAGCGTGACGGAAACCTAAACCTCTCTAGGCTGGTTTGAATTCAGATTTTCCTTCTCCCAGTCTAGTTGCCAATCAAGATAAAAGCTTAACAGAAGGCGGGTTGTTCCTGGACAGATAGAATATCAAAATTCTGTAGCTTTGTATGTCAACTAAAAATTAGCTATAAATACCGTATTTCGCGGTTTACAAGACGCTCAGGAGCATTAGACATCCACCGAATTTTGAAAGCTTACAGCCATGTGGTGCAGTGGATATCAGCTCGGAACGAGAAATCGGGGAGCCGCGTTCGAATTCCAGTTAAATTCATTGCATTCACTTACGCGCAAATACCACTGAGAAAGGTATTAATCAGTCTCTTCCCTCCAGTTATGGGTTAAATAACAGGACAGATTAGGTTCTATAGTCTTGGTCGGCAGCCAGTCTCCCGCAGAAAGCAATGGCAACCTACTGCGGGATAATCTTCTACCCAGTCAGTCATGTCTCTTTCGAGACATGATCGCCCAAGCGTGTTTCACGTATAGCAATTAACTGACTGACAGCCGTATTACACTGAAACATTGGTTCCCGTATGATCACCGAAGCAGCGTCGTGCTGGGTCAATACTTAAATAGGTGACCGCTTGGGAATACTATGTGCTTTAAGCTTGGATGTGTAGGTAGTGTAATGGATAAAAGGTCGAAATTGTTTATATGAGAGCCGAGTTCCAATTTCTGTTGGGTTTGTTATATTCACTTACACGCAAACACCCTTGGGAAAAGGATGAATCCATTTCTCTTCCCCCAGCTATGGGTTAATTAATAAAACTTGTATCACTAAATCCTTATTATCTCCAAAAAATATTCTTACAATTTAAAAATATTTTTCTGGTTTTAAATTTATCTGCAAATGAGTTAATAAGGCGTAGAAAATGATTCAAGCAATCACCCAACCAAATTTTGAAAGAAGAAATCAGGACTAAAAAAATATTCAACACCCGGTCATACACTGCCGCCCCTGCTTATAAACGGTGATACCCAGTTCACCAGCCTAACTGTCCAACTGCTGATGGTCGGGAAACTGGCAAGCAAATCTGGGGAACTGAATGGGATATTTAGCGTATGCCATTTTACTTCAACAATATAAAATATGTAAATGATAGCATCTCACAAGCCATGAGAGCCATGACTGGTTATTATTATTATTATTATTATTATTATTATGTCATTTTTCAATATAATTCGATTTCTGCTATGGTCGCACTACCTACCAAGTCTGCAGGAAGGCCTAAGGCCTAAGTGGTGTGTTGTTATGGCTCCATTTCATGTTTTTTTTTATATCTCCCTAACATCATCATCATTATTATTATTATTATTATTATTATTATTATTATTATTATTATTATTATTATTTATATCTCCCTAACATTATTATTTTTATCATCGTTATTATTATTTCTCACTCAACTATTTTGCAGTATTATCTAGCGACTGTCACAGAAAATCGAGTGACAACAACTCTTTACAGCTTTCCAGGACTCTCCTCAGTATTCTGATTTGTAGTAATTCTGATATCTGTCAATTAATTCCATGCGTGATACATTTCCGACCGAGGACCACTTGATTTTAAAAGTTTTATTTATTTATCCATTTCATTTCTTTGTTTATATTTATGAGAGGAAGTATTGTAATTATTTATACTACTTACATTGTTCGGGCTGTTGTCCTCGTCTCTGTTGCCATATTCACAACATTTCGGCCGTTGTACGCCCTAACCTTCTTCAGATGATTGGAATTTCGAAATGAACCTTTTATTTCGTTCACTGTGCTGGATTGTTCTAGTTTCAAGCGCCATACCCCTTCCGAATGTCTCAGTATCAGTTATCTCCTTTTAACTGAACTCCCAAAGTTTTTGTTCCCCTCGACTGTAGCCAGGTATTGAACTCACAACTCTTTCAAGTGATTGGATCCAACCAACGCAGTCCGAACAATGTAAATAATGTAAATAGCAATTTCATTTTCTCTTCTTTTTCTTCTACTTGTAGACAGAAGGTGGTTGCCTTGAAGTACCCATATTTTGATATGATATTCTTCTCGCTGATACAAACGACGGACACAGGTGTATATATATATATATATATATATATATATATATATATATATATATATATATTCTTCTTCAGTGACGTGGTGTTGTGTAGAGGATGGTCGGAGGGTTAGCGCACACGCACACGAGGGCAGTTGATAGGCTGCGTTGATCTTCTCTTCCCGGTCTCCTGATCTCAGATCTCTTAATTAGGCGAGCTTCCTTTGACTCGTCATACTTCCGTTTTTCATATTGTTTATTATTTCGAGCGTTTATTTATTTATTTTATTTTATTTATTTAATTTTTTTTTTTTTTTTTTTTTTTTTTGGCTTCGACTACGCTGTTCATCAAAACGAAACCCAGTCGGTCACCTGGGTTTCCGCACTCCTGAACTTTCAAAACAATATTTATTTTCTTTTAAATTTTGCCGGCCTTGCGTTGTTCAAAGTAAAATATACTTCTGGGCGAAATTATACAGCGTAATAAGAGAATATCTAACAATTTTACAGTTAAAACCAGCCAGCACTCTAGGCTACTATAAAATAATTTCGAGGCCATATATATGCTCTAAAGCAATCAAGCAGGGACTCATTGATCCATACAAGAGCGTCTTGCTGTATTTTTAGACCTAACTTTAAATCTAACGTTAATCTAACTTTAACGTATGCATTTCACTGTCTTCGGAAAGCCTCAAGCCCTTTGGCGTAGAGCTCTTTGTCAAAATAATTGAACCACATCAGCAAGAACTTTTTTTTTTTTGGCTAACACTAAATCTTAAAACCTGTCTGTATTTCTTAGATGAGGTATTGTAACAATTTACACTTTTTCTATTGTACTCATCCATATTTTTTCACATTCACGAGATTTTGACCGTTCTACGTTCCGACCTTCTTCAGGTAATATAGGCTGGAATTTTGAACTGAAACCTTTAGTTAATCCACGGGGTTAGATTATCCATTACACCACCTGCACATCCATGTGCTATGCCTTTTTTAGGCGGGGGATATCTCTGTATCAACTAATTCTCTTTTATAACTCAACTCACTATGTTGTTGTTACCCCTGGAATTGGATTGTGGGGAACTCACAACTCTTGAGTCATGTCATTTTTTGGATTACTCGACTAACGCCTTTATCCACTGGGTCATGTTTTGTGAATATGGCAATAGAGATCAAGTCAACATTCCCAATGATGTAATTGCTATTCGTCTTGAGGTTCTTGACAAAATCTAAAAAGGATCTGCAATGTAATTGGTGCTGACTTGGCATCTCGACTTCAGTCACTTTCTCACCGACATGACGTGGCTTCCCTCTGTCTTTTTGCAAAATACAAATATTTTCATGGCAACTGCTCTTATGAGCTATTTTTCTTGGTGCTCCGTCCATGTGAATTTAAGCCTGCTACTAGATTGGCATCTAGGTTCCACATTTTTACCGTTGAAATAATTAAATGTGACTGTCACTTCTACACCAACAGTTTCTTTCCTTGCACTTTCCTCCTGTGGAACTACTTTGCGTTTACTCGTTTCCCTGATAGCTACAATCTCAAAAATAATTAAATGCATTGCCATCTTTTATCTTCTTGAATATCGCTCATCTCTTATCCTTTCTTCAGTACCCCCATACCTATTCTTTTCTCTCACTACAACCCCCTGCGCACTGGTGGCTGTCCCGGCTTGCTTGCGGTGAAATGATTAACAAATAGTGTAAATAGCTCAATATTACCAGAAAGTTATTTTCTGTTTAGGAAGATTGTTTAGCGTAACTGAACACTTTTTCTACAAAAATTATTTTCCTTGGTAGAAAATCAATTTTCAGACTACAACGAATAATTCTAATCGAATTAAAGTAAAAACCCCAAAGAATCGAAAATGTCTAAATTGTTCTATTTTCTTTTTTGTCTTATTTTAGAACTACCCGGTGAAACTGTCGAGTGATCCGAACAGCTTATATTACCGACGAAGACTAGCGAATCAACGCTTGATAAAAAAAGAAAATGACAAAAAATGCAATAAATGCCAAGCTTATATCGAAGGAAATCTGAGAATGAAGTGGGATGGTGTGTTTATTTTTTCTTGAACTTCTGTCAGTGAGACTGGAATGTGTGTTAAAACAGATGCATGACATATGCAAAAGAGATGTTACTTCACAGCAACATCTCCAATGCACATGTTAAGCCAAAATGTCAGATATTCCGAACTATAATGACGACATGAAATAGCAACCAATGTTTGTCAACAGTTGTTAAAGATCGAGATACATCCCAAGAACAAAATTTAATAGTTTGTGAGGAATGTAACACGGGTCATCTGTTAAATGCAAAGCATTTTAACTAAGATAGATAGATAGATAGATAGATAGATAGATAGATAGATAGATAGATAGATAGATTAGAATATGAAATAAAATACAGAATTAGATAGGTAGAATAAGAAAGAAAGAAAGAAAGAAAGAAAGAATTATGGATAGGATAAAATGGGGAAAATGATAGAAAACAGAATAAGATACAAAATTAGATAGATAGATAGATAGATAGATAGATAGATTAAGAAAGAAAGAAAGAAAGAAAGAAAGAAAGAAAGAAAGAAAGAATTATGGATAGGATAAAATAGGGAAAACGATAGAAAACAGAATAAGATACAAATTACATAGATACATAGATAAATAAATGTTCGTATCCGAGAGTGAACATCAGGAGACCGTTAATATCAGGGCGATGTTATGCTCTTGATTACAACCGGCATAAATTTTATGATATGACATAAGCAAGTTACTTTCTTGTGATGTGTACTGAAAGCATCCTGATGGGCCATGGATTTGTTTTAGTACCCCCGAGAAAAATGTGACAAAAGTGAAAAAGAATGTTTGACTAATTTCTTCTTCTTCTATGTGCCCTGTCCCTTCAGGACGGAGGCGATCATGGTTCTCCATGTCTCCCTATTTCTTGTGGCTCTTAGTATGTTTGCTCCTATTGCTCCTGGCAACCCCCTTTCCATCATCCACCTGCTCAGTCCCTGCAAATATGTTATCCGCTGTCTTCCTCTGTCTCTCCTTCCTTCTATCTGTCCAGTCAGTATCAGGTTCTCCAGGCTCTCCTTCCTCATTGCATGTCCCAGGAACTTCAGTTGTCTGACTAATTTCACACGGCTTAAACATGGACGTTCCTTTTACTATTGTTCTAGCTCTTAAGACATAGATAATTTATTTATCTATTACCGCTTATTAACCTTTTAATAAATTAACCCATAGTTGGGGGAGGAGAAGTGGATTCATACTTTTTCAAGGCTCGTAAGGGAATATAAGGAACCTGACTGAAATTGGAACTCGGCTCTCAGATTTTCAATTCCTAACCGTCATCCATTGTACCACCCGCACATCAAAGTTTGCAACACCTGGTATTTTCAAACAGTTATTTATCTAGGTACTGACCAGGCACGACGTTGCTTAACTTCGGTGATCGTACGAGTCACTCAGTCAGTAAAGTGCCAACGTGATAGACGCTTGGGTGATCATGTCTCAAAAGAGACATGACTGACTGGCCAGAAGATTTTCACGCAGTAGGTTGTCATTACTTTCTGTGGCAGACTGGTTGCCAACCAAGGCTTTAGAACCTAATCTACACTATTATTTATAGGGAAGAGACGGATTAATACCGTAAGTGGGTGCATGGAATTCAAGTGGAATTTGAACTCGGCTCTCCGACTTCCCGTTTCAAGCCGATATCCACTGCACTACAACGCACATCGATAGTGAGACGATAAAAAAAAAGACTGCAAGAAAAAGTGGCATTTTGTTGTCATTTATCGGTTAGTTTTTAAATGGATTTCGTCTGGAGGGACTAAATCAAAATTAAATATCGGTTGTCGGATTAAATATTTGGTTTCTAACCAAACTCTGCCCGTCATGTGACGTCATATTTTTTATCTTCTTTTCTTCAAATGCAAATTATACAAAAATGATTTTGATAAGAATATTGGAGTAGATAGATCTTGTTGGAGTAGATAGATCTTGTTGGAGTAGATAGATCTATCTATCGCCCGGTTCACACTCCACCCATGTCTACTGAACAGGTTAAGAGGCTCATCCCTTGTTCCCTGTTTAGGATGTGGTTTCCGGTTTTCTCTTTTCCAATCTTCTCACTTTGTTTTTTTTTTCAATTGGAGTAGATAGATCTATCTATCGCCCGGTTCACACTTCACCGACGTCTATTGAACAGGTTAAGAGGCTCATCCCTTGTTCCCAGTTTAGGATGTGGTTTCCGGCTTTCTCTTTTCGGATATGAGAACGTTCGGTTATAAGAACGTTCGGATATAAGGACTGTTACTTCTCATATCCGAACGTTCTCTTACGCGAACATCCTAATATCCGAACGTCCTCATATCCGAACGCCCTCATATCCGAACGCCCTCATATCCAAACGTTCTCATATCCTAACGCCCTCATATACGAATGCGCGCATATACGAACGTTTTCATATCTGAATGTTCTCATATCCGAACGTTCTCATATCCGAACGCCCATATATCCGAACGTTCTCATATCCGAACGCCCTTATATCCGAACGTCCTCATATCCGAATGTTCTAATATCCGAACGCCCTCATATGAGAACGCCCTCGTATCTGAACGTTCTCATATCCGAACGTTTTCATATCTGAATGTTCTCATATCCGAACGCCCTCATATCCGAACGTTCTCATATCCGAACGTCCTCATATCCAAACGTCCTCATGTCCGAACTTCTCAGTGCTGCCTTTCAGATGTTGTAAATATGTTACATTCTAATATCTTTCGTTGCAAATAATTGTTAGTAACTTGAAATTTCTGAACGCATAATTTCACACACAGAAGAGACTTCACCTGAAAGAAAAAGTAAAAGAAATTCTTTCGTGTTACGTCTTAAATTAGAGGTTATTAAAAAACTGAACGAGGCACCTAATTTGCTGAATTTGCAAATTAACAAACAAGGATTCCTAAACGCCCAAACCTGCACTTGAAGATGATCCACTGAATATTCTCACTTAGGATGACTTTAAAAAATGGATAAATGAAGGTACTAATGAATTACAAAAACAAATTCAACGGTAGAATCGCTTCAAAATGATTTGGATCGTCAATGAATAGTTGGTTGGTTTGTTTTTATGGCAAATCAACCTCGGTGGGTCATTTATTGCCAACTAAACTTTTATTTATTTATTGCTGGTAATACCTTTTTCTTTCAACAATTTATTGTTGTTTATATAAGTTTTGTGTCTAGTAATACATTTTTCTTTTCCAGTATCAAGATTCATTGGGATTTGTTGTTTTTTTTTTTTTTTTTGTTGTTTGCTTTGTTTTTTTATGGCAGGGTCCCCAAGTCCTACCCTTGTTATTTAACCCATAACTGGAGGGAAGAGACGGATTAATACCTTTCTCAAGGATACCAGTGCTTAAGTGAATGCAGGTTATTCAACTGGAATTCGATCTCGGCTCACCGATTTCTCTTTCCGAGCCGATATCCACTGCACCAAAACGCACATCCGTCACTAAACGCTTACAGCACCTAGTATTCCCAAGCGGTCACCCATCTAAGTACTGACCAGGCTCAACGTTGCTTAACTTCGATGATCGAGCGAGAACTGGTGTATTCAACGTGATAGGCCGTAAGCCGTCAATAAATAGAGGAAGAATCAAATTCACCCGATAATGGTGAAAATGTGAAGGATGATGATGAATACTCGGACTCAGTAAAGAAAGCTATTGATGAGGTCATCAAATTTATGGAAAACAAAACCTTTGTTCAGAAATACAAAATGTATTAGTGCACTTAATTCGGAGAAATGCCTTACTTTAAAAAAACTAGAATAACAAAAAGTAAGCGAAACGAGAAAATAAATGAAAAATAAAAATAAAAATAAGCCTATTGAGTACTAGCAGTATAGCCCGGCGTTGCTCGGGTGTAATGAAAGCTTTAAAACTAATCCATGATCCTGGAGCTCAGACTCTTTGGACGTTGGCACGAAAGACTAAAAAGCAATAGTTGTTTCCAGTTAAAGCGAAACCGTAGACTGAAAGAAAAATGAATGGATGTAAGTCCAATTTTGATTTCCTGGTATCGATATCAAATAAGTTTTTACGTCGTAAACTGAATTTTGAAGGCTAAATAAGTCCTCTAAGTAAATGGTATCATGGCTGAGACTAAGAACTACAATTATACCTACTTAGAGCCAAACTTGAAGCAAAAACTAAAATAAAAGGGTTGAAATAAATACAGACATACAAGCAGATAAACAGACACACACACAAACATCTTGCCTTTATAGATATATATTATCGATTTTCTGCACTATTGTAAGAACTGCAACCTTGAAAATTTTGCATATCGTTTCTTATGGCTTTGTCTATGAGTGTATCAAATTTGATTAAAATCGGACCACTCCTTCTATAACTCGATTTTTTCGATTATCGATTTTCGATATTTATCGGGGGTACCTCGACAAAAAACCTAGCTAAGAACACTTGCAGACGCTTATAGTACAACTGTGTAAATTTTCAAGAAAATCTGTTCAGCCGTTTCGGAGTGTATAGGTAACGGACACACACACACATACACACACACACACAAACACAGAGACACACACACACACCCAGACAAAGTTCCATTTATAAGTAAGTTTAGATTAAACATTGCAAATTAATATTTACTTTCGAGAGACACTTAAATGTTTCATATATTGCGATAATTTCTTATGTTTTCTTAAGTTATGGTCATATTTTACAGGCCACATTATAACCGAATGCGTCCTCATGTCTGAACAACTCTGAAGTTCGGATATGAGGACTTCTATAGTAGTCGAATTATATCACGGTCAGTTGCTATTAGTAACGGTTGTAGCGAAAGGAATATGGGTTACTGTTGCGTTGCTAGCATGTCTTGTGTATATGTCATCATCATCATCATCATCATCCTTTCTGTCTTTTAGTTTGTCGGTTGTGAAACACACTTAAGTCGCAAACCAAATTAAAGAAATAAATAAATCAGCATCAAAGCCGAGAGTAAAGTTTCCTAGAAACATAGGCTCTCCACTTGAGAGGTCGCAAAAAGCTCATCTCTATGACGTCATCGCATACGAACGAATCTAAGCGAAACGAAAGACATTGGCGGAGGATTTTTCAGTTCAAATGTTACTAATTAAACTGACTGAATTATACAACACAAAACGGTTGACCTCCGAACCGAAAAGGGAAGATATTTCTACCACTCTCATTGGTATCACTTTCCCCCCCCCCCAGAGTATTTAGTTTCGGGTTTGTGCTCATAGCGTAATAGTTAATATCGCAGAATTTAAAATTAGCAAGCCAGGTTCAGATCACACTAATATATATATATATATATATATATATATATATATATATATATATATATATAAGTAAATTAACCTAGTGAGCCAACAACCTACCAAGATTTCACCTAAACGGATCTTCAGGGAACGTTGGCTGAAGATCCGTTTAAATGAAACCTTGGTAGGTTGTTGGCTCACTAGGTTAATTTACTTATTCTGCTTTGCTTTTTTGTTATTGATTGCTCGCCTCGGGTTTTTTCTTTGGGCTACGTTCTGGCTCGGTCCAAATCGCTTTGGCTGATGTTCATGTGCTTTAAAGTGATAAGTTTGCATTTATATATATATATATATATTGGCTTAAAGTTCGAAACAAGCAAGTCGATAATACCATTAAGACACAAGAGGCTACTGGGGGGGGGGGGGGTTTAGAAGACCAAGTCCTAAACAGAAAATAAAGGATAAACCTCTATTCCTGTTCTAAAGACGGAGGAGGATGTGAACCGGGCGATATTTAGATTTTGGCATTAAATAACCCATAGAGGTTGATATACCGTTTAACAAAATCAGCCAACCAGACAACGCCCTGAAGAAAAAAAATGATAAACTTGGATATTATTATTTATTTATTTATATGACTAAGAACTCAAACCCTTGCCTAAATTATTATTTTCAGCCTCAGTCCATAATTCTATGAAAACCTGCGAACTCTAGCTTTGAAATCCTTGACCTATTTTTGTTCAATTTTTTTTTTTTCAATCGGTAGGCATTCCAGAAGCTGAGTATTGCGAGTCAAGAAATTATCATTGAAAGCAAAGAAAAAAGTACTAGACTGTTACATGATATCTTCTCTCGTATATGGCAGCGAATCATCAAACATGAAGAAAAGACTCTAAGTAACAGAAATATGGTTCTACAGAAGGATGCTGAGGATATCATGGACTGAACATGTAAGTAACAACGACGTTTTAGAGAGAATGTAAACGAAAAGGAAACTTATACTTAGCATCATGAATAGATAGCTATAGTTTCTTAGACACGCAATGAGGAAGGAGGGCTTGGAGAATCTGATACTCACAGAGGAAAAAAGATACAGGTGTAAACAGCGCGTGACATACTTCATGGGTTTCAACAAATGGATTGCAGAACAACATTTGGAAAAAAATAACAGGACAATTAAGAATATTAAGAGTAACATGGGACAGAAAGAGGTGGAGAGCCATGATCGCCTACGTCCTAAAGGGACACGGACATAAAAGTAGAAAAGAAGAATGAGTAATATATTTTTACACGCTTCTTATAATTATATATTAAAACACGAAAGATTTATTAAAAAATCGGGCATTATTTTCCAAAGAATCTAATAGGAATTTTCCAAGCGTAGCTTAGATGTGACACAAAGCCGAAAGTAAGGGACACCCAGTGAGGATCGAACTCCCTATTCAATTATAATGATTCTAACGAGACAACCTTGATAACTATTACACAACTTCGAGTTTTTTTGTTTTTTTTTTAAGTAAGGCATTTCTCTGAATTACGTGCACTAATACATTTTGTATTTCTGAACAAAGGTTTTTGTTCTCCATAAATTTGATGACCTCATCAATAGCTTTCTTTACTGAGTTCGAGTATTCATCATCATCCTTCACATTTTCACCATTATCGGGTGAATTTGATTCTTCCTCTATTTATTTACAGCTTACGGCCTATCACGTTGAATACACCAGTTCTCGCTCGATCATCGAAGCTAAGCAACGTTGAGCCTGGTCAGTACTTAGATGGGTGACCGCTTGGGAATATCAGGTGCTGTAAGTGTATAGTGATGGATGTGCGTTGTGGTGCAGTGGATATCTCATGTATATGGTGATTTTCTAAGCGTAGCATGGATGTGGCTCAAGGCCGAAAGGAAGGGACACCCAGTGAGGATCGAACTCACTTGTAATAATTCTTGCGAAACAAGCTTGCTAACCATTGCACTACCTCGAGGTGCCCCCAAAGAATGTCATGTATAATTTAAAATATATACAAAAACTAAATAAGAAATGCGTAATGTATTTGAGATAAAATTAACAAAATGGACACTTAAATTATTAGGAATGAGCAATAGATTCTGTCCATTTATTATAATATAAATTAAAAGTTTTACTCTAAAATCGAACATTATTTTCTGATTAACCTAATACGCTCAATAAGTATTCGTACGTGTGTGTGTGTGTGGAGGGGGGTGTCATTGTATCGAAATTATATCATTCATTGATGAAAAATTATAAAATCAACACTATTAATATCAAAGCACACCAACGTTACATGCAAGCCGCCATGTTTAACAGGTTGATCCAGTATCTTCACTAGTCCTTGAAAGCCATTTGGTATTATTAGAATCGGTTGTAACAAAATCACGTGTTTAGCTAAATCTGACTTGTGTTACCGAAATGGATTAGCAATTGATAATGGATTATCAATAAGATAAAAAAAAGGTTATTAACAAACTTTTCGTGTAGATAAATAACGTTTTTAAAGTAGCTTCGATTGACAAACGGAATCAGCATTCGGGGTTCAAATTCTATCCGATATGGTTGCGTTTACTTTCGAGCAAATACTCTTGGACAGACAGACTGGGCTTTCTTTAATTTTGTTGGCAACCAATCTAGGAGAAGTATAACTTTGAATTCATAAACGTTTGGGCGTAAGACTGACAACTACAACCCGTTAAAGGCCTACTTACCACAGAAACAACGGTAGCCACATTAGCATGGTGGGAATATATATATATATATATATATATATATATATATATATATATATATATATATATATATATATCAACCATCGCGTTTATCAAAATATAAAGGGTGTTCATGAGACAAGGTAAAATATATCGAGACGTTTTTAAAGGTTTGGAATTTAAAAAGTTGAGTGGGTATGTCTGAATTTTAAATGTATTTTTAGGAAGGTTTTGGAAGACGCATGTACGCACCATGCGTTGAGAATTGGAAAGGGATTTCAGTCGTCAACGGATGGGGGTAACAACGTTCCCCAGTTGAAACGTCATTACCAGGTGGTTCTATATGTCGGAGCAAGGACTGCAGAGATCGAGGTAGAAAAATGTTTGTCTTTTTATAGATTCACGAGCGCCGCCTAACGGCGTTTGACGTAACCATATTTGCAGATCTTTTACTCTTGGCATCATGGAAAAGTGTATTTCTATACTTTTATACCTTTTGTAAACAGTTGTTATTAACACCTGACTACATTGTGTTTTATTATTTATTGTGCCAACTGAGTGTATTTGCAATTTTGCTGTTTCAAATGAAATGTTTGTTTTTTAAGCTGAGTAGAGAGAAACCCAGACGAGGCTATGCCGAAGGGCAGAGTCCCGTCTCGGATAAATAGACGAGAGCCTGACCACACGTATGCGGGGTCTACAAGGAATTTTTACCCTAACGTACGCACTCGGAATACCCAACAGTCAAATCTGCCTTCTGCTACATCACGCCTTTGTGGGAAGACTCAGGTAAATACCTAACGTTCAGTCAGTCAGTTAAGCGCTTAGGTGATCATGTCTCTTTCGAGACATGAATGACTGGGCAGTAGGTTGCCATTACTTTCTGCGGTAGACTGGTCCCAGCCAAGACTATAGAATCCAATGTGTCCTGTTATTTAACCCATAACTGGAAAAATGAGAAAAATTAATACATTTTCCAAGGGTATTTGCGCGTAAGTGAATGCAAGGAATTCAACTGGAATTCGAACTCGGCTCCCCGATTTCTCATTCTGAGCCGATATCTACTGTACCACAACGCACATCCAGTAATCCGAAGATAACGCCAGTATTCGAATATGACCATAGTTGATTATTCGAACAGGTATTTCTTGATAATATATATTTTTCTTTTTAATCATATCACCCCGAGCAAGGCGGTAACGCCACTGATGTGCAGGGGGCTACGTAAGAGTGAAAAGATTAGAAAAGAGAAGGCCGGAAACCACATCCTAAACAGGGAACAAGGGATGAGCCTCTACACCTGTTCAATAGACAAGGATGGAGTGTGAATCGGGCGATAGATTAGTCTATCTACTCCAATTGAAAAGAAAAATAAATAAATAAAAAAAAAATAAGAAGAAAAAAAAAAGAAAAGTGAAAAGATTGGAAAAGAGAAAGCCGGAAACCACATCCTAAACAGGGAACAAGGGATGAGCCTCTACACCTGTTCAATAGTATTTGGAGAAACGATTCAAGTATCATTAGGTAATGCTTGAAAGCCATAACATTGTTTCATCCAAACCATATGAATAAAACTGGATATACAAGAGAAACCGCCGAGCCGATGATTTTGCTTACAAGGATGTGCGTTGTGACGGAGTGGATATCGGCTCGGAACGAGAAATCAAGGAACCGATTTCGAATTCCAGTTGAATCCATTGTATTCACTTACGCGCAAATACCCTTGGGGAAGGTATTAATCCGTCTCTTTCCTCCAGTTATGGGTTAAATAATAGGACAGATTGGGTTATATAGCCTTGGTCGGTAACCAGTCTACCGCAGAAAGCAATGGCAACCTACTGCGGGATAATCTTCTGCCCAGTCAGTCATGTCTGTTTCGAGACATGATCGCCCAAGTGTGTATCACGTATGGCACTTAACTGACTGACTAACCTGATTCAAACTGTTAATTATGCGTCCTCTCAAAGAAACAACAACTAAGACCCGTTCAGAATAAACCATAGGTTGGCTCAGTGGGTGTTGCAGAAATGCAGATGTGCCTGAACGGGGGGTTGCAAAAGAGGGAAGATTACGCGGGTACTGTCATGACCTTCTTTATAAGAAGGTCATGGTACTGTAATGGATAACGGCTTGGATAAAGAAATCGGAAAGCTGAGTTTGAATTCCAGTCGAGTTCATTACATTCACTAACGCGCAAATAGTTTTGGGAAAGTTATGAACAGCTCCTTTTTTCTCCTAGCTAAGGGTTAAACAATAGCACCTACGTGCAAAAAAAAAAAACTCATTGTAATCTTTTAAAAATTGTTAATGCTATATTCAAACACAAAATCATTTTTACAAGCCAAAAGTATGTTTGGGCTTTAAATAAGTTAGAAAGGGTTTATAAGCCGTAAAAGACTCGCCGTGGTCTTTTAGAAACTGTTTATACGATATTAACCTAGAAATGGTTGATAAGACGTAAAAAAAAAACAATTCAATCAATCAAAACAAACTGCAACAGATATTTATTAGCTACCTTAGCAGACAGGTGAACACCGTTACGCGCGGTTTGTTATATATACAGCGTAACCCTGATATAAGAGAGTTGTCGGGACCGGCTAAAAGTTCTCTTATAACCGGCTTTGATCTTTTTTATATACATTACTACAGGCTCTAATTTGGGATCAGAGAAAATATATCTTATATCCGGGTTTGTCTTAAACCAGAGTCTCTTATATCCGGGTTATACTAATTGCGGGTTTCGCTTAAAGATATTTTATTCTTGCCAATTTTTGTTTTTTAATTTGTCGAACCTGGCAAAGATCATCCCTTTTTATCATTGGTCAAACAACTTACGTGACCTGAAGCATTATAATCCAAAATGTAAAACACCGACACAGGGGCGGGGGGGATCAGTACTGACGCGCCAATGCATAACCCATCACGCTTTGTTGACAGAACGTTAAATGGGATAATGGTTGATACGACTCGTGGCGGAAGAAAAGAAGTAAAGACATATGCCATAAAAATCTAACCAGCAATTATTCAATTAAATGTCACAAACACAGACTATCAGCCTGGAATGCAAAGTGTCATGTTCCGATGAAAGAATAATTGCGAAAATGTATGTACAGTATAACCCAGATATAAGATAGACTGATATAAAAGAAACCCGGATATAAGATAAATTTATAAAGCATTGGGAGTTGATGTGCAGCTGTGATGTGCAGCTGTTGACTCATCTGCCCTGGGTGGGTAACCTCCACCCAAGGCAGATACATAGCCTACGTTCACGTTTTTTCAGATTTTTGTTAGCGATCACAACAACATTTTCGTTCGTGGATCAGATGTTTCGTGCTCAGTTGAGATTATATTCAAAATGTCAAAAAGTCCTGCATTTATATATATTTTTGTGAGTAACAATGATGTTTTTGTACACGTACAAAAAGTACAAAACAATAATTTTACGTGAAACCTTAACTTCACCTCTTAAATATCTATGTGAACCTTACATGACACTGTAACTGTGTTATAACCTAAAAGGTTACTGCGTGAGTAATAACCTAAACGGAGGTTGGAAATAAATAGTAATATTTATAATATCATCAAATACAAGACTCGCCAGCTGTGTAAAGTAAATAACCACTACTAGTAGAGAACTGCTAGACAGTAAGAAACATCCAACTCTCTCAATAGTGCCCAACGTATTATATAAAGATTGGGATATACCCATTACTGTCCATAGATACGTACATAACAAAATGAATGTACACAAAATTTATTAAGTTTTATATAAACTACTTTCAGGGTATATGTTATTTATATAAAAGGGTATTTGCATTTATATATTAGGGTATTTGCATTCACTTACGCGCAAATGCCCTTGGGAAAGGTATTAATCCGACTCTTCCGTCCAGTTATGGGTTAAATAATACGACAGATTGGGTTCTCTAGCCCTGGCTGGCAACCAGTCTACCGCAGAAAGCAATGGTAACCTACTGCGGGAAAATCTTCTGCCCAGTCAGTCACATCTCTTTTGCGACATGACCACCCAAAGCGTGTATCACGTATGGCACTTAACTGATATAAAACTATCTTCAGGGTATATGTATAATCTATGTTATCAAATATAAAATAAACAAACATCGTGCTTATGTTTGGGTTCTGTTCCTAACTTGCCCCATTTTGTAGATGCTATATACAAATTAAATATCCTGTATTCCAGAATCCGAAAAAATCTAAAAACCAAATCTTTTTCGGTCCGAAGAATTTCGGATAAAGGATTCACAACCTATATTGAACGACCAGATCATTTCATGATAAGTTTATGTCAGAAAGGTGAGTTTCGTAGAACAAAAAGGTATACTACGATTTCTGAAGTTCTTTTATGTGTCGTGTCTCTACAAGACGTAGGCGATCATCTCTCTCTCTCTCTCTCGCGCCTCTCTCTCTCTCTCTCTCTCTCTCTCTCCTTTGTATCTCTTAGTAAATGTTGCCGGTACTTGTGGGTTATCCATTGCCATCTTTTAAATTCATTCACAACGTTTTCACAAATACAGATGTGTAAAAATATATTATTTGTTTCTTAGATTATATTTATTTATCCAAATAACAGATATTATTTGCATTATTCGAGTCGCATAAATTTTACGATAGCCGATAGGATGGTGTCAAATGGGTCGACTCCATCGGGTAGTTGCCTTCTCCACATTAACTCGGCCAGGTGACGCTTGTTTTACCACTTTGCTGATCCCACAAATGTTCGATATTCTCAGTGTAAACTCCAGGACCTGCATCAACAGAAATTTTTATCGATGATTCACCTTGAAATTTCTGAAGCCATACTTCTCAAGTTCAGTGATCTTATAAAAAAAAGGACAGGTTACCTACAACTATCATTTCGATTTTTGTTATCTCTCTTAAACCCTGTTCTGCTATCTATTTACACAAGCTCGTTATCTAGATTATGTATTGTATTCCTCTGCCTCCTTTACCTTCAATCTGTCCTATGCGTATCAGATTCTCCAATGCTTCTTTCCTCCTTATGGCCTACAAATTACAACTATCTCTTTCTGATATTAAGTGTTCATTCTTTTTGTTTCTATTTTCTCGAAACTTCGTCATTGCTCACGTGTTCAGTACATTGTGTTCTTAGCATCCTTCTGTAGTACCATATTTCAATCACCTCAAGATTCTTCTTCATCTATACAGAGATGGGCCAGCATTCACTGTCATATAGGAGAATTGATATTACATAACAATTCAGTACTTTTTTCTTTATTTCTAATGAAATTTTTCACTTGCTGAATACTTTGCTTAGCTTTTGAAGGCATCTTTCGCTACCACAGCTTTACTTTGGTTTTTCTGTCCTCTGTTAAAACACTTCCTAGATATTTAAATCGTTGTACTCGCTTGATGTTAGTATATCCAATTTGTAATTTCCATGTTTGGTTGTCCCTTTTACTGACATTCGTAATATAATGATTTGGTCAGTGATAATGAACACGCTATCTATAAATTGACTTGACTCAAAGAGTTGTGAGTTCAATACCCGGCTACAGCAATAGTGAACAAAAACTTGGAGAGTTGTGCTAAATAGAGATAAATAAGATATCCGAGAAGTAGCATGACTCATGGAACGAGAACAATCTTTTCCAGTGATTCAAATAAACGGTTCAGTTCAAAATTCTAATCACCTGAAGAAGGTCGGAGTGTACAACGGACGAAACGTTGTGAATGTGGCAATAAAGATGAAGACAACAGTCCGAACAATGTTAATAATGTAAATAAGTACAATATCTCATCTTAGAAATATAGACAAATATTGAAGCTGAATTTGGCAATTGTTATATACCGAGGGGGGGGGGGATAAACAGAGAAAGAATAGTGCAAGAAATAATTCTTTATACTGAGGATATATAAATAGAGATGTATTATACCTCAGTACAATAAACCAATAGACACGTGCACCAACGAACAGTTAACACGAATAACAATCAAGAAGGCAATGTCTCTGTATAAGACGTATGCGTCCGTCTTGAGAAGAAGGCTTCTGTCTAGTGACGTCTAACTCTCGTTTAAGGCCGATGGCTCTTGACTAAAGTCGATGACTCTCGTATAATCACGCTTACTCTCGTATAATCACGAACACTCTCGATCACTCTCGATCACTCTCGTATAATGACGAATACTTTCGATCACATTATTTATTGTACAAAAAGTACAAATAGGGCACAAGGCCAAAAATGGGAATGGAGAAGGCTGGTCATCCTCTGTCCTAGTTTAACTTAGCTATCCGCTTTCGTCGACCCTGTCACACTTACAATAAACCTGACACCACAATACCACATTTTTACTTACC
This sequence comes from Ascarosepion bandense, assembly GCA_037127315.1. NCBI lineage: Eukaryota > Metazoa > Mollusca > Cephalopoda > Sepiida > Sepiidae > Ascarosepion > Ascarosepion bandense. The sequence continues at coordinate 229,088 of JBBBDQ010001772.1, forward strand.
TTTCTTACCACGTCCACCATAATACCTCTGCTGCTCTATGAAGTCCTACTTAACTCCCATATGTACAATTTTCAGTGGAGGGCATGGGCAGATAACAACTTTTAAAAAATCCCCAATGATTTTATACAATGAAAGTATGTTATTTACAAGAAACTAAACAAAATAATATTAGTAATAAAAGCCCCCCACTACTCTAATATTGTGACAGCAAAATCACTTCCCCGGACAAAATATAATGCGTGGCTTTAGAAATATAATACCATATATCCGATCAGCAATTACTCACACAATCACTCACACATTCAGACACTATAACAAAAACGAAAAGCACACTTGAAAAATAACGAAAGACACCACGCATCCACCGGAGAACTAACATTGTTGAACACCTAAAGTGGGAAGGGGTGGGGGATTAAACTAAAGGAAAACAGGGGACAAAAAGAAACGGGGGCCAATGAGCAATCATAACCTAGCTAAGTTAACTTTAGAGCGAAAAACAGAAAATCAAAAACCTATTCTAAACTAACCGGGAAGGGGTGCACATGTAGTGCCCAGCACACCCAATATCCTGATGCCTAACCAGCATCAAACAACCACTCTAGGTCAGCACCTTTCACTCGACAGAGTCACCCACCGTTTGCCAAATTCAGATGGAGTGAGTCGTCTCCTTTCCGTCCTGATCTTGACTTTAAGCTGATGCTTAAAGAACAAGATCAGTTGGGAAGAGGTAAACTTCTCATCACCATAGAATTCCTTCTGTCGCGTCGTCCAAATCACGACTCGCATAACACCTAGCAAGCAAAAGAGCACATAGTGCACAGCCCTAGATAACGGAGGTACGACATTGCTACAAACAGAACTAGCCTCAAGGACAAAGAACTTTCCACGCAGCATACGAACCATGAGATCTTCAAGAAACTTGCACAACGGAGCAACAACACTGCAGTGGAAGAAGCCCTGATCGACGGTTTCCGTCGACAGCCCACAACGCACGCAGGTTGATTTCGCTATTAGGCCCGCTGCACGAAGCTTCTTGCCTACCCAGAGAGCATTCCGAATCATCAGCCAGGTGAGTGATGCCTCATCGTTAGTGAGACATTTCAACCCGGGCGCCCAAGGCCATATGGAGCGAGCCTCCTGCTTCGTAAGCCCGAGCTCGCCTATCAATTCATCTTGAACGGCCCCCCTAACTAACACCCGATATAATGCCCTAAGAGACAACGCTTGGGCGTTGGAGAGGCCATCCGTAGCTCGTAAGAGAAACTGGAGAGCCAAACGACATTCTTTATAGAAGGAGCACTCGCCACGAGGAGTACGGCCGGCCTCCTCCTCCGACAAGTGCACACTTCTCAAGGATGGAAAGTGTTTATGGACGTCCTCTTTAACGAGGGCGCCGTTCTCATCCGCTAGCATACACATTCGATCCAGGAATCTAACGCGAAGCGTATGTTGACGAATCTCAACGCTAGGCATGCCCAGACCGCCCTCAGACGGATGAAGGCAACAGATCTTGCGACGCACCTTGGGAGACTTACCTTCTCCCCAAAGGAAGGAGAACAAGAGCTGTATTAGACCCAAACGAATGGCACACGGGAGAGGAAGTACCGAAAGTTGGTAAAGGAGAATCGGGTAGATGTGCGAGGCACATACTTCCGCCCTCCCCTTTAAGGAAAGATTCCTCCGAGTCCACAGACGAACTGCGCCCTCGGCCTTCTCTCGAACCTCCGACCAATTCATTTCCAACTGGAGATCAGGACCGAAGAAGACGCCGAGAATCTTGATCCGCCCGTCCGTCCAGGGGAAAGGTCCGGGAAGAGACACTCCCTTACACGCACCCAATCGCAAGCCAACAGACTTATCGCGATTGATCTTGGGCCCTGTCACCGTCTCATAACATCTGATCTCTTTGCTAACTTCGTCAATTTCGGCTTTGCTCCACACAAAAACCGAAACGTCGTCAGCATAGGCGGAGTACCTGGCCGAGGTGGTAGCACCAGGTAGGGAAATTCCGCGAAGGACCGGATTCGCCTTTAACTTGCGGAGGAAAGGCTCCAACGCAAGAACGTACAGCAAAGGCGAAAGTGGACAACCTTGACGAATGGAGCGAGATAATGTGAAGGGCTTCGATCTTACCCCATTCACTTCCACCAGCGCACCGGGGGACTCATACAGCAGTCGGATCCAAGCGCGAAAGTACGGCCCGAAACCGGCGGCGGAAAGGACAGACTCCAAAACCCATGGTCAACCCTATCGAATGCCTTGGACTGATCCAAATTGATCAGCGCGGCTTCAGTGTCGGTTTTCTCAATGATCAGGCATACCAAATGAAGGTTGTCCTGAATAGTCCTGCCCTTCACAGCACTAGTCTGCTCGGGGCCAATCAGACTAGAGAGGAAAGCATGCAAACGGCGGGCCAAGACCTTAGCAAAAATCTTTAAGTGAGTATTTAACATCGTTAAAGGCCGATAATTATCTATGCCACCCCCACCGCTCTTGCTCTTGCGAAGCAACTTGATCACACCCCTGGTAAAGCGTCGCGGTATAGACCCCTGCTTCATCCAGTTGTTGTAAACAAGCGCCAGCAGAGGAACAAAAACGGACGACTGCCTCAAGTACATCTCGTAGGGAAGACCATCCAAGCCAGGAGTTTTGTCCCGGCCAACCAGTTTCAGCGCATCCCAGATTTCCGACTCTGTTATGGGCCCCTCGCACCTAGCCGCTTCAGCCGCCTCGAGGCGGGGAAAGTCAGCCAAATAGGAGTCGAACTGAGCAGAGCTCAGACCGGGCTCCCTGGTGAAGAGATCCTGGAAGTAATCCCGAAAAGCCCCACATATGCCCACGTCTGTAGTCACGGTACGTCCATCCGGCAATGTGATGTCCTCGATATACCGATTGACTGCATGCCTAGCTTCCTCTGCACGCAATTCTGCGGCCATATTCGTCGCCTCAGAAGACATTCTTTTTAACCTAGCCCTAACTACCAGAGCTTGATCCTTCTTGATAAGCAAGGAGGCCAGCTCGGCCCTAGCTAAGGCTACGTCCCCACTATGACGGGATTTCACGGCCCGATCAACTTTTTTCTCTATTGCCGTTTGCTCTGCTAAAATAGCTAAGTTGAGCCGACGGCTATAATCGGCAGCAAACGACCTAAGTTTGGATTTAAGTGTGTCCCACCACTTATTCCCAACAACAGCCCCCGTCAGTTCCCGCTTTAGTGTTAGTAATAACTGGTCCTGGAAATCTTGGCTATCAAATAATGACGCGTTCAATTTCCAGTAGCCAGCCAACTTAACCTTAGGCTTATCTAAGTTTACACGAACCCGGACGAGCCTATGATCCGTGTAAACTATCGAATGGAAACTTGGACAACCTAAGAGCCCTACGTCGACTCTCCTAACTAGGACTCGGTCGAGGTAGCTGGCGCGTACCTTCGAATCCGAGCTGCCCCTATTAGTCCAAGTCCACACTACCTCCCGGGGGTGCTCATTTCGGTATTTATCGACAAGATCATTCCTGTCGAGAAATTCCCGAAATGCTTTCACATCCGGGTTGTTAGTACCCGATCTTTCTCCTATACGATCTTTCTCAGGGTCAAGGACGGCACTCCAATCCCCCGCTAAAACTACCCGTCTCGATGTTCCAAAGAACGACTCGAGCTGCCGAAACAAAGCAGTACGCTCCGAATGGACATTGGGCGCATAAACCCCAATGAACCGAAAAGACTTCTCCTTTATGGTAATATCCAGCACACAAATCCTGCCCGCTGGATCCGCGAAGACAAGCGTACACACCGCACCCAACGACTTGCTTACTAGCCAGGAAACACCTCTAGAACGACCATCAAAACATGCTGAATAGAGATCGTAATCCCTAGACAGTATGCCCTCATAGTCGCCAGCTAAAAACCGGGTTTCCTGTATACAACATACATCCACACCGAGGTGCTGGAGATCATGAGCGAGTCTCACCCTCCGAGACTCTGACCTCAGCCCCCGGGCATTCACACTTGCTAACCAAAGAGCCATTGAGATGCGTGCTTAGGGTTGGGGTCCTGGACAGAACATGGACGGGGAAAGGATGCCGACAGCCTCTCCCATTGACCCATGACCCATCTCATTCTTGATCGTACCGTCAGAGGAGACGCCGCCAACATCCCAGGGAAAGGTTAGTTTTAGAGCCCTATAGAGGGAGGGGTAAACTAAAACGGGGACCCGTCCTGAACAAAACTTTTCCAGATTGCTGAGTTTTTCCGATTTGGTGGTTATAATTGGAGGATTCATGGTAATTGATTTTGCTGCCTCCTCGACCATGCCCCAAGTCTGCCGCGCCCCCGGCCCAGTGCGGATCACCGTTAGCAGCCACTGTGCGCTGGGGAAGTTTTCCGGGATCTCTATGTCTTTCTCGCCGCATTTCTTCATGGATAAAAGTGCCTTCAATTGTTTTATCCTATTTCCAAAGTTTTTGGCGCGTTCAGCCTGGGCCGGGGAAATGCAGCAGATGTCCTCCCCTTGCCTGTATGGAACTTTGGCCGGTTTCTTTCTGGCCTCCTTATCTTCGGCTGAAGGACTTCTTTGCCTTTTGGCTGGTGGAGGCATCTGTTTCTGGGGAGAGGGACAGGGGGAGAGGCAGGGAGAGACTCTGAAGTAATTAATAATAGGGCTGGGATCTCGACTGCGAGGGGAAGGTTTCCGGGGAGTGGGTTGCGACGAATGAACTTTCTTCGGTCTCTCCGTCTTTTTCTTTTGAGGGGAGGACGGGGCAGAGGCCGAGGGGCACGAGCGACGTTTTTCCAGTTGCTTTATACGATCTTCCGATGGCCGAAAAGGACGTTTCTCCAGCTGTTTTTTCAGTTGTTGAATTTTTAGCGTCTTCTCGTATCCGGGGTCGTACGCTTTTTTAAGTTCTTCCAACTTGGGAGCGGACCAGGCCGAGGCATCGCCCTTCTTGCTGTTGCAGGGAGTGGGGTTGTACGTGCCTGTTGACTTAGGGGTTCCTGGGGACAGAGGTTCCGCTGCTTGGCGCTTCCCCCTGGCCCTGCCAGCAACCAGCCACTCCCCCTTTTCCTTCTCCATGGCTGCACTTGCAGCTGGTGATGGTTTTTCGGGGGGTGAGGGAACTTTTTTTTGTTCCCAACCGGGGGTACTGCCACACCGGTCCTGGGTATTGGCATGCCCACTACGGGCGAGACGGATGTAACAGAAGCGGCCAGAGGGGGATTTTGGTCGACAGGGGCCTGGCTTCCAGAGGCCTTATTCTCTGGGCAGGAGGAGGAGAGGTGACCAGTCTCTCCACACCTCCAGCATTTTGGCTTTCGGCCGGACACGATAACCGGCAGGCTCAGGCCCCCTACGTCAAGGCAGTTGGGATGGTCAAGAAGGCATAACGATCTATCATAATTTCAAATGACCATCCCCCAGTCAAGTCATCGCAGGAGACATCCAAGATTTGGCCGAACTGCGAAAAGTACGCAGCTAGATGCTCCCCGATGACCTGAGGTGGAACCTCATATATATTGCTACCTTGGTCCTTCTCTTTCCATCATATTCGGTCCTGAATATATGATCATTGATGATCAGGTCCTCCATTGCCATCTTCATGCAGTCTTCCGCTGTGGGTAGCAATACGTCCCACATTAAAAAGCCCGCGCCCTTAACTATTCTTAGGGGCCTAACCCCGGTCGACTGTAGTGCTTTGATCACACTGTCTTTCGTGCTGCGACAAATTTTGCGCGTACGCGTGTCCACCACGAAGACTGACACAATTCTTTTCTCAATCTTCTTTAACTCTTGAGGATCTTCTAAAAGCCCACCTTCTTTCACAAGGTGTGCGTAGCTTTTAGCTCTCTCCAAGAACTCCGTCAGATTGATTTTGCATTTTGGCGGGGACTTCCAGCTACAGGGCGATTCCCCGGCCTCAGCATCTTTCGACGTCTTGTCCTTGATTGGTGATTTTTCTTTGTCAATATTTTGGCTTTTTTCGGCCACCGTAGATTTGGTTACAGTATTCTGGCCTTTTTCGGCCACCGTAGTTTTTGTCACATTTTTATCTTCCTCTTGCTTCTTTGCGGGAAGAGGGGGAAAAGATTCTTCCGTTTTGTCGGGTGGACCTTTCCATGGAGGGTCAAAAGTTAATTTCTTTTTAATTGACCGACTGTTGTCGGCCATTTTTAATTTCTAAAACGCCACTCACAATTTTTTGTTGTTTTTTTTTCCTCCACTAAATTAAATGTAGGGGGAGGGGTGGGAAAAACGGGCGTAAAATGAAAAAGAAATCTAACAGAAAATAAAATAAACAATACAACTACAAGAAAACTGTTTAAAACAAAAAACAAACCCCGAAGGATTTCAGCAAATAAACACAAATCAGCCAATTAAAATAAAACGGCTGGCAAACTAAAAAACTAGCCTTTAGCGGCCAAAAATACACTAATAATTAGCCTTACATGGCAAAATAAGGTTAGCCTCTTGAGAGGTTAAATAAAAGGAGAACGGAAAACAATTTTTTACAAGAATAAACTTTACAAGTTACAAATTACACAAAAATAAAATAAAAACAAATAGAAATACGAAGAGTTGCCTAAACGGCTACTCCCGTCAAAAAATAGGAGGAGGGGCTAAAATAAACTTTAAAGGGTTTAAAGAAACTTTACAAAAATAAAAGAATTAACAAATTTAAACAACGAATAAACTTTACAAGTTACAAATACACAAATAAACAACGAAGAGTCTTCTAACGACTTCTTTCGTAAAAGAAAAGTGGGGAGGGGCTGAAAAAGAAAAGTTAAAGTGGGGAGAAAAACTCAGGTAATTTTCAGCTTCTGGACAATCAAAAAACAGTAACTATTAAAAGAAAATAAATATGGCACTTAAGGCCAAACAGGTACTGAAATAAAAGAAAAACAAACAAAAAAAATAAATTGAAAACGGCCGACCTAAACAAAAACTAATATGGCCGCCAAAAAATAATACTTTCGATCACTCTGTAGTTCGTTTCCGTCCCGGTCTTTTATAACCCGGGCCATACCCATTCCTGGGTAGGACAGGATATTTCACTACAACAGCAATAAAGATGAAGACAACAGTCCGAACAATGTTAATAATGTAAATAATTACAATACCTCATCTCAGGAATACAGACAGATATTGAAAAGGAATATGTCAAAAACGATGAGGACAACTGTCCGAACAATGAAAATAGTGTAAATAAGATATTACAAGTTGACAGGTTGATCTGATTGGGCTGGTGTTTTAAACACTTGTCAACATAGTACTTGTTCAAACTGACAATTATAACTGTAAGACGTCATGGGTTCCATAATCCATTAGGGTCGCAAGGCTATCACATGTACTTCTGCCACATCAGGCAAGATACCTTGATGGAACCCACCAATGTAGTTTTGTGTTCAAGCTTTTCCTTCTCACAGATGAAACGACTTGAAGTGTTGTGGTTTTACCGAGAAAGGCTGGTAATACCATAGACAGAACACGACAAAGCCGTAAAGAAAATAGAAACTACAATTTATGAGACCCCTGATGAGCAAAGACAGCTTGTAGAATTTAATACGCAAAGGAACTACAATTTATAAGACCCCTATGAGCAAAAACAGCTTGTAGAATTTAACACGCAAAGGAACTACAATTTATGAGACCCCTGATGAGCAAAGACAGCTTGTAGAATTTAACACGCAAAGGAACTACAATTTATGAGACCCTGATGAGCAAAGACAGATTGTAGAATTTAACATGCAAAGGATATATTGAAGATAAAACGGGGGAAAACAGCGAGTAACCTACTTAACAAATTTTGGTGAATGGATCGTAAATCAAAGACAAAAATGAATAATCAGTCATTTAAGTGCTTTACGTGATACACGCTTGGGCAATCATCTCTCGAAAGAGACATGACTGACTGGGCAGAAGATTTTCCCGCAGTAAGTTGACATTACTTTCTGCGGTAGACCGGTTGCCCACCATAGTTATAGATTTCAATTTGTCCTGTTATTTAACCCTTATAAAGAGCGAAGAGACAGATTAATACCTTTCCCAAAGCTATTTGCGCGTAAGTGAATGCAAAGAATTCAACTGAAATTCGAACTCGGCTCTCCGATTTCTCCTTCCGAGACGATATTCACTGCACCACAACGCACATGAAAAATATGAATAGCAAAGACATAAAAGAGTAATAAACGACAGAAAGTTGTGAAGCGCCATGACTTCCAACATCCTGGTGTCCCATATAAGAATCCTCGTAATATATTATAAGTACCTCGAATATAGTATTCACGCCCCCCCCAAATAGAATTGGTTTAGTGTTCTTCCTATATATCTCGAGATTCTTAACAAAATTCAAAGAATGCTAAGTAATCTAATCAATCCTGACCTAGCATTTAAATTTCAGTGAGTTTCTCATCAACGTGACTTAGTTTTCGTCTGTCGCTTCTACAAATATTTTCGTGGCAACTGTTCTGTTTTTATCCTTAGTGCCTTGATTGTATAAATTTAAGCGTGCTACTAGATTGGCAATTAGGTCTTACCGTTTAACTGTTGAACTATCTAGATTTAACCGTCCCTCCTATTCTCGCGCTTCTTTCCTGTAGAACCCCTTTCTAATTTCTTGCTTCCCTGCCATCTACAATTTTCAAAAATTTAAATGCAACGTCAATCGCCGTCTTATATCTTCCTGGATCCTCTTCCTTTCATGTCGTTTCTCCACTGCTCTTCACTGAAGTCTTATTATTTTTCACTCTATGTAAGCACCTGCGTCCTAGTGGCATCATCGCCTTGCTTGGGGGGAAATGATTAAAACAGTTCGTTATTTTTCAGTTTTTATTTATATTTTTAAAAAAGAAATTCCAGAATGGACAGCTAATGTAAATTTAACAATAGTATGTATTTCAGTGCAACACGTGTTGAAAAGAATAAGCGCTATCGAGTTTAAGGGCGGCCAGAAAAAGGAAGGACAGAAATACAACCATTTGAATTTTTATCATTCCTTAGAATCTATTTAACAAAGGCGTGACCTGAGATTTAAAAAATTGAAACAAAGCAAAAAGAAAATGGAATATAAAAGAGGTAAATAAAAGTCAATGAAATTGTCCTTGACATTTTGCGATAATTCTAAGAAGGATAAATTGACAGAACATCTCTGCAGACAACGCAGTGACATTTAAGTTGTTTGGATTTTAGATAAACCGAAAAAAGTTCTTACGTGAATAAAACTACCTATATGAGGAATAGTTGGGTTTTTTTTAAATAATCTATGTTAATATAAAGCGAGTTTGTTGACATTCGTGCCAAGTACCGACGAGGGCCTTGGAAAAAACTTCATCGTAACTAGAATGTGATTTAAATTTTTAAAAAAAGCAACAGGAACGTATTTTTACCCAAAAGTTCGGCGATTTTGAACAGATCAACTTGACCATACTTTTCCACTTTCACATGTCTTGAGTAGCATTTCACATACTTTTCAGAAACATTCAATTTTCTTGCAGTATTTACATTATTCGGACAATTGTCCTCATCTTTGTTGGATAACAACTCTCAGAAAACAGTCTCGGTCTGTCTACCCTATGTGAAGAGATTATCAGAAAAAATACAAATGATCTGTGGTCCATATAACATCAGGACAATCTTCAGAAGGGATTCTGCACTTCGCAGGTACCTCTCCCGAGTAAGACCCTCAACAGAGGAGGACGTGACTAAGGACTGTGTGTACGCCATTCCATGTAGCTGTGGAAAGAAATATAAAGGAGAAACAGGCCGCCCCCTTAAGATAAGGCTACAAGAACATCACCAGGTCATAACAGGTGGGGAGATAGATAAATCGGGCGTAGATGACCACATATGGAGGGAGAAATGGATCACCGCCTCCTATGGAATGAAGTTGAAATAATAGATAAAGAATGCCACTGGAAACTACATAAACTTAAAGAATCAGCAGATATCCTAGGCAACAACAATCTCCTAAGCTGACCAAGCATAGAGATGAACACAATATGGGAACCAGTAATACAGAGTGCCAGAGAAAATCATCAGTGTCAAATTTTCAATATGATCACTGGTAACAAATACTAGAGAAAACCATTAACATAAAAAAATTGCAATATGAACTCTGGTAAAAAAAAAAGAAGTGATACTGAACGTTAGGTTTACAAGTCCCAAAAATTCAGTTGCTTTTGTCCTTAAGGAAACATGACCCAGTGGATATAGACGTTGGTTAGTTCCTGTGACTTGACTTGAGTTCAGTACCAGGCTACAGCAGTGTTGAACAAGTAACTTACAGGGCTAGAGGGAGACAACTCATGACTACCAGAAGAGGCTCTACGCAAGGGATGGAGATGATATACCCCCAGTTATTGTAATAATTTTTTCTGTTCGAAACGTCGTACAAATGGCAAAAAATGATGAGGACAATAGTCCGAATAATGTAAATACTGTAAATACTACCTTCTCTCAGAAATACAGAGAAAGACTCATTATAATTATTATTATATGTGTCATGTCCTTTAAGATGTAGGCGCTCATGGCTCTCCACAACTTCCTATCCTTCGTGGTCTTTAGCAACTTTTTTCCACTTGCTATGTCTCCTATCCATCGTTTCGATCAATATGTTCATCTGTTTTTTGTTAAGCGTTTTCACTTGCCCTGAGTAGCATTTTTAATTCTGTTCATGATTATATTGTGGGATTTCAAAAAGAAATAATTTTCTACTCAGTTTATTTTTCTATTTAATTTATTTTTTTTTTCTATTTTTATTTTTGTTTTTTAGAAAAATCATTTCTTGATTTTCTTTATAGGTGAACATTCAATATATGATTAAATTCACAAATAAGTTTTAAAAAATACGTTAAACTATGAAAAAGAAAAAATAAAGAAATATAGATAGATAGATAGATAGATAGATAGATAGATAGATAGATAGATAGATAGATAGATCCAGAAGAAATAATAAAAATAGATAGATAGATAGATAGATAGATAGATAGATAGATCCAGAAGAAATAATAAAAATAGATAGATAGATAGATAGATAGATAGATAGATAGATAGATAGATAGATAGACTGTTTTCAGGAATAGTAATAATAATATTAATTCAAAAAGAATAGAATTAGATGAATATACCCAAAAACGTTACTAAAATATGCAGGTATTACTCATCTACTGTGTCACAAATCCTTATACGGCAGCTTCCTGAAAAACATTCGAAAAGGTCAGTGAAGCCGTTAATATAAAAAAATGTTCGTTCAATATCGAACTGTCCAAGCTTCATGTGCTGAATATTTCCAGGTGGTGCTGTGAAGTAATAAATCTTCAATATCCAGATTACAATTTTCAGGGTGTTTCAAGGTCAAAAGGTAAACTGTATGCACTCAGAAACATTTCGTAAATCACAATTGTAACGTCAATCAACACCAATCTCAAACACAGCAAATCCCAATGAGATATCTACAAAGCTCAGTTTTTGCCCGACATGAGACAAAAATCAACATGTATGTTAAAAACAGTTAAGCCTAACAGATATCTTCCAATCTGTCTTTTTGAAAGACATTTAACTGATTTAACAGTCCATCAAAAAAATATATCTATTTTTACCCGACATAAAACCAAATCAACTTCTACGTTAAAAACACTCAAGCTGAAGAAGATATCTACGAGGATCTGTTTTGGTTCGACATTTGTCCAAATCAATTAACCATAAAAACAGCCAAGCCGAAACAGATATCTACGAAGCACAGTTTTGTTCGACATTTGACCAAATCAATTAACCATAAAAACAGTCAAGCCGAAACAGATATCTACGAAGCACAGTTTTGTTCGACATGAGACCAAATCAATTAACCATAAAAACAGTCAAGCCGAAACAGATATCTAGGAAGCACAGTTTTGTTCGACATGAGACCAAATCAATTAACCATAAAAACAGTCAAGCCGAAACATATATCTACGAAGCACAGTTTTGTTAGACATTTGACCAAATCAATTAAACATAAAAACAGTCAAGCCGAAACAGATATCTACGAAGCACAGTTTTGTTCGATATCTGACCAAATCAATTAACCATAAAAACAGTCAAGCCGAGACAGATATCTACGAAGCACAGTTTTGTTCGACATTTGACCAAATCAATTAACCATAAAAACAGTCAAGCCGAAACAGATATCTACGAAGCACAGTTTTGTTCGACATTTGACCAAATCAATTAACCATAAAAACAGTCAAGCCGAAACAGATATCTACGAAGCACAGTTTTGTTCGACATTTGACCAAATCAATTAACCATAAAAACAGTCAAGCCGAAACAGATATCTACGAAGCACAGTTTTGTTGGATATTTGACCAAATCAATTAACCATAAAAACAATCAAGCCGAAACAGATATCTAAGAAGCACAGTTTTGTTCGGCATTTGACCAAATCAATTAACCATAAAAACAGCCAAGCCGAAACAGATATCTACGAAGCACAGTTTTGTTCGACATGAGACCAAATCAATTAACCATAAAAATAATCAGGCCGAAACATATATCTACGAAGCACAGTTTTGTTCGATATTTGACCAAATCAATTAACCATAAAAACAGTCAAGCCGAAACAGTTATCTACGAAACACAGTTTTGTTCGACATTTGACCAAATCAATTAACCATAAAAACAGTCAAGCCGAAACAGATATCTACGAAGCACAGTTTTGTTCGACATGAGACCAAATCAATTAACCATAAAAACAGTCAAGCCGAAACAGATATCTACGAAGCACAGTTTTGTTCGACATTTGACCAAATCAATTAACCATAAAAACAGTCAAGCCGAAACATATATCTACGAAGCACAGTTTTGTTAGACATTTGACCAAATCAATTAAACATAAAAACAGTCAAGCCGAAACAGATATCTACGAAGCACAGTTTTGTTCGATATCTGACCAAATCAATTAACCATAAAAACAGTCAAGCCGAAACAGATATCTACGAAGCACAGTTCGACATGAGACCAAATCAACATTTACTTTAAAAACAGATGATGCATACCAAGCTCACATTTGCACCAATTTGGTAATAATTCAGCATCTATGTAAAAAAAAGCAGTCAAAACGAAAGAGATATCAACGAGGTTCAGATCTTGCCTGAGATTTGAACAAATCAACGTCTATGTTAAAAGAAAACAGGCCGAAACATAATTAAGAAGCTCAATTTTGTCAGAAATGGGACCAATTTGACATATATGATAAAAAAAGTAAAGCCGAATCAAATAAGTACGGAGCTCACTTTTGTCCAAAAATTAGACCAAATCAACATTTATGTGACAAAAAAGTAAAGCTGAAAGTGACATCTTCGAGGCTCAGATTTTATCTGAAATGAGATTAAATCAACATCTAAGCAATCAAACCGAAATATATGTCTACGAAGGTCAGTGTTTGTCCAACATAGGAGAAAATCAACATCTATGCTTAAAACAGTCAAGCTGAAACAGGTATTTAGGAATCTCAGATTTTTTTTCGACATATGAATGTCAACATCTATGTAAAAAAAACAATCAAACTGAAGCAAACATTTACGAAGCACTCTGGCCTCCTATGCAAGCTACAGGGTTACAGTATTACCAGTCACCTACTTGACCTCATCCAATCTTTTTTAAATAAACGCAAAATGAAGGTCGTTTTGAATGGGCGTGCCTCTTTATCCTACAGCACGAATGCTGGTGTCCCACAGGGCTCTATCCTGGGCCCGACGCTCTTCCTTATTTTCATCAACGACCTCCAGATGAGATCAAGTCCCAAGTAGGCATCTACGCAGATGACACTACAATATACTCCTGTACCAGTAAGAAACCTGTCGTGGCGGACAGACATAATCTCGCTGCTGACTTTGAACGGGATCTACACTCTGTGGTGAACTGGGGCAAGAAGTGGCTTGTCAACTTCAATTCGTCTAAGACCAAGCTGTTGTCTGTCAACCATTACAGGCAACCTCTCCTGCCTCCCATAAGCATGAACCAAGCGATTCTCCCTGAGAGCAATACACTACGTCTCCTCGGCCTTATCCTGTCATCAGACCTCAAATGGAACCACTATATTGAATCCATAGCAAAATCTACTGCTAAGAAGGTTGGGTCACTATGTCGATCCAGGATGTTTTTTCCGCCTGAATCCATCCTGCATATATACAAGTCAACCATCCGGCCGTGCATGGAGTACTGTTGCCATTTATGGTCAGGCGCCCCTGCCGTTCTCCGTAGTGTTCTTGACAGGCTCCAAGGAGAGTCTGTAATGTGATAGGTACTGATCTGGCGGCTTGACTGCAGCCACTTCCCCACCGTCGAAATGTGGCCTCCCTTTGTCTGTTCTGTAAATACTTTCATGGCTTCTGCTCAGACGAACTTAAGTCACTGATGCCTCCTCAACAGGTGTTCACTCTTGCAACCAGACTGGCAACTGGGTCCCACCCATTCACAGTCAGGTTAGCCAAATGCAGACGACAATTCTACTCCTGCAGCTTCTTCTCTCGCACTTCCCGCCTGTGGAACTCGCTCCCATATTCTTGCTTTCCTGACTGCTACAACCTCCAGAAATTTAAATGCAAAGTCAATACTCATCTACTAACCACTGGATTCTAGCTCTCTCCCCACCCCCGTATAACCTTCCCTTTCTCTCCACCTATGTATCTGTCATCGCACCTGCATTTTCAGATTTCTATTGCTCCTTTCTAACTAGTTTGTACTCCTCACTCTTTTCTAATTAATCTTTTTATAGTTATGTAGCCCCCCGCACATCAGTGCCATTTCTACCTTACTCGGGGTGAAATGATGAAAAAAAAATTATTTTTGCAATAATTATGTCGCCGAGTAATGAAGAAGATATATATATATATATATATATATATATATATATATTATTTCTCGACGACATAATTAAACACTACTTCACTACTCGACGATATTTATATATATATATATATATATATATATATATATATATGTCCTTTCTATCATAAAGTCCCTTGTATATATATATATATATATATATATATATATATATATAAACACGGAACGGTTTATAAATATATTATGTATTTCCCTCCTGTGTCTTAATGTAAGATACTCAATAGTTGGTCCATCAATATAGATGTTGCCATTGTTTTAGACGGCATATCGCTATAAAAATTTTGCCGTCGTTTTCGACGTCATGGGCCCACTCGTATAAATCTATTTGTTTCGTTTCGTTTCGTTTATAAACCTGTCTAACATGTGAATCAAAAGCTAAGATAGATAATAATTGTGTTTCTTCAAAAGATTTCGGCTCAGTCAAAGTGACAATGACTTAAACTGCTGTTGCTTGGATTTACACATTTTGTGTGGTTTTAATTCAGTAATTGCAAAAGTAGCGATGTTTAGTCTACTCACATTTGACACGCTGTGCGGGTGAACACACTTTATTCGAGAAAGGCATCTGGTATTTTTTGCAACATATTTACATTTGCTTTTATCTTGTAATTTGATAAAATATTTTTCGAAGAATTTGCGGTCAAGCGTATCGATATATTCGTATGTGCATGTGTGTGTGTGTATGTGTGTGTGTGTGTGTGTGTGCGCGCGCGTGCGCGTGCGTGTGATTTTTAAATAGAGTTTATAATCCGGCAATATTTACTAATCCGATTAATGTAATATAATTCTGTCAGGAAACACTTTTTTTATGAAGGAAGTTTTTGACTATGAACCGGTTCACATTTATTTGATTATAAAAAAAAAGGCCTTTTGCCAATTAATAAAATAAGCTTAAAGCAATGAAAAATATGTGCATAGTAGACTTGCACAATTGAATATTGTTGCCATATCTGATCCAAAGAAGGATCTGTAATGTAATCGGTCCTTCTTTGGGATCTTGACTTCGATATGTAATGAAATGGAGTGAATGAAATATCAAATAATTAAGTTTCAAGTCACTTGTTATCATTCAATCTGTAAACACACTTCATTCATAATTAAGAATTAATTTCTTAACATCAGAAACGATGTGCGGGTGACGTAAGTACATTCGGCACGCCGAATTTAAATTTCAGCTAAGTCCTTTGGCACAAATGCTTCTGGGAAAGGCATGAAGCTACTTAATCCCTCCTCAAATCTGGTCTATATAGCAGATTACACTGGGCTCTCTAGCTCTGAATAGCAGCCAATTTAAAAGAAAGACTATTTCAAATTATTTTTATATTAAGATTCACCAAATACAAGCCTTCATCTTCTTTCTTAGATTTAATCTTTTCTTGTCATTCTGGCCGTAAGAAGACAGCATGTATGGTCGTCAGCAAAAGAGAGAACAGAAGATGCGAACTACAAATTTCAGACGTCAGAATCACACAGCTCCAGAATTTAAATTATCTGAGTAGTTTAATCAGTGTGCTGGACCAGAAGGTTTTTTTCTCGTCAGAATAGATCTTGCACATTTATAAATCTATCATTCGTCCGTGCATTGAATACTGTTGCCATATCTGGTTAGTTTCTCTTGCTATTCATTGTGAGGTTCTCGACAAAATCCAAAGGAGGATCTGCAATGTTATCGGTCCTGACTTAGCATCTCGACTTTAGTCTCACAAGACTTATGTGGCTTCCCTTTCTCTTTTCTATAAATATTTTTATATTTATATTTTTCTGATGAGCTTTTTCCCCTGGTACCCCGACCACATGAATTCAAGAGTGCTGCTAGATTGAAATAGTTAAATGTAACCGACACTTCTACTCTAATAGTTTCTTTTCTCGCACTTCCCGCCTGTGGAACTCCCTTCCGTTTACTTGCGTCCCTGCCAATTGCCATCTTCTATCTTCTTGAATCTCGTTCATCTTTTCTTCTTTCTTCAATGTCTCCCATATCCAGTCTTTCCTCTCACTGTAATCCCCTGCGCACCAGTGGCGGTCTCGCTTTACTTGGCGTGCAATGACTAAAAAGTTGTAAAATAAAGAGAAGAGACATAGTGATCGCAGAAAATTAATCGCATGTTGTGATATTTATAAGTTTACTATGTGTCCATGCTTTGAATATTGCTGCCACATCTAGTCTGGAGCTCCTGCTATATATTTAGAAATTCTTGATAAAATCCAAAGAATCAGCAATATTATTGGTCCTGACTTGGAACATCGGCTTCAATCACTTTCTCACCGACGTAAAGTTGCTTCTCTGTGTCTTTACTATAAATGCTTCCATGGTAATTGTTCGGGTGAACTTCTTTGTTTTTATTCCCCCCTCAGACCACATGTACATATTGGAACTAGTTAGGACTACATAGAGACCTTGAGGTATTATGGCGACTGTAGTAAGAATGGTAAGTTAGATTGACGGCAATGTTTCATCATTTTACAGTTGAAAAGGCTATATATAACCGTAAGTTTAATGTTAACAGTTTCTTCTCTCGTACTTATCGCTTGTGAAAATTTCTTCTTGCCTCTTGCTTTCTAGTCAACTTTGATCTTTAAAAAAAGCTTTCTAGCTTTAAATAGGAACTAATCTACAAGAAATACTATTTCGAATTATGTTTTATATTAAGACTCACCCAATACAATCCCCAGCAGATTTTATCTTCTTTCTTAGAATTAATATTTTCTCATCATTATGACTGTAAGAAAGCAGCATGGTCGTCAGCAAAAACGCAGCAGAAGATGTGAACTACAAATTGGAGAGGTCAGAATGGAAATTTCAATTTTTGGGTGACCCCAAAAAACGGGAATTTTTTTAAGTGTGTATAAGCAGACATGAGCAAGTGGCATCACGAAGTAACCATGGATCAAGATGAATTTCTAAGCAAGTTATGGTTGTCATATGAGGCCAGTTTTCATCTCACAGGTTATGTGAATAAGCAAAACTACCGTTACTGGTCAGACACAAATCCTAATGAAGTTCATGAGCGCTCTTTACACGCTAGTAAGGTGACAGTATGGTGTGCTTTTTCATTACATGAGGTCATCGGACCTTATTTTTCTGAGAATGAACAGGGGATCTCAGTCACTGTCACTGTCTCAACAGCAGATTTCAAGAATACATTCGTACAGGAGGACGCCATCTACAGGACGTAATTTTTAAAAAATAAAAATTTCATCATTGTTTCTTAAATGGCATGTTTTAAGGTTTCAATTACTTTGAATAAAATATTTTTCTTCTATCACTCTTCGTTTTATTGGATTGTTAAAAAGTTCCCGTTTTTTGGGGTCACCCTGTATTTTGTTTTCTTAATTCCTGTTTTTTTTTTTTTTATTGGTCTCTCCTCTAGGTTTTTTTTTTTTTTTTTTCGTTTTCTCGTTTCTTTCACACTCAGTAAACCCTCTTTGAGTTTTATTTACTTTATTACCTTGCTTTGTGGGAAATGATAAGAAATGAGAGAAAAAAATGAAAATAGAGACAGGTGGCAGCTACTGTTAAAAATCGCCATGTTGAAATTAAAATACACCCTTTAAACAAAGTTATCAAAAATATCCAAGAATTGTGTCATATTCTGATTATGATTTTCTCGTATTTAACTTGTCTGGTATTTTCTTTTTTTTTTTTTTTAATTTGTATTATTTCAAAAAGGTGGCCGTGTCGATCCCGGGTGTATGTAAGTCGAAAAACATCTGTTTTTTTGCTTCATAGCACTTACCCCTTCTCTGCGCTTCGCTTGAGGCCCAGATAATTACTTTTAAGCTTTAATCCCGCTATCTATGGATATCTTTTCAATGGAAGAGTTCAGCTGATATTGTCTTACACGATGAAGGAAAAGCAGGCAGCTTTAAATGATATACACTCTAACCGGTTTTATAAATATTTTCAGTATCTCCTTTTTTTTATTTCAGTTACAGAATATGTCTAATAGTTTGTTTTTTGGATATTTTTTTTTGTGTGTGTGCGTGTGTGTTTTATAAGGCAGGTCGATTTTGGAAGTGTGGTATTGCACTCAATTTGAAAATTAGGCTTTAACATAATAAGGCAAAATAAGGCAAAATATTTCTCTCAAATCGTTACTGTATTTTGGAGGAAACAAATTCAAAGATTAGCTTTAGGTTTAAAATTGTAGCGTTGGAATTTCATTCCGGTGGTGTGCATTGTGGATATCGGCTCGGAACGTGAACTTGGAGAACCGAGTTCGAATTCCAGTTGAATTCGTTGAATTCACTTACGTGCAAATACCCTTGGATAAAAGTATTAATCTATCTCTTTTACTTTCTCTATGGGTAAAATAGCAGGGCATATTAGGTTCTATAGCCTTGATTAGCAACCAGTCTTCTGCATAAAGTAATAGCAACGTACTGCGAGAGAATGCCCAATCAGTCATCGGGACATGATCGCCCGAGCGTGTATCACGTATGGCATTTAACTGACTGATTGATCAGAGAAAGCTTTATATCCCAGTTTTGTAAAATTTATAATCTAACGAAACTTTATAAATTGTATGTGAACAAGATGCGCATTATTACTAAATCATTGTGCCATTAAATAAAACGGTTATTTATTTCAAAAATAAATTATACTGAACAATTTAGCTATATTATTATATAATGTTATTGTAGTGAAGTTTTCCTGTGATTTTCGGTAAATAATGCTAATTTAAAACATTTTATCTTTTAATTTGTGTTCAACAGTATTATGGTGTTATATTCATTGAGTATACTTTTTTAATCTTTTACACAGTTTTTACTTACAGTATACAATTTTTTAAAAACTACTTATTTTGCTTGTAGTGATTCTTAATCAGAATTCTGGTTTGAATAATTTTTTTTCATTCAATGTATCTAATAAAAAAGATATAAAATTTATTCGGCTTTATTCTTGAAATAGCAAAATTTGGCGTCAGTGTGTAAGCAAAAACGTGCAGAAATTAGGTATTTTTGGACAGTTTTCTTTAAAACTGAGTTTCCTAAAATTGGTGTAAGCTATGAATCTAATTTCTGGTGTCAATACTTAACACTTCAAACTCCAGTTTTCCCGTTTTGATTTTCTACAAATGTAAAAAAAAAAAAAAAAAAAAAAAAATCAAACTGCCCTAATGCTTAATACTGCAAGTATTATCATCTCTTATGTACTGTGTCTCTTCAGAACATGAGCAATCATGGCTCTCCACGATTTCCTGTCCTTTGTAACACTCAGAAATGTTTGACACTTTTTGTCACCGCTCTGAGATCCAGTAATAAAAACTCATTAGGTAGGTTACTCGTTGTTTTCATCTGTCCGTCCTACCTTCTATGATAATTTTCTAAGCTTAGCTTTGATGTGGTACAAGGCCTAAAGTGTAGGGCACCCAGTGAGGATCAAACTCACTATTCCGTCGTAATTGTTCTAACGTGTCAATCTTGCTAACCATTACACCATGTTGAGGTGCCAAAAATGATTTTCTAAGCTTCAATGATATTCTTGTGCTACATCTAAGCGCAGCCGAAAGTGTAGGGCACCCATTGAGGATCAAACTCACTACTCAGTCATAATTGATCTTGGGG
This sequence comes from Ascarosepion bandense, assembly GCA_037127315.1. Classification (NCBI taxonomy): domain Eukaryota; kingdom Metazoa; phylum Mollusca; class Cephalopoda; order Sepiida; family Sepiidae; genus Ascarosepion; species Ascarosepion bandense. The sequence goes on from JBBBDQ010001772.1 coordinate 249,535, forward strand.
AACAAGTTTGCTCACCATTACACCACCTCAAAGTGCTCATCCTGCCTCTAGTGTCACCTGCTAGTGTTAAATTCTCCGGTCCCTCTTTCCTCATTATTATATCCTAAATGTGACTGATCCCGACTTGGCAGCTCAGATACAGTCACTTTCTCACCGGCGCAGAAAGTATTACAAGTACTTTCACGGCTTCTGCTCTGATGAACTTAGCTCACTGGTGCCCCCTATATACGAATTTACTTGAGCGACAAGATAAGCAACTAGGTCCCACCCTTTTACTGTGAAACCAATAAGATGTAAACGCAAATTCTACTCCAACAGCTTTTTTTCTCGCACTTCTCACCTGTGGAATTCTCTTCCGTTTACTTGCTTCCCCGACAGCTACAATCTCCAAGAATTTAAATTCAATAGTCATCTCCTATCTCACTAAATTGCATCCTCTCTCTCTCTCTCTCTCTCTCTCTCTCATGCTCTCATCTCATTTCTTCAGTATTCTCATCCCTCTCTTACTCGCTTTCTGACACCTCCTGTATTCTGTCACTCCTTCTCATAACTTTTCTCCTATGTAACCCCCTGTACAACTTGGCAGTATAATGTCTTGCTTGGGGCGATACGATTATATATTTAAAAAAAATGTAAAAAAGAAATTTCAACTATAGCGTTTTTCTTTCAATTAGAAGTGTTCATAGATTTCAATATCTTTCAAATTTCTACGTTGTTCACATGTTCAATAAATGGTTCCCTCAGCATCCGTTTGAAGAACCGCATCTCTGTCCCTCTGAGTCTCGTTGCACAAATGTTCAGTCTATGATATCCCCAGCATCCCTCAGTAAATCCATATCTCTGTCCATTCGAGTTTAGTTCCTCGCGTGTTCAGTCCGTGATATTGTCAGCTTTCGACGATAGAAACACATCTCTGTCGGTTCAGCTATGTGCAAATGTTCCTGTATTCACTGTCATATAGCACGATAGATATAACACATCAGTTCAGTATTCTTTTTCTGTGTTTCTAATGACATTTTCCCATTATTTAATATCGTGTTTACGATCTGGAAAAGATATTTTGTTATTTCAATGGCCATTTTTCCCGATATATTTATTATGAACTAGCAGTATAGCCCGGCGTTGCTCGGGTGTAATGAAAGCTTTAAAACTAATCCATTGTCCTGGTGCTCAGACTTAGCCTGAAGAATATTTGTGTGAAGTTTGGTGAGAATCGGATAAAAATTGTGGATTTGTATAAAGGACATACAGACAGATAAACAGACACACACACAAACATTTTGCTTTTATATATATATATATATATATATATATATATATATATATATATATATATATATATATATAATCGATTTTCTGCACTATTGTAAGAACTGTAACCTTGAAACTTCTGAATATCGTTTCTTATATCTTTGTCTATGAGTGTATCAATTTTGATTAAAATCGGACCACTCCTTCTATGACCCGATTTTTTCGATTATCGATTTTCGATATTTATCGGGGGTACCTCGACACAAAACCTAGCTAAGAACACTCGCATACGCTTATAGTACAACCGTGTAAATTTTCAAGAAAATCGGTTCAGCCGTTTCGGAGTCTATAGGTAACGGACACACACACACACACACACACACACACACACACACACACACACACACAAGTTCCATTTATAAACAAGTTTAGATTAAATTTCACCCCAAGCACGAGGTTAAAGTGAGAGAAAAGACTGGGTACAAGGTGTATTGACGAAAGGATAAAAGATTACCGGGATTCAAGGAGATAGAATATGGCAATTTGTGTTCTATTTTAATTTTGGGGGGTTGTAGCTATCTGGGAAACAGGTAAATGAAAGGCTATGTCACAGGCAGGAAGTGCGATAAAAGAGATTATTGGAGTAGATGTGGCAGTCACATTTAACTATCTCAATGGTAAAAGGGTGGGACCTAAATGCTAACCAAGTAGTGCGTTTAATTTCATGTGATCGGAGCACCAGGAAAAAAGCACGTCAGAGCAGTTGCTATGAAAATATTTGTAGAAAAGGTAGAGGGAAGCCACGTCACCTCGGTGAGTACGTGAATGAAGTCGAGATGCAAAGTCAGGATTGATTACAGTGCAGATACTTCTTTGGAACGCATGCACAGACAAATGCAGGATCGATTCTGACGAGAAAAACCTTTCTGATCCGGTACAGTGATTAAACTACTTAGATAGTTTAAATTCTGGAGTTGTGTGATTCTGATGTCTCCAATTTGTAATTCACATCTCCTGTTCCCCCTTTTGCTGACGACCATACATGCTGTGGATTAGACATTTAAAATGATAGGATAATGAAAATGAAACCTATTGAGGTTTGTATTTGGTGAATCTTAATATAAAAAAAATTATTCAGAATAGTCTCTTTTAGATTGGCTGCTATTCAAACTAGAGAGCCCAGTCTAACATGTTATTTAGACCAGACATCTGGAAGTAGTGCAATGGTTATAAAGCTTGTCTCGCAAGAACCATTATAATTGAGTATGGAGTTCAGTCATTACTGGGTGTCCCATACTTTCGGCATTGTGACACATCTAAACTGCGCTTAGAAAATCACTTTAACTTATCTAAAATGCTTGAGTAAATGGATGATGGAACAAGGTTTAAGAGAGACAGCAAAAAGACAAACTTTATTAAGAGCTACGAAGGACAGGAAATTGTGAAGAGCCATAACCACTTATGTTTCGATGGGATACGTCAGATAGAGGAAGATGTGATAGATGTGATTAAGTTCAAGAGGTGAGATAGAATCAAACTCAGAAGCAAAATGGATACGATTAGAGGATTATAAATTGCGACACCGAAATCGGAATGCGCATTGGGATAGCAAAGGTGCTTTCCAAAAGCTTAGTAAAGAATTAAGACACACGAAAAAATGAGGTACAAAGAAAAAGAACAACTGAACTGTTATGCATGATCAGTTTTCTTATATGGCAAGAAAAGTCTTGAAACGACAGAAATATGTTTCGAAGCAAAAAGAACACTTATACCAGGAAAAAAAGAACACTTATACCAGGAAAAAAAAGTTAAAAGATTTATTTGAAAATTTGATACTCACAGGACAGATTAAAGCTGGGGGGTGGGGGGAGGAAAATAACGTATAACCAACCTGGAGTGCTTGAGTAAATGAATGATGGAACAAGGTTTAAGAGAGATAGCAAAAAGACAAACTTTATTACGAGCTACAAAGAACAGGAAATTGTGGAGAGCCATGATTGCTCATGTTGCGAAGGGACATGTCACATAGAAGAACAACAAAAATAAGTGAGAAGAAATGCGGGTGAGAACCCAAAACTTTTTTGAAGAGTTAGGATCATCAAAAGGTAATATATTTTGACCATTAGAAAAGATTATATAAAAATGAAGATATAAAAATACTTTCGATCTACCCTAATAATTATAGCTAATCGTCATCGTCCTGAAGGGACACGGCAATTATAAGAAAAAATAAAGAGAATGATGTATTATTTTTAATCTTTTGTTAAGTTAAAAAATTAAACTCAGAAATAAGAGGTATACGATTAGAATTATTTTATTTTTATTTTACCTCTTCACAATATGATACACTGGTCTACGTCTACTCACTATCCAATCATGAATTTCAAATTGATCAAAATTTGTCAGCTGCCCCACCACTAAAAAAAAAAAAAAAATGGAAAAGGGACCCACGCTTTGACTGGGAACTTCTGGTCCCTAGGAGACTTTCTCTATTTGGTAATTAATATTTCTACTCCGGCAATCGAAATTATCGGTTGGTTTGTCAATTTGATCTGGCCGTCATCATTTTCAAAGGAGAATACGGAAGAGTTGTTGACCCGGTTAATAATAAAATCTGAACTAAGATGGGATCATGTCATATGGTAGGTTCCCCTGTTCCTAACTTTTCAGCTTTTCTGATAAAAAAAATCTTTACGGGTATGATTTTCTCGGATTTGTAGATGGATACACTTTACAGCCGCATAACTCATTTGTGAACCTCACTAACATTTTCTGATATTGCTTCTTCTTCATCTATCTGCCGTCTTCCTTCAGGACATAGGCAATCATGACTTTCCACATCTCCCTACCCCTTGTAGCTCTTAATACTCTTTCTCTTGTTACCCCTCCCAAACCATTCAGCTAATCAAGTATGTAACGCGTTGCTTTCTCTTGTCTCTCCTTCCCTATATCCGTCCTGTGAGTATCAGATTCTCCAAGCCCTCCTTTCTTATTACATGTCCCAGAAACATCAGCTGTCTTTTCCTGATGTTAAGTATAAGATTCTTTTTCGTTTCCATTCTCTCCAAAACCTTGTTGTTGCTCACATGTTCGGTTCATGGAATCCTCAGCATCCTACTGTAGAATGCTCCCAAGTTCGGTCCATGGTATTGCTTAAGATGATGAAATATTATAAAATCCACTGATACTATTTTTACGTTCTGTTCTCTCTTTCTGCTAAAGTCTGTCTATTTATTTATTTATTTTTTTTTTTTTCATAGAAATTTAATGGCAGAAGAAACCCCACCTATTTACATCCGATATTGTTTTTTTTCCATGTGCCATGTTCTTTCGGGGCGTTGGCGATTAAGGCTCTACACAATTTCCTATCATTTGTAGTTCTTAATAATTTATTTTTGTCATCTCTTGTGAAGAGGAAAAGTAAAAAGTAAGAGAATCTATAATCCTAATCTATAATCTATAATCCTAATCTATAATTTATAATCCTAATCTATAATCTATAATCCTAATCTATAATTTATATCCCTAATCGTACACATCTTGTTTCAGATATTAATTCTCGCTCACTTCTTCATCTCGACAAAAAAGATTTTAAAAATTCGTTTTCTTTATTTCTTCTATGTACTGTGTTCATCAAGACAATGGCGATCATGGCCCTCCACATTTCCTATTCTTTTTAGCTTTTAATGAATTTTATCTTTTTTGTTATCTCTCCTAAGCCTTATTTCGCTACCCATTTACTCAGCCTGTTAGGTTATGTGTTGCTTTTCTGCATACCACTTGCTTTAATCTGTTTTTGAGTATCACATTTTCCAAGCCTTCTTTCCTTTTTAGTACCAGGAAATCAAAATTTGACTTACATCCATTCATTTTTCTTTCATTCTACGGTTTCGCTTTAACTGGAAACAACTATTGCTTTTTAGCCTTTCGTGCCAACGTCCAAAGAGTTTGAGCTCCAGGACCATGTATTAGTTTTAAAGCTTTTATTGCACTTTTATTGTACTGCTAGTTAAGTATAAGTGTCTTTTTTGCTTTGATTTTTCTAAAACTTCGTCGTCATGTTTGGTCCATGGCATTCTTAGTATTCTTCTGCAAAAACATATTTCTTTTGCAGCAAGTCTCTTCTACATTTGTGAAGAGATTGTCAAGCATTCACTGCCATATAGGAGAATTGATATTGTATAACAATTCAGTACTTTTGTCTTTTTTTTTCTGTTTTTTTTTTACTTACACCTTTAAACAATTACGCTAAATACAAGAACTGGTAGTCCTCGGGCTCTTAGTAAGCATTTTTTCATGACATATGAGTGCGCTAGGACGTAGGCGATCATTGGTCTCCACAGGTTCCTTATTATTAGTAGTATTATGCTTGTCGTTCCCTGAGTTCCTTGGTTATCACGTACGTATGTTACATAACACCTCATAAATAATGGACAATTCAGTTTTGATCGTGTGGAAAGAGAGAAAAGACATATTAGAGACGCTACTTACTTTCAGTCAAAGAAAGAAAGAAAGAAAAAAGAAAGAAAAGGTAATAACCTTTTCATGTGTTTGACGTTTGCTTCAGTGAAATGGAAAAGTTGTCAATTATAAATCTTTTAATTTGTACCCCCTTATTTCTTAAAATAATGACCAGCATTTATATTTATGGTTGTTAGCGTAATATTTTGTCAAATTTGATAAACTCAAATATTTAACGATGCAATAGGGGAATGTCTAAGGATATTTTATTGTCATAGAACTCGCCATGAGCTTATCCAATCATTAACCTAAGAATTAAGATTCATCAGAAATTTCATCAGAAGATTTATCCGAAATTTCAAATAGGAAGACCGTTAAATGTTCATATTTCTTTCTAGAGCTCTTCCTTAAGTGTGAAAACATTTTTTGTTTTTCTTTAAGGCATTCATTCAATGAGTCAATCGGATCTTTTTCTATTCAATCCGAGGGATTCAACTACAACTGGAATTATTGATGTCTTTATGTGCCGCATTTTTTTTTTTTTTAGTTTTTCACTTCAAGATTATTGTCTTTTGACAGTTTTTTCTAAGATTTTCAAATATACATTAGAGTTTGCAGGAACTGCCATGGGAATAAGACAGCAAGTTTTGTTTTTATGATCCTTAATCTCAATGTCCGGGCGATTATCTTTCAATGTTCTGACTGTGTGTAAAATCCCATAAAATGGTTACACTCTCCTATGTTAGTGACTGGTGGTGTTTATATAAATTCCTTACAGTTTCCTTCTTTTAAAAATTGCAGATTTTTTGTACAAATATTGGCCCACCCTGTCATGCCAAGACTTATATTATGTGGATGCTAATACCATGCAGTCTGATACAAGAAAGTCAATTGTTTCTGGATATACATAAAAAAAAAAAAAGATTTCGGGTAACACAATTTTTCAGTATGTGTGCTTGGTAATTTTTTGTTAGCAAGCATTGGTCTTGTGCAACAAAAATAAAACCTTTGGTTTCAGGTTTCAATGCTGCATTACGTAACCTCTGATAGGCGCGAGGGTTTGTCGACATCAGCTTGTTTGGCAAGGGCATAGTATGAAGAGATTTGTCTTGCCATCGTTCTGCATTCGGTCCATTGCATTTCCGTTTCTCTTCCTTTTTAGGTTCTTTGCCGCTGCATTATGATTTACTTGCACTTCTTCATCCACTTGAAATTCCTTTTGAATTTTTTTTTATTTCTGGATAAACTTACTTATATATAATGTTACGGAAAATCCCGAAGATTAACGAAGTGTTTTAACAACCGACATATTGAAATTATTTGCTTGAACATTCATTATTCTTAGTCGATACTCGTATTTGAGTAGATATTCTATTTTTAATCAAATTCTCGTATTTAAGTAGATATATTAATACTCGTATTTGAGTAGATATTCTATTTTTAATCAAACAGTATATTTATATATTTGTTTCTACCGGCCTGATTAATATATATATATATAAGTTGAATACATAGATCGAAATTCGACAAGAAGAATAGAATAAGTGGAGAACAGGTAGGAAAAAATTGTATTTAATCTAACATGTTACAATTTAACTGTTTCTTTAATCAAAATATGTTTCACCTGAACAAACTACTTCGGAGATTTTTAAAGACGAAATCATTCGTCTTTAAAAAAAATTCCTGAAGAAGCTTTAGGTACTTCCACTAAATCGATAAAAAGAAAACAGCATAGTATGAATAAAAAAACACCCCAAACTTAACAAAAACTTTTTCCATCAAAATGTTTATATTATTATTAAGAGGAAAGATCAAAGTATTTTTTTATCATTTCTAAAAATTTTACTAAAATTCTGACACGTTCAAAATTTTGATAAAAATCTTGTTTTGACAAATCAAAACAAGATTTTTATCAAAATTAGCGGGTAACCAAATCGTGACGAGAGTAACAATGGAAAACGTAATATTACATAACTCAGTTTTTTTTTTCCGGTGACAAACATTAATTTGAAAATTCTTGCAAAAATTAAATAATTGTTTGATTTTAATGAAACTTTAAGTACTTATGCACAAATAGATTATTTTTGAAAGTATTATTTATTTAAAAATCTTAGTAAAAATATTTTTTTACATTTGTTACCAACCTCCACGTAAATTCATGAAATTTTAAGAAATTAAATTTTGTTGCCTTAAATGGTTTTATTAATTAAATGCTGGACTCATTGGGGAATGTAAATCATCTATTATATTTTTGAAAAATCTTGTCTATATTTCCGAAAATTTGCTCTGAATAGTAAAATAAAAAATGAAATATAACTATGATATTATTTAATTTGATAAGCTTTTACTTGCTTGAATAAATAATAAAAATTAAGGACATTATAGTTTGAAGAAATTTTTTCATCAGTTACTAATAAAAAATTTTAAAAGAACTTCTTTCATTTTTTTTTTTTTGTAGTTATAATAATTTATAAAGTTTCAAAAATGTTTTTAAAATATTTCAAAAAATTGTTGGGGTCAGTTTAAAAACTAATTAAGCGAAGATTATATTTAGTATTCGAAACTTAAAAAGTTTACTACAAAGAGTTGAACCTCCATAATATTAAAATATGTTTTTTGTGTGTGTGTATTTGAAGTTTTTTTTGTATGTTAATTTCTATGTGCAGATTTAAAGGTTATGTTATTCAGTTTCCTCCCCTTACCCGAAAAATTGTACAGTTATGTCACTTATGATCGCCATCTTATCTTTAATTTGACAACCTGTCAACATGCTTTATATACAGAAGACAGGTCAAAAAGTTCAACTTTATGATTAAGAAATAGTTTTATTCTAAATTTCATGCTATAAATAAGTAATACTTGTGTAAATCAAATTAATTTAACATTAAATTTGCTAATTTTTAGAAAATAATATTTCACAGTTGTATATTTTATTTTTGCAAGATTGCGTATGCTCGAAATCATTTTCCTGTTAAGCAGTGACTTTCGGGAAAGACCGAACGACAATTCAGGAATAGTCTGAAAGACAAATTGGAAAGACAATTGACGGTAGGAGGGACTACAAAGGTTACTTGCTTGAGCTAGCAACCCAGCATGTCAAAATAAATGTGCTGCAGACACGATTACAAGTAGACACCCCCAAGGGATCCCGAGAGGGGGGATGAGATCCCTAATTGGACAGATTTACCGGTTACGAACCATAGCTTACCACATCAATCGAAGTTGACTTGCCCCTGTGGCAGGAAATGTAAAAATATACGTGGCCTGAAGATACATCAGACGAAAATGAAATGCATGGCACGTATTGACAATCTGCAACGCACAAGATACTCTCCTGGTGAAACGCAGGAAGAGCAGGGCCAGGATGCACACCACAGTACCCAGTCCTTCCAAGTAGGGGTCAATATGTCCAGCAACATAACATCAAGTAATTTTCGGAAGAAGATCAAATGGCCTGCAGCAACAGATACAAACTCTTGGCAATCTTTTGATTTGGACGTCAGCGAGATCCTGACATTGATTTTGAAAGGCTCCGTTGATAAACGACTAGAAATTATGAGCAAAATAATTGTGAGCTTTGGAGAAGAACGATTTGGAAACAGCGAAGGAAAAAAAGTGGCGAATAGCACCATGAATCGAAGAGAAAATCGAATTAAAAAAGACAGAGCAGAATTAAAATCACTAAAAAAAAACAATATAAGAATGCAAAGCCCGAAGAAAAAGAAACCTTAAGAGAACTAAGAGACTCGATCCGATCGGATTTAAAAGCATTAAGAAGAGCCGAATGGCACCGCCGGAGGAGGAGAGAAAGAGCTCGGAAAAGAGCAGCCTTCATATCCAATCCTTTCGGATTTACCAAACAATTACTGGGTGAAACCCGCAGTGGAACGCTACAAAGTAACACTGAGGAAATAAATGCTTTTCTCAAAGACTCCTTAAGCGACCCCTACCAGCAGCAACAACTGCTTCTTACACCAGATCCTCCCTCAATTGATCTCGACATAGGACTACCTAGCTTGGTTGAGTTGCAATTAGTGCTTAAAAAAGCTCGATCAAACTCCGCCCCAGGCCCAAATGGAGTACCGTACTTAGTGTACAAAAGATGCCCAAAATTACAGCGTATCCTATGGAAGTTCTGAAGGTCATTTGGAAGAGAGGGAAGATAGCTGTAAATCTGCACTAGCTGATGGGCGTTACAGGTGGCGCCATGACGAAATTCTGAAAGAGATCGTGAAAATAGTTCAAAATGCTATCAAAGAGAATGTTTACAACCCAGACACAAGGCAGATAAAATTTATTAAAGCGGGCGCGAAAATCCCACGAAATAGAAATAGCAAACCTGCTATCTCCTGCAACAGACTGGGAACTAAGGGCCGATATAGGCTCAAGATTTAAATTCCCAGAGCAAATTGCCATCACAAAACTTCGCCCAGATATAGTTTTCTTCTCACATAAATTGAAGAAGATAGTCTTGTAGAAACTGACGGTCCCCTGGGAAGAAAACGCAGAGGAAGTTCATGAAAGGAAGAAGTTAAAATATGACGAACTGCTGGAGAGTTGCAGGGTTAAAGGCTGGAGGGCTAGCTGCACTCCTATAGAAGTGGGGACTAGAGGATTTGCAGCAAGGTCCTTATGCAAAGCCTTAACAGATATTGGGATAGTGGGAGTAAAAAAAAGAAAAGCACTCAAGTCCATAACCGAAACAGCGGAATTTGCAGGGTTTCGTACCCGACCTAAACGTAATTTTCCAGTGTCTGAAAGCGCTTATCGAGGGTGGGCCGGAAGCTGATCATCTCTGGTCGGGTCGGCGCGGTGAGGGGGGTATGATGTTGAAAGACCCGAAACCCCCTAGTGATCCTCGCGATGACATCACTGACGACACCCTCTAGCGCCCCCATTACGGTGCGTATGTTTGAAACGTTAGAACATTTGAAAAACTGCAAACTATTTTTCACATGTTCTAACTCAGTAATATATATATATATATATATAACCATTCCCACAAAGGCCTGTTTTGCTATACGCAATTATTATTATTATTATTATTATTATTATTATTATTATTATTATTATTATTTTGCCATGATATATTGAAGAATTTTATTTCAGAGCTCTCGTTCTAGTTCGAATGACACGAAGTCAGACCTATTTACTATTTAATCCATAGCAAAAAGAAGGAAAAGGGAATCGATGCTTTTCCCAAAGGCATTAATGCGAAAATGAACGCAACACACTAAGCGGTGGTTGAACCCTAATCGCTAATTCTACTTTCCTCGTTGATAGCTTTCCGGCTTTACATACATCTGGTTGTCGGTTATAATAATTTAAACGACTGTTGGATCTGCTATGTAACATTGACATATTTGGGAAGGATATTCGAATAATCCAGAACCGATGCTGTCAGCAAACTGCCTGCATACTGTTAGGTGTTAATTGTAACCAAAGAAAAAAGAAAAATGATGGACCAAAATTCAGAGTTAAAATACAGACAAATATTCAATTCACAAAACATTAGTTAAGAATATTTACAAATATTCAGTTTTGCATTCAAATAGAAATCGTATAGTTTATTGCTGGCAGGCGAAGTGTTACGAGGAGAGAAGGGAAGAGAAGGTGTCAAATATCTTTACCTAGTTAAGTTGGCGTGGAAGTTAAGTGCGATACTTTTTGGCAATCCTTAAATGCGTATATAAAGACTAATTATTAGCTTGGTCAATGAAAGAGGCAAAAATATGTATTTACCCAAATAGTTCCATAAGGTTCTCTTTCAGGTTTTAGTTGTTCGGTCTTATCTGTGAGATTCTTTCGGTTAGATATAAATCCTTGAATCATAACCGGAGTTGATATGATAGAAAATCCTTTTAACAACTCTTTCAAGTTTTAGTTTGTCGTCGACTTAGAGAGATTCTTTCGGTTGGATATACATCCTTGAATCAAAACCGCTGATGAGGTCAACCCATCATGCTATCAACTAACTACTCACTGCCCAAAACCTATTTTTATAGGAGCTAACACCTAATTTGCATACTTCTAGAACCTTTCGAACTCTCTAGATTCTACTGGAACATTCTACAATCTTCCAAAACTTTCTATTCCTAATTTCCTTATTTTTACGACTACTTAATGAATTAGAACTTTTTTGGAATAGCACTTAGGATTCAATAGAATCCATTACTATAACTTTTTATACATTATTAATATTATTTTTATATATAAACGCATCCTCGTAACAGTACGAATAGAAAATGAATTCAGTAAATATACAAACATAGAAAAAAGAAGGATGTGTCTTCTGGTTGGACTTATGCAACCTTAACAACATAAGATATGCTGATGACACTTTTGATAGAAAAGATGGGATGGCAACTACAAGGACTTCTGAAGAAGTTAATGAAGGTAATCGAAACGAAATGACTAAATCTCAATTTCCAAAAGACAGAATGAATGGTTGTTCGTAAAAGGAACAGCTTAACATGCGAATTACAAATTCGAGATACTAAAATCACACATGTGCAATAATTTAAATATCTGGAAAGTGTTTTAACAGATGTCGGAATATATCTGAATATATAATCCGATGACGTGTTGGAATACCGTAAGATGTCTTCCAAAAGCGTAGTAAAGTATTAAGAAACAAAAGAAAATTCATTAGAAACAAAAAAAAAGAGTACTGAAATTTTTCGTCGTATCGGTCCCACTATATGAAAGTGAATACTGGGAATTAACTTTACAAATGAAGAAGAGACTTAAAGTAGCAGAAATGTGGTTCTACAGAAGGATGCTGAGAATAAAATGGAGCGAACATGAGAGCAATGACAATGTTCTAGAGAAAATGGAAATAAAAAGAATACTTACACTTGACATCAGAGAGCGAGAGACAGATGAAATTTCTAAGGTACATAATAAGGGAAGAAAGATTAGGAAATTTGACACTCACAAGTCAAATTGAAGACAAGAAAGATAGACGAGGGAAACGCATAACCTGCCTAAGAGAGAGTCAGTAAATGGATGATAAAACAAGTTTCAGAAGAGATTTTTAAAAGGACACAATTTATTAAGAGCTAGAAAGGATAAGAAACTGTGGAGAGCCATAATCGCCTATGTCCCGAAGGCATACGTCACAAAAAAAGAAAAACAACAACAAGTGAGAAGAAACGCGGAATGAGAATACGATCAGTAGCACTCGAAAACATGAACATTTAAAGATAATTTCAATCTAACCTAATAATCATAGCTTTATGTTGAAATTTCTAATCTTTCGAAATTATAACCTCATGAGAATCTGACATTTTCCGTACCAATACCAGTCACACTGCCCTCGTATCTATCTACATGTTATAATGCCTATATGAAAATCCTCACACACACCTTGCAATTCGAAGCTTGCCTCAAAGATAAAATCACTGTTGAAATGAAAGCGCGAGATTAAAGAGTGAGAAAGAAAAGAAACAGCTGATGGTAATCCCGAATGAAAAATTTGCAAACTGTTTCAAATAATCAAACTGGAGATGTGATGCCCCAAGAGGAATATTCTGAAAAGGACTGTTGATACTGCGCTAAGTAGGCTATTTTTTGTTAATATTAAATTGTAAGATATGCTGAACTGACCTAGTAAATATTAAGTTGGCCAAACATTTTGTTCACTTATTAAGTAGAAATTTTACTCAGTAAATCACATTAACGTTTTAGCCAACCAAATATCTGGCGCATTTTTTAAGATTTTAACATGATTTGGGATAATACTGAAGAAAACTCGTTCAACCATTAACTCTAGGATTCACCATTACCACTGAGTAACTGAGTAGTGAGTTTAATAATCAATGAGTGCCCCAAACATGTAATAAAATTAATCTACAGTTAATAAATCACTACTTTTTCAGTGATTTAGAAGGATTTTGGTAATGATTCAATGAAGTGATAAAATATTGATATATACCCTTCATACTTAACCAGTTTAAAGCAGTGATCTAAAGAAATCGGCGATTAACAGTATGAGAACTGGAAAGGGATTCAGAATTTCTATAGACTTTTGGGGGGTAATTATCCAAACATCGTTTTTTTAAATATCTTAACAGGCCTTAATCACATCTTGCAAAATCACACTTCTCACGGGTCTTTCAGAATCCCCACCTACTTTCCTGGAGCTTTTTTTTTTTTTAATCATATGACCCCAAGCAAGGCGGTGACGCCACTGATGCGCATGGGGCTACTTAAGAGTAGAATGATAGGAAAAAAGAAAGCCGGGAACCACATCCTAAACAGGAAACAAGGGATGAGCCTCTTCACCTGTTCAAAAGACGTGGGTGGAGTGTGAACGGGGCGATAGTTAAGTCTATCTACCCCAATTGAGAACAAAAAAAGATTGGGAAAAAAATAAATGAATAAAAATAAAAAAAGAAATCCGTGAACCACATCCTAAATCACTATTGAAAAAGAAGCGGTTACAAACCATGGGAGAGATTAAAAACTAAAAAATGAAGAGACTTTGTTATCGATTTTGAATGAAGACTTTACAGACTGTTTTAAGAAGTGGAAGGTAGGCTATGAGGTTCAAAATTTGGCTAATTTGAGGCGGCTTAAGATAGATGACGAACTGTTATTTATTTTATTTTTTATTTTATTTTTTTGGTATTTTTCATAAATATAATTGAGTCATTCATATACTTACCAATACATATTTAACGAGAAGCTTGTTGCCCCATCTTAGTTACCAATGTCCATAAGTTGTTGTCTTTAGCTTAACACATAAGGCTCCCATATCCATACTAATGCAATCCTTGCTGGTTGATTATATATTAGTTCATGTTGACCATGTTTCATATCGTCATTTTATTGACTCCTCGTTGGTCATTAAAAAGTTAATAGTGGGTAAGTTCATGAACCGCAAGTCAGTAGTTCGACATACCTGCCCTAGGTTATCTGGGTGTTTTTGTAGCGAGGGAGTAATGTTAAATAACGGGACGTTCTCGTAAATATATAGTTCATTTCTTTTTTTTTTTTTTTTTTTTTAGCTTTGAACTTGATTCATGCTCATTAACACAACCATTAGTTCTTACAACGACCCAAAGTTCCGGTCTCATATTTGAAATTCTCTATCCAGATAGAAATCATTACTGGACCTTTAACCTATATTTCTTTGTAAGAATGTCTTTACTCCCTAATTTGTTGCCGGCTTCGTAATAAAACTCTTCAAATTACTTGATGCCGCCTTTCACTAGTCCTGCCTACTTTATATTTAGCCAGCTTTCTGTCTTTGATCTCACGGCGTACTTTTTTTAGTTTTATATTTATTTTATTGTATATTCAATAAGAAAATAGAGTGAAGAAAAGTAAAGTGAATGTCGGAATTCCACTGGAAAAAAAAACACCTTCTAAGGGCGGGATTATAAATAAGATGGAAGGAGGGAGAGACGTCAGATTTTTGATTCAGTCAGTTAAGTGCCATACGTGAAACACGCTTGGGCGATCATGTCTCGAAAGAGACATGACTGACTGGGCAGAAGATTATCTCGGAGTAGATTGCCATTGCTTTCTGCGGTAGACTGGTTGCCAGCCAAGCCTATAGAATCTAATCTGTCCTGTTATTTAACCCATAACTGGAAGGAATAGACGGATTAATACCTTTCCCAAGGGTATTTGCGCGTAAGTGAATGCAATGAACTCAACTGGAATTCGAACTCGGCTTCCTGATTTCTCGTTCCGATTTTTGATTAGATATATAATAAAAACGACTATTTGTGTGTTACCCTTGTAAATGTGCGTTGTGGTGCAGTGGATATCGGCTTAGACTCCGAAACGACTGAACCGATTTTCTTGAAAATTTACACAGTTGAACCAGAAACGTCTGCCAGTGTTCTTAGCTAGGTTTTGTGTCGAGGTACCCCCAATAAATATCGAAAATCGATAATCGAAAAAATCGGCTTATAGAAAGAGTGGTCCGATTTTAATAAAATTTGATACACTCTTAGACAAAGACATAAGAAAAGATATTCAGAAGTTTCAAGGTTTCAGCTCTTACAATAGTGCAGAAAATCGATAATATATATATATATATATATATATATATATATATAAGGCAAGATGTATGTTTGTATTTTTTTCAGCCCTTTTATTTTAGTTTTTGCTTCGGGTTTGGCTCTAAATTGGTATAATTTTAGTTCTTAGTCTCAGCCAGGATACCCTTTACTCAGAGGACTTATTTAGCCTTCAAAATTCAGTTTACGACGAAAAAAAACTTATTTGATATCTATACCAGTAAATCAAAATTTGACTCACATCCATTCATTTTTCTTTCAGTCTACGGTTTCGCTTTAACTGGAAACAACTATTGCTTTTTAGTCTTTCGTGCCAACGTCCAAAGAGTCTGAGCTCCAGGACCATGGATTAGTTTTAAAGCTTTCATTACTCCCGAGCTACGCCGGTCTATACTGCTCGTATATATATATATATATATATATATATATGTGTGTGTGTGTGTGTCTGTGTGTGTTTAAGGATGCATGTGGGTGTATCTGTGTGTGTAATATCTGTGTTTCTCTATTACTGTCACAAGGTTTGTACCTATGTTTAATATTTGTACGTTCAGTTATCAGGTCCAAACAGTAAGTTCCATGGAGCCACTTCTTTTTGGATGGATAAAAAGTACTTAAATAATTATATAAAAAGTGATTTGGATTTTGAATGGTATTCAATGCCACCAGATGTCATCATAGAATGAAATGCTCTTTCACGAATAATAGATAAGGTCAAATTCGACCAGTAGAGATCAGCAGGCGCCAGTGGAAGTAAAATTCATTTTTTACTTATGTGTGCATTGTGGTGCGGTGGGTATCGGCTCAGAACGAAAAACCGTAGAGCCGCGTTCGAACTCCAGTTAAATTCGTTGCATTCCCTTATGCAGAAATACTCTTGGGAAATGCATTAACCCATCTCTCCTTGCTCCAGCTATAAGTTGAATAGCAGGATAGATTGGGTTGGCAACCAGTCTACCGCAGAAGGAAATAGGAACCTACTGCGGGAAAGTCTTCTACCTAGTAGGTCATGGATCGAAAGAGACATGATCGCCCACGCACATCATGTGGGTCACTTAACTGACTGACTGATTGTATTCAAACAATTATATTTTGTGGAACGTGAATCCGTACGTGATATAACTTGGGCAAAGAAAGGATATGATAGAGGATGCCGGGTTCCACCTGTTATGTCATCTTTCTTTGGAAGCCATCAGATGTTTTATTGGAAGCCATGATATATTCGTTTTAAATTGAAGTAGACCTTTTAAAAACAAAACCAACAAATTCAAAGAGCTAAATGTTTCGATTAAATTTTGGGAGGTGGTGGCCCGACCCATTTCCAAAAACCCGACCAAATGACAAAATGTTAGAATTTTGGTGCCTAGTGGTTTTCTGTCGGACCGAGTAACACGCCTCGTGAATGCTATTTTCTACTTTTATCTTTGAAGATGAGACTTCAAGAAACAGAAATGATCGAGGTTAAATCTGTCTCCACAGCAGCTTATAAATCCACAGTGCCGTTTCCATTTGGGAATATATCTTTCTTAGATATAAAACGAAACTCCAGCTCGCAGTCATCAATTTGGAAAAACCAAAATCTCACCGTTTTTTCTTCGTGGAATATGTCTTCGCCGGGAACATAGCTGAATCTGGCCCGTTTGAAACTAGAGTCCTAAATATAGCTTCTCCAGACACAGGCTCCATCTTATATATACGACTTTTCTTTTTTGTTTCTCGTTACTCTACATTGCCGTGTTTATGGTTCTACAGAAGGATACTGTGGATACCGAATATGTGAACAAGTACGAATTTTTAGAAAGAACGAAAAAAGGGAAACATACATCAGACAGAAAGTTGAAATTTTTAAGGCGGATAATGAGGAAAGGAGTTGGAAAATCTAATGCTCACCGGACAAGAGGCAATAGAGAGAGAGAGGAAAACAACGCATACAGGGTTTAAGAGAAATAAAATAAAAACAATATTGATGGTACGAAGGACAGGGAATTGTGGAGAGCCATAACCAAA
The DNA here is from genome assembly GCA_037127315.1 of Ascarosepion bandense. NCBI lineage: Eukaryota > Metazoa > Mollusca > Cephalopoda > Sepiida > Sepiidae > Ascarosepion > Ascarosepion bandense. The sequence goes on from JBBBDQ010001772.1 coordinate 267,285, forward strand.
ATCATCTATGTCCTGAAGGAACACGCTACATAAAAAATAAGGTCGCTAAATTCAAATTAATTCAGTAAGAATTGTATCTTTACTTATATGATTTAAATAAGAAATATTTTCACTTGATTCCCAGCAAAATAAATCTGTTTCTTCGAGTGTAATCAAGTATGTACTAAATAAAATAAGTCTATAATAAGATATCTATAACGGTTTCATTGACATTCACGTATATGTACACATACATCCACAAAATACACACGCATAACAAGTAAAACATGCATAAACGCACGTACGCAAAAGTGTTTGTAACTGACCACATATTCCAGAGTTTCATTGTGTAATTCAGTGATATATTATTGTAATGAAAACCATCAGTACGAATATTTCAGCGCCGGTGCTTCCTTGGTCAGATTTTCTTTATATAAACAAAAGCTAGCATTCTTTTATATCAGTAGACATTCTTGGAGCTTCAAGGGACCAGCATTGCTGCTCCAACAAAGTCTGTAATCTGATATGTAATTAAAGCTTTATACAAATGACAGAAGATAATGCGGTTTTCGGCAGTTGATAGCATTTTGTTGACAAGAATGAGACTCTCCTTGATTGCGTTTAACACAATACAGCAATCTCAAATAAAATTCGTTACAAATCCTATTTTTTCGTCAACTCAGCTTTTCTAGTGACTATGTACATATTTTTTTTCTTTTCTATGTGTTTATCCTTTCACGTTTTTCTTTCTCTTCTCAATTGTATTTCTACTTTTTTCACTGTTTGTTAAGATACCGCTTGCACGCTCTCTCACTCACTAACTCATTGGATCTCTGTTTCGTCTCTCTCTCTCTCTCTTTCTCTCTCTCTCTCTCTCTCTCTCTCTATTTCACTTTCCCTTTTTTATTTAGCCTTTCTTTCTTAATTTCTTTCTCTTCCTAATTTCTACTTTTTTCACTGTTTGTTAAAACACCGCTTGCACGCTCTCTCACTAACTCATTCGATCTCCTTTTCATCTCTCTCTCTCTCTCTCTCTCTCTCTCTCTCTCTCTCTCTCTTTCACTTTCCCTTTTTTATTTATCCTTCATATTTTCTTCTTTCTTAATTTCTTTCTCTTCCCGATTACTTTCTACTTTTTTCACTGTTTGTTATGATACGGCTTTGCATGCTCCCTCCATCCCTCCCTCTCTCTCTCTCTCTCTCTCTCTCACTTACCCTCTTTATTTTTCCTTCATATTTCCTTCTTTTTCCTTTTCTTTCTCTTCTACAGAGTGCGATGGGTAAATTTTCGCCATTTTATATTTTTAATTTTGCGCATTGTTTTTTTTTATTTATTTTGTCAGTTGAACGGATCAATTTGACGCCGTCTGGGAGAAAAATAGCACTCAGCCAGAAATTTGGAAATGGCATTCTGTACTGCTTGACATTCAGAAGTTCCAGTGCGAACTTTTCAGATTGTTTGGTGTCAACCTGAGGACCGTATAGAGGATTCATAAAGTGTTGGACCAGTCTAATGGTGATTACGAAGGTGTTTGGGGTGATCATTACCAACGTTATACCTCCATTAATCTCCTCAAAGAGCCTCAGACTCAACACAGAGGCTAACATAAAGTGCTTTAAACAGGTAGCGCTGCCCTGTGTCAAGAGGATGGTTGCTAGAAAACCCTGTTTAACAACAGGACTCTGCACCATGCCACACTAGCAGGAGAACCCAGTCATGACTGTCAGACAATTTCTGCTACCACATCACCCCTTACATCTGGCCATCTAACTCCCCAGACTGTAACTGCCTTGATTATTATGTTTGTGACGCATAATAACTCCTTAGTAATACCAAAGATGAACTGAAAGCAAGGATTATGGTAGCATTTACCAAGTTAAACAAGAAGACCGCCCAGAAGAGTGGCGGGAGATTCCGAAGTCGTCTGGAGGCCGTGGTTGAAGCCAATGGCGATTTTATTAAATAATATTTAATATATAGTATTTCAAGATTTTTGTGTAAATTTGGTAAATATACCTGTGAATATGAGCGTTATTTTCATTTTTACGTAATTTAGATGACAAATTATCAATCAAACCCTATTCTCCACGCTGCAGCTTCCCCACTCCGCAAAATCAACATCATAAACATTTTGCTATTTCCATGGCAAATGTTCAGATAAGGTTTACGGTCACATCGCGTTAAAACATCGGTTCCTACACAATCAACGAAGTTAAGTAACGTCGAGCCTTGTCAGTACGTAGATGGGTGGCTGCTTGGGAATACCAGGTACTGCAAGCTTGGATGCGCGGGTGGGCGTAATGAATAAGGCTACGGAATTGTTAATCGTAGAGCCGAGTTCAAATTCTAGTCGAGTTCGTTAGATTCACTTAGAAAAGATATGAATCGACCTCTTTCTTCCAAGTTATGTGTTGATTGGTAAGACTTATATCACTAAACCATTATTATTTCAACCTCAAAAATATTACAACTGAAAAATATTTCCTGGCTTCAAATATGTGCGAAGGTTTGATAAACTATGGAAAAGGAATTTAGATTAACTAAATTCTTGACGTTCAGTTCTTCTGACTTTTCCTGTTACGTCACACTATACTACTTCCACAGAATCGAATCAGCCTCATTTCTTCCATATTCCAAATGTAAAGAGAACATTCCATTCACACGGATTGTTTCTTCACAAGTACTAAAAGGATAGATAACGATTTAGTTTCAATTAGTTTGATTGTAGTGCTCAGGGAAGTATCTACGAAGGGGTCTGTTGCACAGACAAACTCCTACGTGGATGCTTTTCCTTTACACTACAACTCTTCAGGGGTAAACCGTTATCATTCCTCGTAATTATCATCATAATTTTCATTTCATATCAACTCCTCTTTCCCTCATATCACACTTCATTTATCATGACTATTTTAACAGTAACCATCTACCTTTATTGGCCATCGAGGCTTGAATTGTGTGACCATTAGTATTAAAAATCCTCTGCTTTTACTATTTGTTATATCGTCATTTGCCTACACTCTTACTCTCTCTTTTTTTATCTCACTTTCTCCCTTTCTTTCTTTTCTCTCTCTCTCTCTCTCTCTCTCTCTCTCTCTTTCTCTTCCCCTTTCTAGTTTTCTTTTCTCTGTATTTTATTTGTTTTTTTCCTTTCTCCTCCCAGTTATTTTTCACTACTTTCATTCCTTTTTTTTTAAATTCTTTTGTATGCATCAATGTCTCACTTTTTGTTCTTTTTTCTCTACATTTCATTCTTTATTTTTTTTCTCTTCCCAAACATTTCTACACTTTTCCCTATTTGTCTTCGTTTGTATCTTCTCGCCTTCTCTGTCTCTCGCCTTCACTCTCTCTCTCTCTCTTTCTCTCCCTCTCTCTCTCTCTCTCTCTCTCTCACTTTATTTTTCTTTACGTTTCTCTATATTTAGCTCTTTCTTGTTTTCTTTCTCTTCCTAATTATTTTTATGTCCCACATTGTTCTCTCATCTGTCTCTGTCTCTACCGAACGCCCATAGCCCAGAGGTAGAATCGCCGACTGACGCCAATTCGGCTGGGTTTCAATCCTGGGTTAAAAAGCTATCGGAGTCTAACTGTACTGATGAACTGTGATACAGCGAAACAGATCTGTCTGCGGATGACTATATATATATATTGATTGTTTAATTACTTAGTTTCTTGTCATAATAAGATTAGACCAGTGCACATTTCTATTAAAAAGTGTTCAATACAATTATATTGTAGAACTTTTGAATATTTTCTATTTGTAAACGAGTTATTACCATGGCTTCTACCATGAGTGGTCGCGTAATAATCGTTTACAAATGGAATATATATATAGATATGTATCAATTTTATATTGCGACATGGAAATTTATATGTTTCGAGATAGGTTCTCATCATCAGGCAATGTTGATGTAGTTGTGCATTTTCCCTTCATTCCCTTCAGTTTTATTACATTTGATGTGATATTCCTTTTGAGTACCAATCACCTATTCTTTCCTTACTTATCCTTTTTAGTCTATTTGTTTATTTACTGTACCGTTTTTTGTTTTTTTTGTTTGTTTTTTGGAAAAGAAAAGATTTTTTTTTAAAAAAACCTAAACTGTGATTTTTTTTGTTCCATCTATTTATTTGTTGTACAATTATATTAAGCTTTATAATACGCATTATATTGAGCACTGTTTAATGCCAGAGTACTCAAAATAAAAAAAAAAACCTTGAGTCCTCTTCACTTGGAATTATATATATATATATATATATATATATATATATATATATATATATATGTTTCTCTCTTACTTCTCTCCTAGTTAATCATTTTTGTCCTGACATGTTACATCTTTTGATATCAATCAATAGAAAGTGATCTAACGAAAAGATTAAAACCGGAAGTCGTGAAAGAACAAAATAAATAATTTGCAGACGATAAAGACGCTGACAAATCTAAAAGAATAGCTGCACATGGAAAATACAAACAAATAAATCTGGCTCTGCTAATTGAGCTATCGTAATCTAAAATAAAACAATAATTTATCATATTAATACTATCTACATATAAAAGTCTGTAACTTCTGTTAGTCCGTGCGTCGCACTCTCTAAAATACATTGATCGGTCGAAACCAAATTTTGGAGAGAAGTGCAAACAGATAAAAGGGTACAAAGTACATCAAATTTTCATTAATTTTTTGGAAAAAATTCAAAGTTTTATTGAACATACAAAATATTATTCCCACTATTTTAAAAGCAGCTTACTGATTAAAATAGCAAGTCTTTATTTAATAAAAATGCAATATTTTTTCTCATCTTTTATTTAAGTTTTAAATATAAGAATCCAGATTCCAATTTGCCCTGCGTTTACAAGAACTATAAACAAGTCACAAGGCCAAACTTTTTTTTAAAAAATGGAATGTTTATATGTTGCATGCTCAAGAGTAAGAAATCCTAATAATTTATTCTTCAGTGTTAAAAAAGAAAGAAAAAAACCCTTAATATTGTTAAGCAGGGTTTCTTCTAAAATTAAATTCAAAATGTAGGGATTTTGTCAAAATATTTTCTAAGCAAATCAGCTTATTCAAATTTTATTGATTTGTTTAACGAGTTTGTAAATCTCAATAAAAACATTAGTTGTAATTCAACAATACTAAATATTGTGAGAATATCAACACGAGTCGGTGTACTGTAAAAAATTTTAGTATATAAAATTCTTTGACTTCAGTTAGTCCGTCCGTTTGTCACATCCTTTAAATTAGCTATACACTGACCGATCGAAATTTTCGGAAAATTAAGTTTTATTATTTAACATATAAATTAGTTTAGTGATTCCTGCTTAATAAAAAAAATAATATAAAAGCAATATTTTTTTTTTTTTTGCATATCTTTTCGTAAAGTTTTTATATTTCATCGATTGGTTTCAGAAATTGAACGAAACATAGAATTCGTTAATCTCGACAAAAAATGTTAGCGATAATTTTAACAATATTAACAATACTGTGAGGATCTCAACAAGCGTCAGCATATGACTAAAAAATCCCTTTGTCTGTTCTATAAATACTTTCATGGCTCCTGCTCAGACGAACTCAGGTCACTGTTGCCTCCTCAACAGGTGTTTACTCGTGCAACCAGATTGGCAACTGGGTCCCACCCATTCACAGTTAGGTTAGCCAAATGCAGACGACAATTCTACTCCTGCAGCTTCTTCTCTTGCACTCCCCGCTGGTGGAACTCGCTCCCTTATTCTTGATTTCCTGACGGCTACAACCTCCAGAAATTTAAATCAATACTCATCTACTAATCACTCGACCCTAGCTCTTCCCCCACCCCGTATATCCTTCCCTTTCTCTCCACCCTTGAAACTGTGAACACACCTGCATTCTCATCTTTCTATTGCTCCTTTCTAATTGGTTTGTACTCGTCTTATCTCTCTTCTAATTGATATTTCAGTTATGTAGCCCCCCGCATATCAGTGGCATTTCTGTCTTGCTCAGGGTGAAATGATTAAAAAAAAAATTCTAGCAAAACAAGAGACTTGAAACAATGATTATTTTGATAGCCTAGGCTTATCGCTCGGTATTTTGATACTATGATTAGCAGGGTTTCCTCTAAAATTAACTTAAATAGATTATTAAACCGAAATGTAGGGGTTTTGTCAAAATATTTTCTAAACAAATCAGTTTTAGTATATTGATATCCTACTATTATCGGACAGAATTTTCATACCCTAGTCATATGATTCAGTATGTTGATATTATGATCCAATCGGTTATTATTTTAATATCCTACTCTTATACGTTTTATACTCAAGTCCTATCGCTTGACATTTTGATACCATGAACCTATGAGGTGATCTGATATCCTACTCTCACCCGACTGTATTTTGATACCCTAGTCTTATCGCTTAGTATTTTGATATTATAATCCTATGGAACGGTATTTTGACACTTTCACGCTGTCGAAGAGCATTTTCAAATTCTGATTCCTCTCAGCCATTTCTTGTTACTCTGATTATACCACTGAATATATTATTATAGACATTCTATTAGTCATTTATAAACTTTTCTCTCAAGAATAAATTGATATCTTGTTGGTCTCTCATCCTATCGATTGGTATTTTCATACTCACTTCGTTAGAATTTATACACTATTTGCCTATTTGATAACGAGTTGGTCTCTCGTTCTTTCAGTTGATAAGTTGATACTCGAATCCTACCAGTCTGTATTCTGACACCTTGATTCTACTCCAGCAGTTCAGGAAATTGGAAATTGAACCGCTTTCTTTTCTTCTTGGAAACTGAAAACTAGATCTTAGCGGAAGTGATCCGTTCATCTGGAATCATAATCGAAAGAGAGTCATATTTTAACTAGGGAAATTTGAACCCAGTCATTTCGCTCGGTTGAACCACGTTTCTTATTAGCAAATCTTATTCAAGGTAATGCCGGATTTTAACGTTATTTGAGTTGCATTATCACGAGCCGCTGATTTTTAAAGAAGTCATTGAAGAGGAGATTAAAATAATGTATGATATTTAGAGTGACTTTCAGAAAATTACCAGATGTACTCAGAACATTCAGTCATAAATTATCGTAGAATTTTTTATTTTGATCGTATTTAATTTTTTCTCATAGCTAACCAAGTGTTCGTTTTTAGGTTATTAAAAAAATAGAAACTAACTTGTCGGTCAGTCAATCAGTTAAGTGCCATACGTGATACATGTTTGGGCGATCATGTCTATGACTGACTGGGCAGAAAATTTTTCAGTAGTAGGTTGTCATTACTTTTTGCAGTAGACTGGTTTCAAACCTAAGCTATAGAACCCAATATGTCCTGCTATTTAACCCATAGCTGGATGGAGAAGCGGCGGATTAATACCTTTCCGAAGGGTATTTGTGCGTAAGTGAATGCAACGAATTCAACTAGAATTCAAACTTGGTTCCCCGAGAAAGCTGAAGTTTCTGGAACATGCAATAAGGGAGCAGGTCTTGGAGAATCTAATACTCACAAAGTGGATCGAGGGAAAAAAACAGGGGAAAATAGCTTGTGACGTACTTGATGGGCTTAAACAAATTGATGGCAGAGCAGGGTTTGAGAGAAATAGCAAAACAACATATATTAAGAGCAACAAGGCGAAAGAAGAGGTGGAGGGCTATGATCGCCTATGTCCTGAATGGACAGCATAGAAAAGAAGAAAAAGAATCCTATCGGTCGGTAGTGAGGTACTCGGTCATAAATTAACTATGAGAGCGATAACTTTAGATATCTCAAAGGCCTTTGATAAGATGGGGGCATAGGGGGTTGCTACACAAACCAACCAGTTAGGGAATCTCTGGAAGAGACATTGCATTCGTCGTCCTTTATATTAGGTGCAGATCTTTGGAGGTCGTTGTCAATGTTAAGGCTTCTGAAGCCCAGGAGATCAACAGAGGCATCCCACAATGCCATGCACTATCTTTGCATGAGCCAGATCAAACCAAAAATGAGGTATTGTTATCATATTTGGGTTAGAAGTATACAAGCATCACTTTCAAACCTTGACAGAGTTCGAAAGTGTTTAAATGGCTTTGTAAGTGACAAATTGTTTCCTCCTGACAACTCTTTTGCTACAGATACAATGTCGGGGGCCTGCTGCTACTCTATCGCTATTTCCATGGAAAATGTTCAGAACCCTTGTTTCGTAGAACAATTTCCCGAGAAGATGCTTCCCCAAAGACGAAAATTTTAATCTCTTTAAGTTTAGCATCAATCGTTATTGATATATATCTTTATCATCTGCAGTTTTTACCTACTCTTCTTACTTTCATAAAACAATAACAGTTAGCAACCATTTATCTTATGTGGCTCTTGGGGCTTGTATTAAGATAGATAGATAGATAGATAGATAGATAGATAGATAGATAGATAGAATCAATGATAGATAGATAGATAGATAGATAGATAGATAGATAGATAGATAGATGATAGAATAATGATAGATAGATAGATAGATAGATAGATAGATAGATAGATAGATAGATAGAATCAATGATAGATAGATAGATAGATAGATAGAAAGAAAGAAAGAAAGAATCAATGATAGATAGATAGATAGATAGATAGATAGATAGATAGATAGATAGAATAAGATAGATAGATAGATCATGATAGATAGATAGATAGATAGATAGATAGATAGATAAAGAAATAAAGAATAGATAGATAGATAGATAGAAAGAAAGAATAAGATAGATAGATAAAGAATAAGATAGATAGATAGATAGATAGATAGAAAGAATCATAGATAGATAGATAAAGATAAAGAATAAAGATAGATAGATAGATAGAAAGAAAGAAATAAAGATAGATAGATAGATAGAGATAGATAGATAGATGAAAGAATCAATGATAGATAGATAGATAGATAGATAGATAGATAGATAGATAGATAGAAAGAATCGAATAGATAGATAGATAGATAGATAGATAGATAGATAGATAGATAGATAGAATGATGATAGATAGATAGATAGATAGATAGATAGATAGATAGATAGATAGATAGATAGATAGATAGATAGATGCACGCCTGCTCAAACATGTGAAAGAAGAAATTTTCCAAGTTCTCTTATATTTTAATTTACGGATATAAAATAAACAAAAACCTTGCTAACTGTTTCCCCTTCCTAATGGATATTTTTTTTAATCACCAAACAAGACAGTAAATCTACTAAGACGCAATGGGTTACAATGTGTGTAAGAATTAGCTACAGAAAAGTTAATAGTGAGCAGAAAGAGAAAAACATAATCTGATGGACAGTAGATAAGCGGTTGACATTGCATTTAATTTTTTGTGGGTTAATGTTGGCTAGAAAGCATGGAAACGGAGGGCAAAATTGCGAAAAACGAACTAATGCGCGTACATTAAAACGTTTGATTATATTGCAAGAAAGCGTAGCATCCTTGCGATTCGCAATGTTTACATTAGCCTTTCATGTGAGCGTTCGACATAAATCCACATGCTGATCGTTGCACGTAACCACGTTTTTCTTTCTGCGCCCACTTGCTTCTCTCGCTGGGCGGACCTCGTTCCACTTGCTGGCCCCCAGCATCCATACTGAAATCTCATACTTATTTACTTTCAATCCTTCCCATTCTCTTCATTTACTCCTTTTTTTAAATATTTTATTTTTTAATTCGACTCTAACAGTTCTTGTCACTCATGATTCAGATGTCAGCCTGGATAATTTCCAATTTATCAAATATAAAGTAAATCAATAGATTACTTACCGCGTTTTAATCACAACTTATAAACAATGGTGAGGTTACTAAGGAGAAGCAAAATTTGCTTTATGTTGGGGAAAATAGAGTTACAAATAAAGGGGTGAAAGTACTGCTGCTTTTTTTTATCTAATTTCTTTTATAATCATTTGTAGATTGTAGCTATTAGGAAAGCAAGCAAGTGGAAGTGAGTTTCATAAACAGGAAATGCAAGACAAGAAACTGTTTGAATAGAAGAGTTGGTTACATTGAACTATTTTGGCTGTAAAAGGGTGAGACCTTGATACGAATCTACAAGCACGAATAAATATATGTAGTAGAGATACCAGAAAAAAAAGCTCTGGGCAGTTGCGATGAAAATATATATTTTTTTTAATCATATCACCCCGAGCAAGGCGGTAATGCCACTGATGTGCAGGGGGCTACGTAAGAGTGAAAAGATTGGAAAAAAGAAAGCCGGAAACCACATCCTGATTAGGGAACAAGGGATGAACCTCTACACCTGTACAATAGACGTGGGTGGAGTGTGAACCGAGTGATAGTTTAATCTATCTACTCCAATTGAGAAAAAAAATGAAAAAGAAAAAAAGATAGGTGAAAAGATTGGAAAAGAGAAAGCCGGAAACCACATCCCGAACAGGGAACAAGGGATGAGCCTCTACACCTGTACAATAGACGTGGGTGGAGTGTGAACCTGGCGATAGTTTAGTCTATCTACTGCAATTGAGAAAAAAAATGAAAATGAAAAAAAAAAAGAAAACTGAAAATATTGGAAAAGAGAAAGCCGGAAACCACATCCTGAACAGGGAACAAGGGATGAGCCTCTACACCTGTACAATAGACGTGGGTGGAGTGTGAACCGGGCGATAGTTTAGTCTATCTACTGCAATTGAGAAAAAAAATGAAAAAGAAAAAAAAGAAAACTGGAAATATTGGAAAAGAGAAAGCCAGAAACCACATCCTGAACAGGGAACAAGGGATGAGCTCTACACCTGTATAATAGACATGGGTGGAGGGTGGAGTGTGAAGCGGGCGATAGTTTAGTCTATCTACTCCAATTCAAAAAAACAATAGATAAATAAATAAAAAAATAAAAATGAAAATAAAAAGTGGGGGCGTTGAGTTAACTAAGTTTTAACTTAGTTAACGTCAAGTAAAAAAATTCTTTGAAAAAATACAAAAAAAAACGCACTCGTTCAAATAACTATGAAACTTTTAAAATTAGCCACAACAAAAAATTAAAATAAAATAAAATCAAACATTTATTTAGTAATTCATTTATTATTTTTATATGTACAAGAACAATGGAGTAAAGATCCGCAGTTAGTAGCATTCCTTTTTAAAAAAGCGTAATACAAAGTAAAGCAATATTATTATCGTAATATTTTTCTTAGTATTTATAATAAAACCATAGAAAATGTTTTTATTATAACGAAAATATTGCAGTAATATATAGTCAGACGCTGATAGATCTGTTTCGCTTTATATCACAGCACATCGGTTAAGCATTCGATTGCTTCTAACCAGGATTGAAACCCGACCTAATTGGCATCTGTCGGCGAGTCTACCTCTGAGCCATGGGTGCTCGGTAGGGTAAGGTGGACTTTAACGTGTTATATACAATGTAAACACACAACAGTAGCAGAGAGTGTTCAGATTCATTACTGAATAAACGATGCGTGAGTAGCTACTGTTTTTATAAAGTCTACCATTCCTCCACAGCGATCAATCTGGGTGTGAGGGCGTAAATAGTCATCCGCAGACAGATCTGTTTCGCTGTATCACAGAAAGAACAAATAGGGAAACCTTTAAAACTTTAACACGTTTCGTTATTTATTAAGCTTCATCAGAAAAAAACTTTTGTATCAATTGTTAAATTCTATGTTGTTTTGTTTTCATTGGCTGTATAGACGTCACATGTTTATGGCCTCAATGTGAATGTATATGTGTAAGTATTAATTTTTGTGTGCATCACGTGTTTACCTCATGCGTGTGCGTTTAATACATGAAATGTTGGCGTAATTTAAGCATGTATTTTAAAAATGTGTACAGCAGTGTTTTTTATGAAAATATGACGAATGTTGAAAGTGAATGTGTAATATTCCGTTACATTGGCAGCAAATGTTTGAATGCTAAATTCATTAGGCAAGGGTTTTATAAATATTAGAGTTACGAAAATATTGCGTCTGACAAATACATTGTGTTATGGTTTTACGTATCTCCACTAAATCACTGAAAACAAAAACAGCACTGTATGAAGAAAAAAGGTTACAGGTTTAATAAAAACAAACTTTTTCCATCAAAATGTTTATGTTATTCTTAAGAGGAAAGAACAAAGTATTTTTTAATCATTTTACATTTTTTTAAATCCTTTTCTACACGTTCAAAATTTTGGTAAAAATCTTGTTTTTATTTTTGTTAGCGAGAAGCCAAATCGTTACGAGAGTTTACAATGGAAAACTTAATATGACATAACTCACTTTTTTCCGGTGACAAACCCATTAATTTGGAAATTCTTGCAAAAGCCAAATAATTGTCGAATTTTAATGAACCTTTCAGGATTTATTTACAAGTCAATGGAATTATTTTTAAATCATTATTTTTTATAAATGTTGGTATTTTATTTTTACATCTGTTACCCCACCTCTACGTAAATTCATGAAATTTCAAGAAATTAAATTCTGTTGGCAAAAATGGATTTATTACTTAAACGTAGGACACATTAGGGAATGTTAATCATGTATTATTTTTTTAAAACCATTTAGCCCCTTTTACCGAAAATCTGCTCGGAATAGTAAAATAAAAAATGCAATAAAACTATGACATTAGTTAATTAGATAAGCTTTTAATTACTTCAATATTATAATTATAAATGTCAGACATTATAATCGGAAGAAACTTTTTTTTTCAATTAATAATGAAATTTTAAAAGAATAGTTTTTATTTTTGTTTTTTTTAATTGTAATAATATATAAAATTTCAAAAATATTTTTAAAACATTTCCAAGACTTTTAGACGTTAGGCTGGCATGTTATATAGTAAAGACTTTTACTAATCGAAAATTGAAAAGTTTAATATAAATCATCTAGCCATGCTATTTTTAAAATGTTTTTGTGTGTGTATTTGAATTTTGTTTTTGTATGGTAATTTCTATGTTACATTAAAAGGCCATGTGTTTCAGAGCTTCTTCCCCTTACCAGAAAAAAGTACAATATGTCACTTGTGATCGCCATACACTTATCTTATCTCACATCTTTCAACCCATTTCAGTTACAGTGAAAAGGTTAGAAAGTCAACTCTGTGTTTAAAATAGCTTTTTCCCTAAATTTCATGCTATAAATAAGTAATACTTGTGTGAATCAGATTAATTTAACATTAAACTTGCTGATTTTCCAAAATAATGTATGACATATGTATATTTTATTTTTGCATGATTTTTAAAATCGAGAATTAACTTTTGTTTGCAAATATGTCAATCGCTCAAAAATGACTGAAAAATTGAAAAATTAAAAAACATCTCAACATTTTATATTCCAATCAATATAATTTTTGTTTGAAAAACACCAGAGTATTTTGCTTACTGGAAATAGTAAATTTAATCATTTAGCTTTCAATTTAAAGTAAAATAAACATTTTAAGAAAACTTTTATTTTTAAAAATTCAATTTAAAAGTTAGTTATCGAAAATGATTGGAGATACATATATTTATTAATGTTTTCCTGAATAATTTCTTTGTAATGAGTTCTATTCATTTTTTTTTTTTGTATTTTTTTAATAAGAGAGCTTTTATAAATCAAAATCATGACCTATTTTATATGTGTCTAATTAAGAAGTTTCATAAGTTTTCCCAACGGTAGTCTCTTTTCTATTGATAAATGCGAGATTTTACATTTCTAGATGTTTCACCGATGTGTTTCTAGGGTATTGCAGGAAGTTTTGTCTTACTTACAAGATATATCAAAAGTACTTTTACATGCTTTGGGGGCAGATTTCTCACACCAAAACAAACACAAAGAGATCGGAACAAAAATATCCGATGGAACTAAGTCAGTATAAGGTGGGTGCTGGAGAGTTTCACATTTCAAATCTTTAAGCTTCCAGAACATGCGGTCTTGGTACTGGTGTAAAAGGGCACCGTTTAATTTGTCAAAATCGGCCGTTTTTCTTGAATAGCCGCATCGAGATTGGTGAGTTAATCGCAATTCTTTGCAATTATTGTTTTACGGCTGGGAGAAGCTCAAAGTGAATTATCCCTTAGCAATCTAACCAAACGAACAGAAACATCTGCATTGGATGAAAGCCCGCTTTAGCAACGTCTTTTGCACATTCACAAGCTCCGTTTGCGTAGAAACTTATCATAAACAATCTGGTTTCTATTGCCTGTGCCAATTCTGTTCAAGAATGGCTCCCTGGCGTTACAGCAACGAAATCGGTCAGAGAATACGGCGTCCACGTGACGAATTTGGAAAAGAATCTAAGTTTCTTCAAACGGCGAAAGGTAGTAGAGATGGCGATTTTCAAACTTAGCAAACACTTCCATTGAAATCTTCGGTTTATTTTCCACAATGGCAAGCAGAGCGTCTTCGCTGAGTGCGGAAGTGCGCTCGAAGCCTGGTTGATCGTTTAGGTTAAAAATCACCCTGACGAAATCTTCCAAAACATTTTCTGACCGTCCGAAAAGCTGAAGCACAATCCAAACAAACTTTCAGATTTTTTTTTTGTCGTAGTTCCGACGCTTATCGTTTCCTGAAATTCGTCCAGCTATGGAGAAAGAGCAACTTTTCATCCTTCATCTTTAAGGCATTCATCTGTGGACATTCATCTGTCAACGTTCAACAAACTTAGACTCGCAACTAAACAATGTGGGATTTCAATCTTGAACACATAAAAAATCAGCACCAAAGCATATATACTAGTGTCAAGTTATTGTTATTTTTATATTCACAATAAAAATCGAGCACAAACTTTTGTAAAAAATTTTAGATCACAGTTTGTGGTGTATGTAGGAGTGTTGTTAAGCACATTAAAGAACTAACCTTACAATCATGCTAAAAAATACTACAAAAGCCAGAGCTATGACCCCCTAGAAATGATACACCTTCACTGTACTAACAACACTCCTACATACACCACAAACTGTGATCTAATTTTTTTTTAAATTTAAAAAAAATAAATTTTCCTAAAAAATTAAAAATTCTAGAGAAAAAATCGACTTACTTAATTCTAAAGTAAGGTTAAATATACATAATTAGATTAATTATAAAAATGTCCTTAATACACACATTAAACTTCAACTATTACCTTAAATACAAACACACCTATTACCTATTCACCTATTACCTTAAATACAAACATTTAATCTTTCCTCCTACATAAAATTCTACCTATTACGCATCTATTACCTACTTATCTATTACCTTAAATTTTTAACATTAAATTTTACCTCTTACATTAAATCTTACCGCAAACGGTGTTCTAATTAAAATTTAAAATTTAATAGAAAAAATCGATTTCCTAAATCCAAAATTAAGATTAAATATACAAACTTAGATTCATTATAAAAACTCTGCTTAAATACAAAAATATTCTGTACAAAATAAGCATCCTACCCCTAACCTGTTCCTCTAAGACATCCTGAAGGATATAGTCTAGTCACAACATAATAAAAACTTACATTCTAGCTGCTAATGTTAAATCTGTCTAGAAAACTCAAAAACACTCAGTAATCAACCATATTCACTACCCACACCACTTTCTTCAAAATTCTAACGGTCAATCCACAAGACTTGTTTCCTTATAACTAACCCCGCCAACATCCCATACACAACTGACCAAGTACAAGAAAAGAAATTAAAATTTAAAATTTAATAGAAAAAATCGGTTTCCAAACTGTGATCTAATTAAAATTTAAAATTTAATAGAAAAAATCGATTTCCTAAATCCAAAATTAAGATTAAATATACAAATTTAGATTCATTATAAAAACTCTGCTTAAATACAAAAATATTCTGTACAAAATAAGCATCCTACCCCTAACCTGCTCTGCTAAGAAATCCAAAGGATATAGTCTAGTCGCAAGATAATAAAAACTTACATTCTAGCTGCTAATGTTAAATCTGTCTAGAAAACTCAAAGACACCCATTAATTAACCATATTTACTAACCACACCACTTTCTTCAAAATTCTAACGGTCAATCCACAAGACTTGTTCCCTTATCACTAACCCCCACCAACATCCCACACACAACTGACCAAATATAAGAAAAGAGGCTTTCCGTTCCTGTCCACACCGCCTGATGAGACATTGTAGTTTCAAGTCGAAACAAATGTACTATTTGTAGTGGATATATAAAAAAATTCTGTACATGTTCTAAAATATAATTTATGATATATATATATATATATATATATATATATATATATATATATATATATATATATATTAAATACTAAATCCAATTTACCTTTACACGTTAAGATTAGTTTTGATTAACTTTTACCGGGGTCCTTACAATAAAAATATCATAAATTTTCGTTTCTTTCGTACTGAACCGCCTTTAATTAGTCTCTTAAAGTCTTCAAATATAATTAGAATCGAATTTAACTCGTGAATTGCGAATATCCTTTTAGCTTTTTAAGTAAATTGTGTTCAGGAATGTGTATTTGTGTGTATATGCGTATATATATATATGTGTGTGTGTGTGTGTGTGTGTGTGTGTGTGTGTGTGTGTGTGTGTGTGTGTGTGTAGGCCTTTGTACGCGTGTGGTTGCGTGTGTGTGTGGTTGTGTGTGTGTGTGTGTGTGTTTTTTTTATATATATATGTATATGTGTGCGTACACTTGTTGAATTGATATATTCCATAAGTTAATATTTTATTTTATTTTATTTTTTTATTTTTTATGTTTTATTAATTTTTTGATTTAAATCTAATTTTGAGATTTATATTCAAATTTAGAGTTGTATGTCCATTTTTTTCCTAAAAAAATTTTTTTATAAAATTTGTCCCATTTAAACTAAAAATCGCTATGATTTATTTTTCAACAAGTGTGATAACAATTTCCCTTGTTTCTATGGAAATAGATTTTTTCTTTTCTCAGCTTACTTCCCTGTCAACCACCCCTTCCCCTTTTTTATTTCTTTCCTTTTCTTTTTTTCTTTCTTTTCTTTTTCTTCTTCCCCCTACCATTTCTTTCGCCCAGACAAGCCTAAATTTCAACTATTAAACTCTCGACTCAGGTAAGGGGTAGGGAGTTCAAAAAATCTAATAATAAAAATAGACGTAGATATCTGTCTGCTTTCTTATTAATCCCACCCCTTTAATTTTCTGTGATGAAAAATTTTTTGGACTTCTGCTGGTATAATATCTTTGTTCATTTTGTCATTTTTTTTTATATAAAGTTCGTTGCTGAGGACGCGATAGTTTTTTCTCGTAAAAATGGCTATTCAACGAATTTGAACATTGCAATTTTGTTTTATACACACACATACACACACACACACACACACATATATATATATATATATATATATATATATATAGTAAGTAATTCATCGAGTTTTATTCGACCTCAACAGAATGCAGAAAGCACTGGACGGCCGTTTCGTCCTATATTTGGGACTCATCAGCAGTGCGCATCCACTACCAGGAATTGAAACCCAAACAGTTGCGTTATTAAGCGAATGTCATACCAACTGTACCACACTGCTGATGAGTCTCAAATATAGGACGAAACGTTCTGTTGTGGTTGAATAAAACTCGATGAATTACTTGCTTAGTATTTCAAATCCTCCAACAATTGCTCATCTATATCGTTGCTTGAACCGGCTTCTAATGCTCCAGTGTGAGCGGCTTGGTGATAGTAGTCATGGTTCTAGGAGGCACAGTCCTATGGTTAAAGGGAGCTCAGCAGAGTTCCACCACGGAATATGTGAATGAGCGCCGCTATATCGAGTTTAATTCGTTACCTCTTCGTCACCAGGGCCTGTGTTACCGTCCAGTGCTTTCTGCATTCGGTTGAGGTTGAATATAACTCGATGAATTTCTTAATATTTCAAATCTTCCTACAATTTCTCATATATATATATATATATATATATATATATATATATATATATATATATATATCAGTGGCGAAGGGTTAATTTGAAATCGGAGCATACAATTCATAACAATCGTTAATCGTTACTAGAGAAATATTATAAAAACACTGTACAAATGACGGCAAAACATTTGAGAGGATTATATGACAAATATATATAAATATATAACGTTCATAATTATGACTGAGAGGATTATATATATATATATATACTTCACTACTCGACAACATAATTGCTGTAAAAAATAAAGTAATAAGGCACTGTTAAAAAGCAAACATACGGCAAGAGCTTTTATAACTGGTAGTAAAAATTAGGTAGTAGGATGTGCGTTGTGGTACAGTGGATATCGACTCGGAACGAGAAATTGGGGTGCCGAATTCGAATTACAGTTGAATTCATGGGATTCACGTACGTACAAATACCCTTGGGAAAGGTATTAATCCGTCTCTTCCCTCCAGTCATGGGTTAAATAGTAAGTCAGTTTGGGTTATATAGCCTTGGTTAGCAACCAGTCTACCGCAGAAATCACTGGCAACCTACTGCGGGATAATTTTCTGCCCAGTCAGTCATGTCTCTTTCGAGACATGATCGCCCAAGCGTGTATCACGTATGGCACTTAACTGACTAACTGAGTAAAAATTAATAACTACTTCATAAATGTTGCCTCGCTATTGTTTCTCTAGTGAACTGAGCCGACGCTGCCTTGCTATTATCTCACATTCCATGAGCGTGACTGGAGGTATATATATATATATATATATATTCTAAACATATAATGTTAGATATAAGAGACAATGAATGTCTATTATGTTTAATCATGAGCCGTTCTAAACATCGTATTTTGACTTTAATTTCAATTGAAAATAAAGACAAAAATTCTGTAAAATTTGGATAATTTTTTATTAAGTTGGTTCTAAGCTTTCGGCTCACATGAACCATCTTCGGAGATTTTACAAGGACGTTAACACAAAAACATCCACCATCAGCGACGATTTTATCTTGTGTTGACATAAAACTCCGCTAAGCAACTGCTCATGATTAAACATGATAGGCATTCATTGTCTTATATAATTAACAGTATACGTTTTGAAAATTATCTGCTGCCTCGATACACTATACATATATATATATAACGATCTTTATTATAGTTGGGAGGATTATAAAACCAATAAATATGAACACAGGCTTTTGGGGACAGGGTAGTGCTTGACACCTGAGGATGGCCTCAATCATATGAATTACTGAAAAATGACTGCAAAACGACCAAATATTAGCAAATCGTTTAACTATTATGTTGATGATGCTGAAATACAAATGTCGGTATAGTTGATGTTGTTGACTATCTTCCTCGCTTGAAAGCGATAATTGAAATAACGGTAACAGGATGTTGTATACAGGAAGTAACTCCACCCTGGTCCTTATTCCCAACGCCACTCAGTTCCTCTAACACGCAACTGTCACTGCCACTAATACTAGCACCACTCCCAATAGTCTAGGGAGCGCAACCAACAAGTGTGTGCTCCTCTGTCTCGTCGAACAAAAAAATATCTTCTACTTACAGCTCAGCCAAATTCATCAACATTGTTCATTTTTCCTCTCATTATCGGGTGTGCGGGTGGAGAAGTGGATAGTGGCACGAAATGGGAAATCGGAGAGCCGAGTTCGAATTTCAATTGAATGCGTTGCATTCAATTATACGCAAATTCTCTTGGGAAATATATGAATCTATCTATGGGTTAAATAGTAGGACTTTTATAAAAAAAATCATTATAATTCTCAAAAATTGTTAATTAATCATTCCTAGCAAAATATTTCGGCTTTCGAATAAAGTCTCTCATGTTAAAATTCCTTGTAACAACATTAAAATCATTGTTTCTATAGGGAACGTATTAGCCTTGTCTACAAGCTTGGGTGTGCGTAATATCAGTCTTCCTATATGGTACTGAATGCTTTTCAATCACCTCATAGATGAAGAGGAGATTTTAAGTAACAGATATGTGGTTCTATAAAAAAAAGAGTCCTGAACTGGTAAGCAGTATCAGTCACCGCTAGTGACCTGCATGCAAGCCCACAATGTTGTGCAACAGCGACGATCGAGTCATAGTAACAGGAATCTTTGCTGACGCTTTTCGCCGTTGTCTTTCGTCTCTTACCTGGCCAATATGACTGATTTCAAAATTTCTGATACAATTTAGTGGAGTAGATAGCCTAAACTATCGCCCAGTTCAGACACCACCTTCGTCTATTGAACAGGTGAAGAGGCTCATCCCTTGTTCCCTGTTTAGGATGTGGTTTTCGGCTTTCTCTTTTCCAATCTTTTCACTCTTACGTAGCCCCCTGCATATCAGTGGCGTTACCGCCTTGCTCGGGGTGATATGATTAAAAAAAAAACAACAACAACAAAAAAAAACAACAACAAAAAAAAAAAACAACAACAAAAAACAACTTCTAACAAATATCTCCAGTTATCCAGGGTAACTTGCTCGAATTTATTGTAAGGCACATTGACAGCTGATAAGTTACTCTTTCGCTTGTCTTTATATCTTTTATTCAAAGCTAAGATAATTTTTATCCAAAGGTAACACACACACACACACACACACACACACACACACACACACACATATATATATATATATATATATATATATATATATAAACAAACTTTAATCCAAAAGGAAAAGCATGAAGGTAAATTCCAAAGACCCGATTCTAATTAATATTAATATTTTAATATTAAAAAATGATCCAGGTGGAGGGCTCAATGTAATTAATATTTAAATTACAGAGACAATTATAAAATAATTATAATTTTGAACTTCGAAATTTAATTTAATTATAATTTGGAACTTCAAAATTTCTTTCATATATATATTGTTTTCCTTTTCGCTCTTCTCACTTGTAACCTCCTGCACATCAGAGAAGGGCTCAGTCCTGGTAAGTCAGTCAGTTAAGTGCCATACGTGATACACGCTTGGGCGATCATGTCTCGAAAGTTGCCATTGCTTTCTGCGGTCGACTGGTTGCCGACCAAGGCTATAGAACCCAATCTTTCCTGCTATTTAACCCATAACTGGAAGGAAGAGACGGATTAATACCTTTCCCAAGGGTATTTGCGCGTAAGTGAATACAATGACCCCAGACAAAAACCAAAGAAATGCTTCAAAAATGTTGTTAAAGACAACTTGAAAAATTTTGAAATGAGGGTCAAAGACTTGGGAAAAGGGGCAAGTTGGTTAAGGTTGGTTTTTGATGGATGCAATCCTTTTGACCATTTGAAGTTGAAAAGAGCTTTCAGGAAAGGTGTTTGCGTATGTGCATTGTGGTGCAGTGGATATCGGCTTGGAACGAGAAATCGGGGAGCCGAGTTCGAATACCAGATGAATTCATTGCATTCACTTACGCGCAAAATCCAGTTATGAGTTAAATAACAGGACACATTGGGTTCTATAGCCTTGGCTGGCAACCGGTCTACCGCAGAGAGCAATGGCAACCTACTGCGGGATAGTCTTCTGCCCAGTCAGTCATGTCTCTTCCGAGACGTGGTCGCCCAAGTGTGTTTCACGTATGGCACTTAACTGACTGATGTATGCACAATCCCAGAAGACATTAAGTCTGAGCTTGTATGTAACATCTGCAAAACAATCATTCTATATCATGCTGGATTTGCTAGTCGTTGAAGATCACATGAGAATCTGCAGCCTAATACCAACTATATGAATGTCCTTCCTGACAGACCTGCAGGGTTTTTTTTTGTTGTTGTTAGTTTTGTTATAAAATTGGTGGTCTGATGCCTTCTGAAGAGGCACATGAGAGTGCACAAAGAGAAAGTCACTTTCATGACAGACTCTCCAAAGGTTTTGCATGTGACACATATCTAAAAAGGCATACAGGAGTGAGGCTGATTTGCAAAGTTATCTATGGGATCATGGGTGATCAACAGAACATTACACAGATGACATTTTTCTGTAAAGAAGTGGCAGCTATCATATATATATATATATATATATATATATATATATATATATATATATATATATAAATTTAATGTATCGAGGCAGCAAATAATTTTCTAAACATATACTGTTGAATGTGGGAGACAGTGGATGTCTGCTATGTTTAATCATGAGCCTTTCTAAACGTCGTATTTTGGTTTTAATTTCAGTTGAAAATAAAGACAAAAATTCTCCGTTTGGATATTTTTTTATTAATTTGGTTATTAATTAAGATGAATTCATGGTTATTTAGAAAATTAGGGAGTGGTAGTTGGAGGAAATGCTTTAGGTGTGTCAATATTGTTCAATCAAAATTGAGAATTTGTAACCATAGAGATTTAATATATATATATATATATATATATATATATATATATATATATATATATATATATATATGCGTGTGTGTGTCTGTGTGTGTCTGTGTGTGTCTGTGTGTGCATATTGTTCATTTCTTGATTTTGTCAACTGCACAGTATGGTAGGGTCAGGTGGGCACCGTCTGTGAGCAAAAGAGCAACATGACACAATTCACTTTGCCAGAAATTTGAAGTGGCATACTATATTGCTTGGCATTTGCACCAGAAGCTTCAATTTGAGAGTGTTTGAGTGTCAATCTGAGGACAGTACAAGAGAATACAGGACGAGTTGGATGAGTCTAATGGTAATTATGAAGGTGTTTGGAGTAATCACTAGTTATGGAGACAGTATACCTTCATTCATCCTCCAACAGTGCCTCAGACTCAAATATGAAGGCCTATATCAACTGCCTTGAGGAGATAGTGCTGCCCTGATTCAAGAGGATGGTTGCTGGAAACAGTGTCTGGCAACAGGACGCTGCACCATGCAACACAGGCAAAAGAATATAGTCACACCTGTCAGACAATTTCTGCTCCCACATCACCCCTTATTTTGGCCACTTAACCTCCCATACGCGCAAATACCCTTGGGAAAGGTATTAATCGTCTCTTCCCTCCAGTTATGGGTTAAATAACAGGACCGATTGGGTTCATATAGCCTTGGTCGGCAACCAGTCTACCGAAGAAAGCAATGGCAACCTACTGCGGGATAATCTTCTGCCCAGTCAGTCATGTCTCTTTCGAGACATGATCGCCCAAGCGTGTATCACGTATGGCACTTAACTGACTGAACCTCCCAGACCCCCCCCACGATTATTATGCGTGGGGGTGCAGTTGAGTGAGAGGCCAGCAAAATTCCTTTTAACAACAGAGATTAACAAGGCACGGATTATGTCAGCAACCAACAAAGAGACTATTCAGAAGAGTTTCAAGAGATTCTGGAGGCTGTCTGGAGACCGTGGTTGGAGCTAATGGTGATTTTATTGAATAAATTTACTCATATTTCAAGATATTTTTGTGTAAATATGGCAATATATGTTAAAATAGATTTAGGGTGTGCATTGTGGTGCAGGGGATATCAGCTTGGATCGAGAAATCAGGGAGCTGAGTTTGAATTCTAGTTGAATTTGTTGCATTCCCTTATGCGCAAATGCCCTTTGGAATGGTATTAATCTGTCTCTTCCTTCCAGTTATGAGTTAAATAACTGGACAGATTGGGTTCTATAGCTTTGGCTGGCATCCAGTCTAGTAATCAGAAAGTAATGGCAACCTACTCCAGGATAATCTTCTGTCCAGTCAGACATTACTCTTTTGAGACATGATTGCCTAAGCGTGTATCACGTATAGTACTTAACTGGTTAAAATGAGATGTCACTGTTATTTTAATTTTTGTGTAATCTAGACTTTTAGAAAAGATATTCCATTTGTTTGGTGGATTTCTTCTCATTTTTTAATCACTATCAATAGCTTGCATGTAAAGTTGATTGTTGTTGATTTGTTTCACAATTGATTTAACTTTTGCATGGGTTCTTCATAAATTTACTCATGTAGAAGAAACTCAAACAATGACCAAAAGAAGTTTCTTTTTCTTGTTTTCCAATATATTTATGAAAAATATATTTTCAAACAATCTTTTTTGTTTGTCATAAACAATGATTATAATGCCAGTTTTAAGTCTCTTGCTAAATGTTTTATTTCCATTTGACATTGTGCCAAAGTTAATTTAATATTGACTAAAAACTTAAATTCAAAATGAAATGTATTTATTTCGAAAAACATTTTAGGAATTATTTCCTTTTAGGTTATTTGATGAATCAATATGGCGCAAGTAAAGAGAAAAAATACAGATTTACTGGTTCCTCATTTTTTCATTCTAAATTAAAATAATTATAGTTTTGTATTTATTTTTTCTTTGGTTTATTCAGTATTAAAAGCATAAAAATTTCAAACATGAATAAATTTAAAGACATTTATTAACTTTTGATGAAATGTAAGTTTTATTTTTTTTATAAAAAAAGATTTAAATTTCTACATCCAAAGGGATTGTTGAAAATTTTCAATAGGTTTTTATACATATATAACTACAAAATATGAATGTTTATTTGTCCTGTTTTATAGCAAGACTAGCAGTATAACCGGGTGTAATGAAAGCTTTAAAACTAATCCATAGTCCTGGAGCTCAGATTCAGCCTAAAGAATATTTGTGTGAAGTTTGGTGAGAATCGGATAAAAATTGTGGATTTGTATAAAGGACATACAGACAGATAAACAAACACACACACAAACATCTTGCCTTTTATATATATATATATTATCAATTTTCTGCACTATTGTAAGAACTGCAACCTTGAAACTTCTGAATGTCGTTTCTTATGTCTTTGTCTATGAGTGCATCAAATTTGATTAAAATCGGACCACTCCTTCTATAACCCGATTTTTTTTATTATCAATTTTCAATATTTATCGGGGCTACCTCGACACAAGACCTAGCTAAGAACACTGGCAGACGCTTATAGTACAACTGTGTAAATTTTCAAGAAAATCGGTTCAGCCGTTTTGGAGTCTATAGGTAACGGACACGCACACACACACACACACACACACACACACACACACACAGACAAAGTACCATTTATAAAATAAGTTTTGATATTGCTCTGGATAATATCCATTGAACTCTCTATATTGATCTATCTATTATTATTTTATATTAAATAGATCTTTTTGGATTATCCTTTCTGTTTATGGACTTGAAATCATTACACACAAACATGCACACGTGTGTGTGTGTGTGTGTGTGTGTGTGTGTGTGTGTGTGTGTGTGTGTGTGTGTGTGTGAACAACCATTGATTAAAAACACAAAAAGGTCAGATGACTGAAAATACTTGCATTACCATTTCTGGGGGAGGCAGGGTTGTCTCATCTCATCCAGAAAACCTGCACCAAAATATGATTATTAGGTATGGAAATGACTAAAAGTATTAGTATGAACTTAGCTCACTGGTGCTCCCTATGTATGAATTTACTCGGACCACTA
Organism: Ascarosepion bandense; assembly: GCA_037127315.1. Lineage (NCBI taxonomy): Eukaryota > Metazoa > Mollusca > Cephalopoda > Sepiida > Sepiidae > Ascarosepion > Ascarosepion bandense. The sequence goes on from JBBBDQ010001772.1 coordinate 292,499, forward strand.
GATTAGCAACTAGGTCCCACTCTTTTACTGTGAAACCAATAAATTGTAAATGCAAATTCTACTCCACCAGCTTCTTTTCTCGCATTTCTCACCTGTGGAATTCCCTTCCATTTACTTGCTTTCCCGACAGCTACAATCTTCAAGAATTTAAATGTAAAGTCAATAGTCATCTCCTATCTCACTAACCTGCATCCTCTCTCTCCTGCTCCTTTCTCTGTCCACTCCACTCTCATCAGTATTCTCAGCCTTCTCTTACCCACTTTCTGACAACCCCTATAACCCGTAACTCTTTCTCATTTGTTTCAATTGAGTATCAGTGTAAAATTCAAAGCTGGTAAAATTCTTGTTGAAGATTGAAATTTAGTTTGGAAAATCACAGTTACTTACATTCAGAATGAGTTCCTTGTAAAATAATTCAGAATATATATATATAACTGGAATATATTCAGAATGAGATCATTGTAATTATGATCTCTTTTTTGAACTTTTAAAGGTTGATTAATATGTTGATGGATTTTTTAATTTTAAGTAAAATTTGGTGCTGTTTTGTTGAAATAATGATAAGTTTTTATATCAATATGATGCAAAATGTATAAATATTAATGAAATTTCAATAGCATGTGGTTTCCGGCTTTCTCTTTTCCAATCTTTTCATCCCTTTTGTTTTTTTTTTGTTTGTTTTTTTCAATTGAAGTAGATAGACTAAACTATCGCCCGGATCACACTCCACCCACGTCTATTGAACAGGTGAAGAGGCTCATCCCTTGTTCTCTGTTTAGGATGTGGTTTCCGGCTTTCTCTTTTCCAATTTTTTCACTTTTCTTTTTTTTTTTTTCAATTGGAGTAGATAGACTAAACTATCGCCCGGATCACACTCCACCCACGTCTATTGAACAGGTGAAGAGGCTCATCCCTTGTTCTCTGTTTAGGATGTGGTTTCCGGCTTTCTCTTTTCCAATTTTTTCACTTTTCTTTTTTTTTTTTCAATTGGAGTAGATAGACTAAACTATCGCCCGGTCCACACTCCACCCACGTCTATTGAACAGGTGTAGAGGCTCATCCCTTGTTCCCTGTTTAGGGTGTGGTTTCCAGCTTTCTCTTTTCCAATTTTTTCACTTTTCTTTTTCTTTTTTTCAATTGGAGCAGATTGACTAAACTATCGCCCGGTTCACACTCCACCCATGTCTATTGAATAGGTGCAGAGGCTCATCCCTTGTTCCCTGTTTAGGATGTGGTTTCCGGCTTTCTGTTTTCCAATCTTTTCACTCTTACGTAGCCCCCTGCACATCAGTGGCGTTACCGCCTTGCTCGGGGTGATATGATTAAAAGTATATCTATATCTATCTATATATATATATATATATATATATATATATATATATATATATATAAAAGAGTGAACATTGAAGTCAACACTCAAGGGCGACAGACTAAGCGCAATCATCAGGCCACATACAATACACATTAAAACTATATATATTCTTGTCCCAATGGATAAAATATTAATTTGATTAGATAAGTTTAGGAGAAAAAATCTCTGAAACCCAACCTGTCGTGGGCCAACATAGCAAAGGATTATTGCTCCTCAAGGTGGAACTTCTTTATCTTACAATGGACTGAGAAAATAAGTGATATAATAAAAAATATAAACGTGGATTTGTGTACATCTATGTCGATATAAGAAAGTATGTGTGTATATCTTGGTTTTTATTTCTGTTATTGGTTTATTTTTCTTTGATTCGTATCATTCCGATTTTATTCCTTGCAGGATTTCTGCGTACATCCACATCACGTTGAAAAAGTGATTCTTCTACATTCACCAAAGTTAAGAAACATCGAGCCTAGTCTGTGTCTAGATGGATGACTGTTTGCGCAATACCAAGTGTTGTAAGCATCAGTGTGTTTGTGGTATAATGGATGACTGGGAACTGTTGATATGGGAGCTGTGTTTCAATTCCAGTTGAGTTTGTTATATCCTCTTTAACGCAAATAAATTTTGGAAAAGTACAAATAAACTTTTCCTCTTCCTCAGCTATGATTTGTTTCGTTATTATCCGCAAAAAAAATATAATAAATTTGCATGCAAAATATTTAGATTTCGGCATGAAATAACCCATATAGGTGTTGATATTTTCTGATCATTTTTTGATCGTTTTTAGTTTTTATTGAAATCTCTTTTCTTTGTTTATGTTTTTCTGTCCTTCCTTATCGTCTATATATTTTACAAATAATTTTAACTGGTCTCTTCTTTTTTTTCTTTCCTTATTCAAAATTAGTCGCCAATTGAATCTTATTCGATCTTTCTTTCTCTTTTTCCATCTCTACATTTTACGTATTTTTCCCTAAAACTTTTTTTTCTAAAATTTCTTTATTTTTCCTTTATTTTATTCCTAAAATTTCTTTTTATTTTGTTTTTTATTTTTATTTTTATGAAATTTTTTCATTTTTATTTCCTTTTTATTTTGTCTTAATTACGATTTTAGTTTTCATAAGATTTTTCTTCTTTTTTCAATATTTCCCCTAAATTTTTTTTCTTTTTTCCCCTAAATTTTTTTCTTTTTTCCCCTAAATTTTTTTTATTTTTTTCCCCTAAATTTTTTTTATTTTTTCTTTATTTTTATTCCTAAAACTTCTTTTTTTATTTTGTTTTTTATTTTTATTTTTTTATGAAATTTCTTTATTTCTTATTTCTTTTCTATTTTATCTTATGATTTTATTTTTCATAAGATTTTTCTTTTTTTTTCAATATTTTTCCCTAATTTTTTTCTTTTTTCTTTTTCTCCTAAAATTTCTTTATTTTTCCCGTTTCTTATTTTGCTTGTTATTTTTTCTTTTTTTTTTTCTTATTCCACGTCTTTCTTATCTTGCTTCTACATCTGTCCACGTGCCAAACAACCTCCCGAATAATATTTGCGACATCCCTTGGCCGACATTCCACTTAATTCAGTAGCCTGTTATTCTTCCTGTGCCAGGATCATCTAATGTTTTGGAATTCCTCATTTCACGGTAACCTCCGAGTTTTGTTTTCCTTCCAGGCGGTAGTCCAATTCTTGCGGGAAGCCACTACAAAATAAGAACTCTCCGAAGTTTATTTATGTTAAATCGACTCATGTGTTTTTGTTGGGAACGATCGATTCGTTTCTCTATTTAACACAAACTTGACCTAATGGGAAGAAGTGCTCATCTTTCAGTCTTTATATATATATATATATATATATATATATATATATATATATGCGTGCCTGTGTATATGGGCTTGTATGTGCGTGTGTGTGCGCGCGTGTCTGTCTGTGCGTATTCATAAAAATTCTAATGATTAAGAGCGGCGCTAGACAGTCCTGTTCATTTCCCTTATCAATCTCCCGATATGTTTGGATAATACCAGTTATATTTTTTCTGTAATCTTTATACTGCTAATGAAGGAAAGCGAGAAGAAAGGACTAAACAACAATTGTAAGAAGGTAGAATGCACGATTGTTAAGAAAATATCAAATACATGCATTGAATACTGCTGACACATCTGGTTGGAGGCCCCTACTCTTCATCTCGAGGTTCTCGACAAAATCCAAAGAATCTGCAATGTAATAGATCCCGACCTGGCAGCTCGACTCCAGTCACTTTCTCACCGACGAGATGTGGCTTCCCTCTGTCTTTTTTATAAATATTTTCACGGCTTCTGCTTCAACGAGCTTAGCTCTCTGGTGCCCCTTCTGAACGAAATTACTCGAACTACTAGACTGACAACTTGGTACCACGCTTTTACAGTGAAACAATCAAATGTAACCGCAACTTCTACTCCACCATCTTCTTTGCTCACACTTCCTGCCTGTTGAACTCCCTTCCGTATACTTGCTTCACTTGACTCCCATCTTTTCCCCGACACCACCCGTATCTTGTTCTTGGCCCTTTGCGCTTTACGCTCTACTCTCACGCAGCTATCTTTACCCCGGTGTTTCCATCCTTCTCTTACCTATTTTACGATACTCTCTGTCAGCTGTTCCTCTTTTTCTTCACTGTCCTCATATCTAACTCCTGACGAACCAGTGTCAGTAATGCCTTGCTTCAGGGGAAACGATTATAAAAAAAACTGCCTAATATGTCATTGACAAATTGGAAATAACAAAAATATCAAGCAAGTACAGTAATATAAATATTTTGAAAGTGTTTTAACAGAGAGCGGAATGTGTGCCACAGAAACCCGAAGGAGTATTGGGATAGCGAAAGATACCTTCAAAAAGTTAAACGAAGTAATAAGAAACAGGATAATTGTGTTAGGAACTAAGCAAAGAATCTACTGAGAATATCATGAACCGAACATGTGAACAACCAGGAGGTTTTAGGGAAAATGGAATCAAAGTGGACACTTATACTTCCTATCAGAAGAAGTTTAAATTTCTAAGGCATATAATGAGGAAAGAGAGCTTGGAGATTTTGATAATGAAAGGACAGATTGAAGGCAAAGAGAAACAGAGAAAAACAACGCATAACCTATCTAGTAAGCTCGAGTAAATAGTAGTAAGCGTGAGTAAATAGTAGTAAGCTTGAGTAAATAGTAGTAAGCTTGAGTAAATAGATATCAGAACAGGTTTTAGAAAAGATAACAAAAAGACAAAATTTATTAACTGCTACAAAGGATAAGAAATTGTGGAAAGCCATGATCACCGATGTCCTAAAAGGAGAAGAAGAATTCTTGTTATTTATCGATTAGTTATTGCTATCTGTCTATATTTCTGACTTGAGGTATTCTAACTATTTACATTATTTATATGGTTCTGACTATTGTTCTCTTCTTTATCATATTCACGACGGTTCGGACGTTGTATGCTCCGGCCTTCTTCAGGTGATATACGTTGGAATTTCGAAACGAATCCTTGCGCCATATGTCTTTGGGAACACATGACACAGTTGAGTTGTGAGTTCAATATCTGGCCACAGCAGAGGTCGGCAATAACTTGGAGAGTTGAGTTACTAAATGGAAATAACTGAGATATCCAGAAAAAGCATGGCGCCTGGAGCTAAAACAATCTACCCCGGTGGACGAAATAAGGGGTTCGGTTCGAAATTAAAAAGTACATCACCTAAGGAACGCTGGAACGTATAACGGTTGAAACGTCGTGAATATGACGATAAAGATGAGAATAGTCCCAACGATGTAAATAGTGTAAATAGTTGTGACTATGTAAGCCACTTAATAAGCAACAGTTGTCACTTTCACTCATATTTCATTATTATTATTATTATTATTATTATTATTATTATTATTATTAGTGGGCCTGTGCCAACAAAAATGACGGCAAAATATTTATAACGATCTACCGTCTAAAATGACGGTAGCATATATATTGATGTACCTGCTAGTGAGTATCCTACATTGAGACACACACCAAAAACAAAACCAACAACAAAATAATCCAAAAACCTGAACCCTATAAATAAATATATATATATATACAACAAGACCTTTATTATAATAAAGCGTATATATATATATATATACTCTCTATTATATTATATATATACTCTCTTATATATATATATATATATATATATATATATATATATATATATTCTTTCCTACTCTCCGACATAATTATTGCAAAATATAAAATAATAGGGCACTATTAAAGAGCAAACACGCAGCAAGAGCTGTCATAAATGGTAGTAAAGTTTAATAACTGGTAGTAAAGAGAATCAACTGAGCCAACGCTGCCTTGCTATTGTCTCTCCAATGAACTGAACAGACGCTGCCTTGTAATTTTTTCTTTCTCCATGACCGTGACAGGAGGGATATATATATATATATATATATATATATATATATATACACACACACACACACAACAGTCTTTGTTATAATGGAGAAGATTATTATTATTATTATTATTATTATTATTGAAAAATGTTCCTCTGAAATTTATTTTTGATACATTACTTGCCAAGTGGTATTTGGGACAACAAATTGCTTATGTTTTCGTTTTTCAATCAAACATTCAGCAAACAAAAGTATACGCAAAATCCTCACCCAGATCTTGTCAGTATCTATGGCAACAGATCGCTCAGTAATAAATGGGCGGTGCCAGTCAATACTACTTTTTGAACTTCTTGCAATTAACGTTTTCCGATTCAGGTTTTTTTCAGGTTCAAAAATTCTTCAGTTTCTTTCTTAATCATTTCAACTGCCACTTCGACGTGGTATAATGGTTACCAAGCTTGTCTTGCTAGATTAATTACTACATAATGAACTCGATTTCTATTGAGTACCCCATGCTTTCAGCCCTGTGTCACCTCCAAACAACGCTTTGAAAACCACCATTCTAACTTCCTCTACACTTACAGGTATGTTAGTTGCTTTAAGGTGCCAAATGTTTTTCAGTTTCTATTTGCAAGTCTCTGCATTTATGCAACTTCCTAAATTCTTTAAAAGAAATTTGCAATCACAGGATGTACACGTATCGATCGGTAGACACTCTCTTTTGTTGATCTTTAACAATCATATCTGGTCTGGTTGTTTGATTGTCCGAATATTATTATTATTAATATTATTATTATTATTTTAATGTTTCACATTGACATCGTCAGTGGAAATTTTGTTCGTGAGGCAAAGTGTCAACAAGACTTCCCACAACTGAAGAACTCTTCTCTGAAATGTTCTTGAACTCTGAGATGTCAGTTTTGCTAATATGTTTCTTATATTGCCTTTTAACCCGGCCGATATTTTCTCATTTTCTTTCATTCAATCCTTGCTTGGCCTTACTTGGGGTGAAATGATTAAAAAAAAATGCTTGAACCTCATTTGTCATATTTTAAGTTAGGTTTTTGTCCCAACACGTTGAAATTTTAGTTCCCTTTTCTGCTAATGATCTATAACTACGTGAGTTTATTAAGGTTACTGATTTTAATTTCACTGTAAAATAGGTACCTTTACCCATTTTCGATACCTCAATTTTAAATAGATTTTTTTTAAATAAAAAATGTTTTCTGAAGCTGCAATTTTACTTTAATTGAAAGTTAAATGATTGAATTTACTATTTCCAGTAAACAAAATACTCTGGTAGACTTCAAACAGAAATTATATTGATTGGAATCTAAAATTTTGAAACTTTTTTTTTTCATTTATAAACAAAAGTTAAAAATTTTGTAAAAGTAAAATATACATTTATGACACGTTATTTTTGCAAAATTAGCAAGTTTAAAGTTAAATTAATCTGATTTGAAACAAATATTACTTGTTTATGGCATAAAATTTAGAATAAAAGTATTTCTTAATCATGGAGGTCTGATCTTGCTGGTCTTTCATGGTGAGTGATGACAGGCTGTTATCAATCATTTAATGACTCTTGCTAAGTATGGTTGACCAGAATTGACATAAATTTGTGAAATCTAAGTGAATGTTTCGTAAGGGGAACAACCCTTAAAACATGTGACCTTTTAATGATATGGCATGTATGGCCTATCATAAAAATGACAGATATCTGCACCCACCAAAAAATGTTTTAATTATTTTATAAATCTTGGTGCATTAAGATTTGTTTTAACAGTTTCAATTTTTGATTAGTAATTATAGTCTTCATTAATTAACTTAGTGACCTAATTGGGACGATGACTAAAATAAATTTTTAAATATTTTTGAAACTTTATAATTTATTATAACTAAAAAGTAAAATTGAAAACAATTGTTGTAAAAATTCGTTTTTTCTCTTCAGACTGATATCGTTAATATATATTGTTTCTAAAAGCAACTGAAAGCTTATCTAAATAACAAATAGCATAGTTTTATTGCATTTTTGTTTTCATTCTTTTGAGCAGATTTTCTGAAAAGGAGAAACTGTAAGAAAAAAAAGCAGGTAATTTACATTTCCCAAAATGTCCTGCATTTAAGTAATAAAACAGTTCCGTGACGGTAGTCAATTTCTAAAACTTTCAGGATATTAATTGGATGTGGGGGGTAACATATGAAAATATATATTACCAAGATTTTATAAAATCTCACTGTTTTTTTTTTGTTTTGTTTTGTCTTTTTTTTTTCGAATCAATGTTTTCATTGTCAACAAATGAGTTGTGTAATATAACGCTTGCCATAGTAAACCCTTGTAAAAATCTGGTCACTAGCTTACGAAAATAAAACATGATTTTTAAACAAAATTTCGAACGTGTTAGAAAGGATTAAATATTTAAAAAATAATTAGAAAATAGTTTAATCTTTCCTCTTAATAATAACATAAATATTTTGAGGATAAAACTTTGTTTTTATTAAGTTTGGGGCCATTCAACATCACGCTATGCTTGTTTGTCAGCAAATGAGTGAAGGTGTCTAAAGGTGTAAAAAAAACGGCTTGGCCCGGATCAACCGAACAGATGACATCATTGTAGAAATAAGATACTGCATAATGCTTAAGGTGCAGTCATTAGAGCAGGCAAAGAAAGAAAGGACATAGAAAAAAAAAGAATTATTACTGTTTTCAGAACTTCACACGAACATAAAAATTTTTTTTTTTTTTTTTTTTTAATCATATCACCCCGAGCAAGGCGGTAACGCCACTGATGCGCAGGGGGCTACGTAAGAGTGAAAAGATTGGAAAAGAGAACGCCGGAAATCACATCCTAAACAGGGAACAAGGAATGAGCCTTTTCACCTGTTCAATAGACGTGGGTGGAGTGTGAACTGGACGATAGTTTAGTCTATCTACTCCATTTGAAAAAAAAGAAAAGAAAAAAAGAAAAGAGTGGAAAGATTGGAAAAGAGAAAACCCGAAACCACATCCTAAACAGGGAACAAGGAATGAGCCTTTTCACCTGTTCAATACACGTGGGTGGAGTCTGAACCGGGCGATAGTTTAGTTTATCTACTCCAATTAAGTTTCTATAAATATTTAAACCAGTATTTCTTAAATAAGGTCCATATAGAGCATGAGGGGCCATGAAACATTATTTGGGATGAATACTAAAACAATAATAACTTGGAAGTTCACGGTAATATTTTAGAGCAATTTCACTTCGAAACGGTTGTTCTAACTGAGAATTGAGAATTTCCACAGTAATCTACGCCATACTATAAGATTAAAAATAGAAAGAAAAAAAAAACTCTAAACTAACAGAAAACGAGATCACATCCCTTTTACTCTACCAAAAGTTCTGATGGTAAAAGTTGTATAAAAACAGACAAGGATATATATATATATATATATATATATATATATATATATATATATATATATATAATTGATTTAATATATTAATAATAGATAATAATATCAATTTTAAATATAAATAAAATAATTATATATTAATATAAATTAATTAATATAAAATATTAAAAAAATAAAATATCAATAAAAAAATTAATTTAATATATACGGATTATATATAAAGGAAGTATATACATTTGCTATTTCTATAAGTCAGTTAAGTGTCTTATGTGATACACGCTTGGGTGATCATGTCTCGAAAGACACATGACTGACTTGGACGCTTGGGTGATCATGTCTCGAAAGAGACATGACTGACTGGGTAGAAGATTTTCCCGCAGTAGGTTGCCCTTACTTTTGCGGTAGACTGGTTGCCAGTCATGGCTACAGAACCCAATTTGTCCTGCTATTTAACCTATAGCTGGAGGGAGAAGCGACGGATTAATACCTTTCCCAAGTAAGTGAATGCAACGAATTCAACTGAAATTCGAACTCGGCACTCCGATTTTCCCTTCCGAATAGGTATACACTGCAAGACAACGACAATTCCTAAACTTTTCTATTAGTGTAAAAAAAAAAAAAAGCTTTTTTTTGTTCATCGTATTGAGAGTCCACCGAAAGAAATTAAGAATAAAATTGGTTTAAGGGTAAAATAAAGATCGAGAACCACTAGTTTTGGCGATACTTATTATGTAAAAAGCTACATTGAGACAAAGTAGACCTAGTTCGAAAAAAGCGATAATGCGATTATGGTTATTGTAGGAGGTGCTGAAAAATGTATCCATCCGATACCCAAAATGATCAAGCATCAGAATATCTTTAAAGGGCTTCTTTTTCGGGCTGAAACCGTTTCAGCCTCGCTTGCACTATTTAAAGTAGTAACGTGCTAATCTCTAACTAAAAATTGAATTACTACACCTTCAATTGCGTTAAGGCCTTCTGTTGTCATCGCTTTCTCAATCCATGTTCTGTCCACTTTTTCCTCCTTATCTTAATTTCATCTGTGTCTATCTGTCTGTCTGTCTGACTGTTTGTCTGTGTGTGTGTGTGTGTGTGTCTCTCTCTCTCTCTCTCTCTCTCTCTATATATATATATATATATATATATATATATATATATCACTTTATTTTTCATGTCTATCTCGTTGCTTTTGCTTTCTAAAGAAGTTCGTCGACTAAAAAAAGAAAAAGAAACATAATTTATAAACAAAACCAATACCCAGTTGGACGGATCCGTTTACAGATCTGTACCGATATTGTCTCCTCTAATGTCAAATCGTGACCCCTAAAGTTAACCCTAGCTGGTAATGGGAAGCGGAAACAGTGTGTGAGGAAATCATATTAAAACAGGACAAAAAAATAGTTGTAGGAATAGCACAGCTAGAAGAAATGTCTTTTTGAGTTCTTTCCCACATACAGTCAGTCAGTTAAGTGTCATACGGGATACACGCTTTGGGCGATCATGTCTCGAAAGAAACATGACTGACTGGGCAGAAGATTATCTCGCAGTAAGTTGCTATTGCTTTCTACGGTAGACTGGTTGCCAGCCAAGGATATAGAACCCAATCTGTCCTGTTATTTAACCCATAACTGGAGGGAAGAGACGGATTAATACCTTTCCCAAGGGTATTTGTGCGTAAGTGAATGCAATGAATTCAACTGGAATTCGAACTGGGAAACCCGATTTGTCGTTCCGAGTCGATATCCACTGCACCACAACGCACATCCATTATACAGTATATTCAATAATATATATATATATTATCCTACGTTTATAGAACGACTAGGGGCTTTACGTACTATGCAATCATCAAGGCTGTTCTTATCAAATTGAATTATACAATTTAAGAATTTAAAAAAAAATCCCAGCTTTATAATATATAACTATCATAAAAAATGTGAGAACCAAAAATTAAATTTACGTAACGGTCAGTTCATAATAAGTACCTGATGATTGTACAGTGTATGAAACTCCGAGTCGTGCTATAAACGTAGGATTATATATATATATATATATATATATATATATATATATATATATGCACACTAGCCAAATAGTGGCTGGTTAGACCAGCATACGCTATTTCGAAAAAAGTACTCAATGAACTAAATGTGCAAAGCTAACAACACACACACACACACACACACACACACACATATATATATATATACATATATATATAAAGACAAATATTATTAAAGACGGCAGATATTTCGTGTTGATTAATTTTACTGATCAACTTTTTAAATAGTGAATGATCCTTCTCAGACAGGGAGGAAATTTCGTCAGAAGTTTATCTCGGAAGAAATATGGTCTAAGCTTTCGACTTTTCGGATTTCGAAATAAGAATCTCAAAACAAAGCCAACTTAAACATAGCCTAACGAAATGGTCGAAAGCGCTTGGGACAATGGAAAGCATTGGCAGTCCTCTGTACTCCCTAACTACCACCAAACGGAAAAAAATGTAAGCACAAGAAATACTAAATAACACCCACCACACACAACACACAATACACGCATATACATATATATATATATTGGTGAGTAAAAATGTTCACAGACTAAACACATGTAGCCTATTGACTTTTGGACGAGAGTTCATTTACCATTGTATACTTGTGTGTGTATATATATATTGCATGTGTGCTTATACATGCATATATCATTCGATATTTCCATGTGTACGCAGGCACATGCGTGTGTTATAATTTTTTATGGAAACATTTATATTGTGACTCACTTCTATGTGGCTGTTTTTGTGTGTGTTAATGCGTGTAAATAATTTTGAGTGCACGTGAATTTGTGTGTGTGTGTGTGTGTGTGTGTGTGTGTGTGTGTGTGTGTGTGTGTGTGTGAGCGTGTGTGAATGTATTTAAGTGTGCATGTGCGTGCGTAGGGACGCGCGTTTGTGTGTGTGCATTTGTATGTGTTTATTCGCTCTTTGTTTTGACCTCTTGTTTCGTTGTTTTCATATATGACATTTTAGCTTGAAGTTCCACCACCCTTCACGAAACCATTTCTCATTTTTTTCTGTTGTTGCTTTTTTTTTTTTTTTTTTTTTTCTCTCTTACAAAGACGAGTCTCGAATCACCGGGTTGGGGCATCTATCAGTGCGTATCCTATTGTCATGTCAATAACCCTGTCAGGGTGACACTACCCGGAAATGTCATCCTCAGAGAACTGATCAGAGTCGACTACAAACCCTTTAGCCTTACACAAAATCTGAAGGCGTATAATAACTTAGATTTTGTTATTAGGTTGCTTAATTTGACGACATATCAACCTTGTGATTGGGTTATTTTATGTCGAATTGAAGTTTTATAGAACGAAAATTACAATGAATTAAGAGATAAGGAGACATGAGACTGGTTTATACTACAGTCATATTAGTAGCCATAAATCCAGTTTATCTCACAGTAAAAAAGTTAGATATAAATCTATTTACACCAGAGGCAAAAAGGCAGGCGTTGGTTCGATTTACACCAGAAAGAAAAAAAAAACAGTCACAGGTCTAGTTTACATCAGAGTAATGACGTATAATTTTTTACGTCAAAAATCACACTAAATTCATAGATAAAGTCCGATTTATACTTGTGTAAAAAGGAAGACATATCTGGTTTACACTAAAGTAAAAAGGTAGACATAAGTCTGGTTTACACTAGAATAAAAAAAGGTAGACACAGGTTTAGTTTACACTCGAGTAAAAAAGGTAAACATGATTTATACTAGAGTCACAAAAGTAGACACATGTCCAATTTAAACGAGAGTGAAAAAAGCTAGACGCAGGTCCAGCTTATACTAGAATATAAAAATAGCCATAGGTCAAGTTAACAGGATATTTTGAGTTAGATAATCGATATCTTAACACCTTTCAATATTTGAAGAGATTTAGGTTTAAGAAAGACGGCCGACTTTTGCTAATCGAAAAGGGGGTATTTTCCACCGCGACACCACAAATCTTACAAAAGAGATTTTGCAGAAACTGAAAGAGTTTAAATAAGAATCTTTCGGTACCCAACGTATTTTCTGGACTTGGATTCTTTGGATTTTTATTTATACCGAACTCTATTTAAAGGATAAAACATTTGACTTTACAGTCAGTCAAAAACTACGTCAAGTTCTTCTTATAACAAAAACACGAGGTTTCTACTAAAATGGCATTAACAAGCTGGTAAAACGATGAGAGACCGTTGTTAAAAACAATTGAGACAATGTTTTCTTCTTCTATGTGCCCTGCCCCTTCAGGATGTAGGCGATCATGGCCTTCCACGTTTCCATATCCCTGGTGGTTCTGAGCACACCTCCTCCTGTTACACCATGCAATCCTCGTTCCGTCATCCACCTGATTAGGTCCTTCAAATATGTTATCCGTTGCTTTCCCCTGTCTCTTTTTCCCTCTATCTGGCCTGTTAGTATCAGATTCTCCAAGCCTTCCTTCCTTATTGTCTGTCCCAGGAACTTCAGCTGTCTCTTCCTGATGCTCAGTATTAATGTCATTTTGTTTCCATCATTTCCAAGACCTCATCATTGCTCACATGCTCCATCCATGATATTTGCAGCATCCTTCTGTAGAACCAAACTTCAGTTGATTCAAGTTTTTCCTTCATCTTTGATGGTATTGTCCAGCATTCACTGCCATATTGAAGGACGGACAGCACGTAGCAATCCAGTACTCTCTTCCTTGTCTCTAGCCAGATTGTCATGTTTCTTAATAGCTTACTCAAACTTCTGGAATGCTTCCTTCGCCATGCCAATTCGCCTTCGGATCTCGGTGCCGCACATTCCGTCTTCTGTTTTTGTCGGTACGTAAAACTTTGTTTTTAATTTTTAAAATCTAGTACAAACTTTTCTAGTGATTTAACACTATTACAAACGTTAATTTTAGTGGGTACATGTATTTGGAGTAGACAAACCTGCATTTTTAACATTGGAATTAATGTCTACTAGTCTAGAGATCGAGATTTTGACGTAAGAAAATGTACCTCCGACAGAAATCGAAACCATATTCCATTGTTCCACCGCTCACCACCATTCTTAAAAACAGCAGGCAGCTCCTACAGACATGGAAAGCATTTGTTTTTCAAGCAGAAGTTAAACAGATTTGCCAAGATTGCTAAACAGCTGCACGAAAGAAAAATGTTTCCCATGTCTGTGAAAGTTGTCAACTGTTTGCTCTATTTTCAAGAATACCGGTAAGCGTTCATCCGCATCCCAATATTACCCCATCAGCCCATTTAGTGTCATTAGTAAGCTCTTTAAATCTAATACCGACAAAGAGATATCAGAAACAACGTTTTGAGTGACAAACAGTACAAGTTCAGACTTAGGTCCACTGCTGATGATTTGTCATCACCCGCACAATCAGTGAAGTGCTCAATGATAGCTTCGTCACCAGAGCAATCGCATCAAAGGTTCTTCACAAAGTGTGTCATAGTCTATGGCATTTCAGAAAGAGTTTACGAAATCATTGAGTTCTTTGCTATGACCAGTCTCCTGAAATTCATGAGATCGTCGCAGGCGTCTCTCCTAGGTCCATTTCCTGTTTTTTTATAAACTATTTGCCACGGGACATTCACAGGTCGTTAGTGAATATCGATGACAATGAGACCATAATTTATGGAAGTACTTTCAAAAGTCAAGACGATCTTGCAGATGCTCTCTTATCTGATCTAGCTCTAACAATGGGGGAAAACTGGCTTGTAACTTTCAATAACTCAAAGTTCAATCGCACCCTGAGACTTCATCTGTCATGATTAACGGTCCCATTCTCAATGAGTCTCTATGCTTTGAACGTCTCATTTGAACATCGAAAATCAAGTTCACTCCAGATTTCAGGTGTGTATTCATCACGTTGAAATATCGATACTTTTTTCTTTTTTTTTAATCATATCACCCCGAGCAAGGCGGTAACGCCACTAGTGTGCAGGGGGTTACGTAAGAGTGAATACATTAGCAAAGAGAAAGCAGGAAACCACGTCCTAAAAGGGAACAAGGGATGAGCCTCTATACCTGTTCAATAGACGTGGGTGGAGTGTGAATCGGGCGATAGTTTAGTCTATCTACTTCAATTGAAAGAAAAAAAAATAAGCAAAAAAGAAAAGAGTGGAAAGATTGGAAAAGAGAAAGCCGGAAACCACATCCTAAACAGGGAACAGGGGATGAGCCTCTACACCTGTTCAATAGACGTGGGTGGAGTGTGAGAGACAAATTAAACAGACGAAAATTAAAATAAAAAGCGGAAATCAACATACCAGTTAGGTAAGACAGACTGAAAAAGTTGAGCAGAATCACCGAACTAGGATTCCGTTCTTTAATTTTCCCAGAAAATTTTCGTTGTGTTGTCCGCCATCTTGGGTTAGTTGAAAACGATGACCGAAGGTAAGCAACGTTGAGATCAGATATAAGCTTAATAAGTATATTGAAAACCTAGTGTATTGCTCGAATAGACAGAGAATGAGATGAGAATGTTTTTATCACACTGAAAGTTAAAAGAGACAAAACATCTTTATTCTCTCCTAAATATGGACTAAACAAACAACGTATTAAAAAGTGATAAGTAACTTCAGAAAATTTCCTGTCCATTCAATCTAAAATCTCAGCGTGAAAAGCGACTACGGATCATGTTTGTGCGTTGCTCCGAAAACCATACAAGTCTGAATATGATCTTTCTTGATGAGCTGCGAAAAAAAATCTCTTTAAAACCATAACAGACAGAGTGTGAACTCTCCATTACTGTAAGATCAGGTTTAGTCTACCGACAGACTAAGCCAGACATTGAAGTTAATCCTGTTATTTTCCACTTCGATCACAGAACAAACACTTTTGAATATGAAATCGCATGGCCGATCGTTTTCGTCTTCTTACAACGCGGGAAAAAACAGAGGATTATGGGGGAATCGATCTTTTTATAGACTTCCACGAATAAAGTAGCAACAATTATAGTTGATTTTCTAAGCGCCGCTTAGATGTAGCACAAGGCCGAAAGTATGGAGTACCCAGTGAGGATCGAACTCACTACTCAGTTGGAATAGGTTCTAGCAAGTCAAGCTTGCTAACAATAACACTACACCGAGGTGCCCAAGTAGCGACAATTATAGATGTTGTTGATGATGATAACGACATCAACAACAGCGACATCGCATAAGAATATTAACGTTAAAGAATTTGGTAAAATAGTAAATAAAAGGATTTTGAAATAGAAGTTGGCTTACCCACATCACGTTGAAACACTGGTTCCCGTACGATCACCGAAGTTAAGCAACAACGAGCCTGGTCAGTACCTAGATAGGTGACCGCTTGAGAATACTCGGTGCTGTAAGCTTGGATGTGCGGTTGGTGTAATAGATAATGGCTCGGAATTGTTAATCGGAGAGCCGAGTTCCAATTCCAGTTGGGTTCGTTATAGCCACTTTCGCGCAAATAGCCTTCGGAAAAGTATGAATCCACCTCTTCCCCTCCATCAGCTATGGGTTAATTAGTAAAATTTGTATCACTAAACTATTATTATTTCTAAAAAATAATTCTTACAATCTAAAAAATATTTCCTATTTTAAATAACCTACAATAAGCCGTAAAAAAAACGTATCAGTTAATAAGACCTCAAATGAAATTCATATATTCTATCTATTGTTAAAGATTGGATGTGCGTTGTGGTGCATTGGATATCGGCTCGGAACGAGAAATCGGGGAGCCGAGTTCGAATTCCAGCTGAATTCATTGCATTCACTTACGCATAAATACCCTTGGGAAAGGTATTAATCTGCCTATTCCTTCCAGTTATGGGTTAAATAACAGAACAGATTGGGTTCTAAAGCCTTGGTCGGCAACCAGTCTACCGCAGAAAGCAATGGCAAACTACTGCGGGGTAATCCCGCAGTAGTTTGCCATTGCAGTCATTGCAGTCAGTCATGTCTCTTTTGAGACATGATCGCCCAGGCGTGTATCACGTAGGGCACTTAACTGACTGATTGTTAAAGATTATGAGGAAACGGTCAGTTCGTTCTATGACTCTAATTAGTACCTGGCTTGTTTTCGCATTCTTTATTAGTACAAGAGTCGGATTCGGCCAAAGATTGGAGTTTGGCTCTTCTATCTGGGCTTGAGTTACTTATTCTTCACTTTCTAGTTTTGTCAGTGTTCAAAATTGATTTCTCGGTCTTGTTGAGGGAGATTTATTCGCAAATCTTTATACTCTTTCCCTAAGATGCAACCTCGCAATTCTATCACTACTTTATTGCTTTTTCCTTTACAGTTACCAGTTCAGACTTTTACTCCTTAGACGAGCCACGCTATTCCTACGAAGTCGAATTACTCTAATTTCCAATGTATTCCAAATGTGAAGAGAAAGTTCCGGTCAGACAACATTTTTCCCCCTGAAACCTTTTCACTGAACACCATAATCATAACCTCTTCAAGTAAAAGTTCAACCGTTATGTATCCCCCTTATCCTCAAAATCGTCACTTAATTTAAATGCACTGTCAATACTCATCTATTAACCACTTGACTCTAGTTCTTTCACCACCCCGTATATCATTTCCTTTCTCTCCACCTTTGCAACTGTCATCATACCTGTATTCCCATCCTTCTCTTGCTCCTTTCTAACTGGTTCGTCTTTCTCTTCACTCTCTTCTAACTAATCTTTTTACTCTTATGTAGCCCCCTGCACATCAGTGGCGTTACCGCCTTGCTCATGGTGATACGATTATATATATATATATATATATATATATATATATATATATATATATAAAGACTTACTATCCCACTACCGTTAATACTAAGATAAATAAATTATCCTCCAATAGCAAAATATTTAGTGATAATAAAATCCCTTATAATAACGATTTTTAAAAAAAAGGGTTTAAACAGGAATTATTCTCTGTAAAAACCCAAAATGAAACTGGTTTTAATAAGTCTAAAAATAGAAAATGTTTTATGGTTCAACCCACTTTTTTACCAATTGTCTAACATTAATATAGGTCAATATTTTCTGAAATTGATTGATAAGTATTTTAGTTTTAGTAACCCACTAAGTAAGATTTTAATAGAAAACATTAAAAATTAGTTGTTCTTGTACTAGCATTATCCACAGCATTATTAATCCTCATAATTATAAAATATTAGATACTTTTTATAATAATCACTAAATAAATACAAATCCCCCCACTCCACCCTGTTATTGTAGAATTAAGGATAACTGTCCAGTTGATGGTGTATGTATGTCTGAAAAGTTTTATACCAAGTTACTATTTTTCTTATAGAACATGATAAAGAAAGAAAAGTATATTTTGGAATTTCTGCCGGACCTTGGAAACGTAAAAATTATAATCATAGATATTCCTTCTCTCGGCTCCACCATAAATTCCAGACAAATATTCTAAATATTTCTGGGAATTAAATGATAGAAGACTTTGTCCATATATCGAATGGAAGATGCTCGGTAAATCAGAAACTCCTATTAGCTTTAGAAATAAATGTAATTATGCTTAGATGAAAAAATAAAAATAATTTAATTTAGTGGTAATAACCAGCTTTTTAAACAACGAAATAAAGTACTTTTTAAATGTTGTCACTGAAATAAATTTAAATTACCGGTTTTGTAGGAAATATTTTTCCTTGCCAATAATTTCTTATCAAATTCAGCTCTTCATTCTTTGTTTCTGTTCTTTGTTAATTTGATACTTTATTTTTATTTGATTATTATTATTATTGTTGTTGTTGTTGTTGTTAATTTATTTATATATTTTATTATTCTTTATTTATATTTTATATTTTTATTCTTTACTTATTTACAGTTAAAACTTTTGTTTTATTTGTGATATTAGCTACTTGTGACTATTTAACGTTTGTTTTTTGTCTGTATTCCTTTTTTTAATTTTTTTTGTCTTTATAATAATTTTTGACTTTATGATCATTTTGTGAATTTTTTTATGAATGTCTTATTTTTATGTAATATGTTTTCTTGCAAATCTTTAATTATTATTTTTTATTTTTAAAAATTTTAAAATATTTTAAAAAGTTTTTGTGATAGTTAATTATTAGTAAATGCAAGTATATTATTTGTCCCCTTTTTTCTTTTTTCTTTTTATAATTTTTATTTGTTTCTCCTCTTTAGTTCTTTTTTTTTGTTGTTGTTTTTGTTATTATTGTGTGCTTATATTGTCTCTTATAATTATATGCCTGGTTGTGCTTATTTTGTATATGTCTGTATCTATTCTCTGTTTTTTTTTATATTTTCTTTAAATTTTTTGTGTATGCATTGTGTACATTTTGTGACACTTCCTGTATTGTTGCAATGTTTAACTGTATACACCTCTACCTTTCACCTAACCTTATTTCCTCTCTGTGCAAAATTTTTTGAAGATTCTAAGTTAACTGTAACATTTGATTTTTTCGGTTAGACAAACCAGTGTGTATAATCTTTGCGACTGCCGAAATAAATTCAGTATTTTTAACCGTTTATGTGTTGGGGTTTCTTAATATTTCATATTACTCTGGATATAATCCATGAACTCTCCATGTTTATCTATTTAATATTTTATATTAGTTAGATGGTTAGATAAAATTTTGGGGATTATCCTCTCCGTTTTACAGGTTTGTCATTTTTGTTTTCATATATATATATATATATATATATATATATATATATATAAACTTTAAGGGGTTAATGTGCATTCTAATATTGTATTCCTTCTAGAGAGGGGGCAAAACTGAGAGCTGTCTCAGGGCGGAAATAACACTAGCTACGCCACTGGAGGGGAGGTAGAAACGTTAGACAGTGATGGAGAAAATAGTATCTATCAGCTGGAAGCAACTAAAAAGAAAAAGAAAAGAATGACACGTGGAATGAAAAAATTGCATAAATAAAAGATTGGAATGAGAAAGAAAATAAGAAAGAAAATGAGAGAATGAAAAAGCATGTGTCAAAGAAGAGGCGGTAATGAAAGACACAACATCGAGAAAAAGTAGGAAGAAAAAGAAAAAAGTAGTTTTAAAGAAAGAAAGAAAGAAAGAAAGAAAGAAAGAAAGAAATCCTTACCTGTGCCTAACTACTTATCTAAATTTTTTAACAACTTCTTGCACTAATGTCAGCCACGCATTTTGATTGGCGTAAAACAGAGATAAGAGAATGCTAAAAATTTTTAAAAATACGATAGACAAAGCAAATAAACACAATCTAAAGTAAACAATCCAAAGTTAAGAATTGGCAAAAAAAATCTCAAAAAGGTGGGGGGAAAATGCTAATGTGTCTTGATGAATCTTTGCATTTCAAACGCATACACAGACAAATAAAAGAAAAGGTACGAAAGATATTCGTTTAAATCTTGTTCAGTGGTGTATTTTAATCATTGTATACAGTCAACTAAGACAGTGCGAAAGTTAGATAAATGATGTAGCAAGTACATATAGACGCAAATCTGAATGTGATGTATCTAAAAAAAAAGACGTGCATACTTCTCCAGATTGAACTGAGATAACATTCCACAGTACAGTAGAAAACGAGGAGGTACACGACCGGAAAATTGTGAAAAATAAAAAAACAGAAATTCTTCTAAACAAAAGCATATGTAACTGATGTGCAAATAACGAAGAAAAGGAAACAACATTTTGGATTTAAAATTTATAGAATTTTCGTGGGAATGAAAAAAAAACTATAAGCAGCAGAAATGTGGTTCTACAGAAGGATAGTAGGAATTCCACGAACAGAAGCCTTAAAGAAAATGGCAACAGAAAAAAGAACACACACACACACACACACACACACACATATATATATATATATATATATATATATATATATATATATATATATATACTCATTACGATTGAGCTCTCTGGAGAAGAAAATTTTAAAAACAGTTTCCACTTCGGCTATAATGCGTGACTCTTCAGAAATGAATTGAGTTCTCTCGGTGACTGGCGTCTGTATACACTGCTTACATACAAGACGTTAAAATTTCCCTTATCTGACCCCCATGCGCCGATGGCTTAGGGAGTAGAGACTCCGACTGACACCAAATCGGTCGAGTTTTCGATCCCGGCCAGAAGCAGGTGAATATGTCTAGCTACACTGATGAGCTGTGATACAGCAAAACAGGCTTGTATGTGGATGGCTAATATAATATAAATACAAGTTTTGTCTATTTATTTTGTGTAGGATCCTTTCGTATAGTCTGATAAGCTTGATGGTGCTATCGTTAAAAGACGACAAGAAATCACAGTAATTGTTGATTTTTTTTATCAGGTCTGAGCTTTCGGCTTACATAAGCCGTTATCAAGAAATGAACATTAACATATAGTGAACATAGAACATTTAAGTTATTAACAAAGTGGAATTAAACAAAGAGAATTAAATCAATGAGACAAGTCCCTTTTTAACGTGACGGATGGCCGCAGACGGTGACAAAATGGTGGTGGTGTGGTTCTTGGTCCGATTACAGGCATTGAAGTATGTTAGTAGAGATATCAAAATTTATTTTATTTAAGTTAGGTTTAAGTTGTTTGATGTAGATAGCTTATAGGATTTTGAGTTTTCGTTTATTATTTTCTTGTCTAAGTATACATGTATTTTCATGTGGTTCCATGGCGCTTCCATTCGTCTCTTCCTTCCATTTATGGGTTAAATAACAGAACAGATTGGGTTCTATAGCCTTGGTCGGTAACCAGTCTACTGCAGAAAGCAATGGCAACCTACTGCGGTATAATCTTCTGCCCAGTCAGTCATGTCTCTTTTGAGACATGATCGCCCAAGCGTGTATCACGTATGGCACTTAACTGACTGACTGATTTTATCATAGCCATAAAGTTATCAGTCAGTCAGTTAATTGTCACACGTGATACACGCTTGGGTGATCATGTCTTTTTCGAGATATGACTGACTAGGCAGAAGATTTCCCTTCAGTAGGTTGCCATTACTTTCTGCAGTAGACTAGTTGCCAACCAAGGCTATGGAACTCAATCTGTCATACTATTAAATCCATAGCTAAAGGGAGAAGAAATAGATTAATACCTTTCCCAACGGCATTTGTGCGTAACTGAATGAAAAGAATTCGACTGGAATTCGAACTCGGGTCTCCCGTTTCTCATTCCGAGCTGATATTCATTACCCAACAACGCAAATTCATATCTCCTTAAAATTTTACATATTCCAAATTGAACAGGTAATGAACTGAATTAGCGCGATCGTATATTAAATTGAATTATAGTTAGACACAATCGCCGATGATTCATAGACCATGACATCCTAATATTTTACAATGATATTCACTCTGTAAAAGGCTCAACAACCACCCAAGGTAGAGATTTATATGGTAAGAGGCACATTTTATGGGAATGTGAGAAAGGTAACCAATGACCCTAAAATCAAACAGGTTAAGATTGTAATGATATGAGTAATATCCTATTGGGAGCTGGTTCCACAGAGCCACCGTTCTTGAGAAGAAGCAGCTCGCGTGGAACTTGCATCTTACCAATGGAATACAAAGAGAATGGGGATGGTTCGCTACGATGTGCGTGGAATGGCGGGTCTTAGGCGTAAAGTTTAGAATTGGCGGAACAAAGGAATGTAGCTCGTTTGAGAACTTTCAATGGATCGTATTTGCGATCCCCATTTGAGGTCTGGGTTGAGTTTAAGTCTCAATAGGTGTTCAAGTCTTAAATTTTGAGGACTTAGAAACCTAATTTCTCAGTAACTATTTTTTTTACCAGGGGTCATATTACAATATTGTTGTTTGTAATTGTTTTTTCTCTAACACACCGTATTGCTGGTTCTCATATTACTTCTATACTTGATCGACTTAGGAGACTTTTAAGACTTAGGAAATTCATGCACTGATGTCCTCAAGGACACATGGCCCAGTGGATAAAAGCGTTGGCTGGATCCAGAGAACTTCACCCAAAAGAGTTGTGCGTTCAACACCTGGCTACTACAGCGATTAACAAAAACTTAGAGAGTTGAGTTAAAAGGGAGATAACTGATATTGAGACCTCTGAAAGAGGCATGACTTGTGGAACTAAAACAATTTACCTCGGTGAAAGAAATAATGTGTTCAGCCCGAAATTCCAATCACCTGAAGAAGGTCGGAGCGTACAATGGCCTAAACGTCGTCAATATGTTAACAAAGATGAGTACAACAGTTCGAATTTTGTAAATAGTTAAATAATTACAATACCTCATCTCAGAAACATTGACAAATATTGTTTATACGGCTTTTGTCGGTTAGTTAAAGTCGAAACGTATTTTGAATTGTAAGAATAATTTTTTGCGTGTGAATATTGTATTAACAATTATTGAGAATAACAATGATTTTTTTTTCTGATATACTTCCTACTATTTAATTCATAACCGGGCAAAAAGGTGAATTCATGCATTTTTTACCCGGAAAACCATATGAGATACACAAATCTTGGGCAAAAAAGGGACATGGTATTAGAAAAATCGGTAGAAACAAGAATTAATGGTTTTATTATAAGTAGACAACACTTCAGCGAAGTTCCAAGGAAACAATATGCGCACAAATTTATATGAAAAATTGCTGAAAAGTTTTCGGCCTGATCCAGTTCTCAAAATATGAATAAATGAAAAAAACTAAAACATCTGATTTTTCTTAAAAGGACTTTTTGGTCGGGCCGAAGAATTTTTCACAATTTCCTTGTATTCTGCAGTCGGTAACACAACTTCGAATAATCTTTTCTTTGATGGAGGAAACTTTCTTACCAACTGCTGACAAAATGAGAAAAAAAAGTAAGAAAGAAAAAGGAATAACTGGCTGATAAAAGAAAGAAAGAACACAAAATAAACAAAAGGCTAAAATTGATCAAGAAATGCTGATAGTCTAGAAGTAAATGCGTCGGGTACTGATACATAAAATCCTGCCAGGATTCATCATTGGCAATCATAATAAGACATGCGGCTGACACAGTGCTGATAGCAGACACGGTAGGGAAACTACAAAACCTCCTTTAGAATGTGGCGAAGTAAAATGAGAAGAAAAGACTAAGTGTAAACTTCAAGAAAACAGAATGTCCGGTCATCAGCAAAAATGTGCTCAGTTTTATTTGCAACGTATATAAATGCAAGTAGAAAAAGGCAAATGTTGATTTTTTTACTTTTTGTTTTTTCAATAGTTGACTGTGCTCAATTTTATTTGTAATGTATATAAATGCAAGTAGAAAAAGGCAAATTTTGTTAAGATAGCGAATGTCACAAAGGCTTGGGATTCCCCGTTTGAGGGGTTAGGGGAGAGTATGCACCCTCTAGATTTGTTTGGAGGAGACGGGAAAGAAAATTATTTTGTAGACTGGAATGAGAACCTCTTGGTATCTAATGCAATCCTATTATATTGTGGGTGATTCAGTAATGAAAGCAGCCAATCAGTCTAAACTAATTACATAGATCTTCATCACAAACTTCTGATACCAATGTTTTAGGGACCTCATTTATAGAAAATACCATTCTTAGTATTTGTTCTATTGTAGCCATTTTTTATTTTGAACTACTTTAAACCCACCTGGAAAGGAGTCTACTAAAATTAGAAACAGCCCCATGATCTATATGTTCATGAGACCGTTTCTTTAGGCCGTAAGTGTCGTCTCTTTTGTTGAAAATTTCTGCAATTTTTTTACATTTGTGTACATATCTTTGTATAGCGCAATAATTCCGTGGCCATCATGCCTCCAACTTAAAATTCCTCTATGTAGCTGTTATCCCACAATGCACATCATCATGTACACGTTTGAAAAATATCTCTTCTTACTGTTTCTGGTGGTACTATCACATCTCCATTGCATATTACATGGTTAATTTATGCCTTATTCCTTTAGAAGTTCTTTCAGTTTTCAAAAGATTTATCTACCTATTTTTTATTTTCTAAGTAACCTTGCTTAATATAAGATCCTTTACAGTTTGCAATGCAAACTATATATATATATATATATATATATATATATATATATATATATATATATATCCCGGAAATGAGTCTACTAAAATTAGAAACAGTCCCATGCCTTTAATGTGTGAATGATCTATATGAGCATGAGACCGTTTCTTTAGGCCATAAGTGTAATGCAAAATGATCTTTGTAGGGATCATTTATCCGTTTCAATCCAATATAATATTTCTTCATCCGAAATTTCCTTTTTTCTATCCTTATCACATTGTAACCTTGATATTGCTTTTCTTTATAAGTACTCAATGTCTAAATCCTAAATCATTCATTTTATGATCCATCTTAGAATTCCAGAAGAAGTAAATTTTGGTAGCTATTTTCTTGGATTAAAAATAAACTCTGGAGGTTTATGGTCCGATGTTAATAGGAACTTCTTACCTAGTAAGAGTTGTCAAGCCCTGTCTGTGCTTCAGATTATGGCCTATACCTCTTTTTCAATATTTGAATAATTTATTTCTGCTACCATTAATCTTTTTTAAAGATACATTATTGGGTGGCATTCTTGTGATAGAATTGCTAACACAACCCGCTCACTCGCATCCTTAGTTAAAATAACCTCCTTTCTGGAATCAAAGATATTTAAAATGGGTTTTTCTACGAGTATCTCGTTTAAGTCTTTGAACGCTAAGCTTTGCCTTTGAGTTCATTTGAACTCACTGTTATTTTTCCGCAGTTCAACAAATGATTCGATTAAGTCTCTGTATTTTAGTCGGTAACTATTATAAAAATTAACCAATCATAAGACGGATTCTAATTCTTTTTATTAGTAAGTATAGATGCCTCAACATGTTTTTAATTAACTTTGGATCTGGTGCAATGCCATCGCTTGACATTTGTTACCCTAAATATGATATTGTATGACAATTAAATTCACATTTGTTTATCTTTATTGTCATTCTTTCATTTTTAACTTGTTTAACACATATTCTGTTTTTGTCTCAATCATCTTGATAAATAATCATATTACTGATTTTATATTATTTTTCATATGACTTTCGTCAGTTACTATGTTTTCCTTTACTTTCATTTCATATCTCTTTATTTAACACATGCAAATAGGTAAAGTCCTATTTACCAATACACTACAAGTTGACTTAATTCTGGTTAGTATTAGAGTAAACAAAGGTCCAATTTAAACATGGATCAAAAATGTAAATACAAGTTTAGTTTACACTAGAGTAAAAAAAGCAAGCATATGTCTGCTTACATCAGAGTTAAGCAAGTAGTCAGATGTCTGATTTATATAAGAGTTAAAAAAAAAAAACAAGCATAGGTCCGGCTTAAAGTTGAGTAAAAATGACAGATATTGGTCCGATTGACATTAGTCAAAAAGATAGAAATAGGTCCGAATTAAATCAGACATAAAATGTAAAAGGGTTCGGTCAAAAAGCGGGTATTGGTCGAGTTATTGAAGAATCTACAAATAACGGCCTATTCACTCTCAACGAAAGAAAGGCTCAGAATATAAGAGTTGATTCTATACCACTTCCTCAGCGTTAGCTTTGAGACACATACCAGTGGATAGAGATTTCCTTTCCAGTGAGCGGTATAATATTTAATTGCTCATGAGAGAAATGTCGAGAATATCATCTGAGACACAGTGTTCAAGATAATGGCATCCAGTCAAACATTTAGAGTTCATGAAGTTCAGTTGCATAACTCTTGAAGTTAATATCTCGATAACGTAATTATAGCTCTTTTTGCATCTATATCATGTTTCAAGAACAGAGTTTCTTTGTTTTGTTGTTTTGTTGTTTTTTTGTTTTTGTTTTGTTTTTTGTTTTTTTGCTTCGTTTTTATTGGGAGGTCGGTAAACCGGAAAAATGTCTTCCATATTTTAACGTCAACTGAGAGAGAAAAATATCTTATATTAAATGTTATGGAATCGTATTCTGAAATGAAACATTCCCCCCCCCATTCACTTCACCATCATCTCCATAACCGAATGCGGCCTTCGTTTCACTACGCAATTAAGCATCTGCCCAGCTTCCTCCAACTGTCTCGGTTGTGCGTCAGTACAAGGGTTGAAAATTGGACAGATATTCATTCATGCGTAGCGCGTCTTGGGTAAGTAGAACTAGTGGAGTCTATGTCTCGCCTTCTCAAACCACAGCATATATCCTCCAACCTGAACGCTCGTTTTGGTCCCATCCGTTGATTCTATGGAGAAAAATCTTCGCCCTGATTGTTGACTTCTGTTTAGGAAATCCTCTGCCCAGTGATGCGTTATCATTGTCCTGGATACACTGGCGGTAGTCCAGTTACATTTGCAGATTTTACCTTCTTCCGGTCGAAATTCACAGTAGTCTGTAGAGTCTTCCAAAGTAAGGATTATATCACCATCTCTCCAAAATTGTATTGATTGAGATCCTGAACACAGAATTTTTACTTTGTCTACCAGAGCGCAAATGGCATTTGCTTGTTTCTTTATTTAATTTTATCCAGTAAAATAGACTGAATTTTAATTTAATAATCAATAAACCTTGATAGTTTTTACGTTGATCGAAGAAAATGAAAGACATAAATAATTTAAGTGTGAATTTAAGTGTGCTACCAGACTGGCGTGTAAGTCACACCCTTTTTACGTTGAAATATTTAAATGTAACCGCCACTTCTACTCCAACAGATTCTTTTCTTGCACTTCGCGACTGTGGAGCACCCTTCCGTTTACTTGTTTCCTTAATAGCTAAAATCTCCAAAAATGTAAATGCAATGTCAATTGCCATCTATCTTCTTGAATCCCGTTCATCTTTTGTCCTTTCTTCAATAACCCCTGTACCCAATCTTTTTTCTCACTGTACCCCACCCTGCACACTAATGGTGGTCCCGCCTTGTTTGGAGTGAAATGATTTTAATAAATAGCTTACGAGCAAATTAATCTTTTAAAAGAGCAACGTCAGAAGGGAAGTGAGTAAAAAAAAAAAAAAGAGAAAGAGATACCGCGATTGCATCAGGCGGTTAGACCATTTGGTGTACGTGTCTTGCATTTCAATAAATTGGGGTGCTTTGAAGGGGGGTAGTTTAGTTATTGATGCTTTAGAACACACAACTATATATTTTCCTGTTCCTGAGTCACAATGACACCTTATACTCCAAACTTGGGATATTTACTTTTTCTTCTTCTTCTTCTTCTTCTTCTTCTTCTTCTTATTATTATTATTATTATTATTATTATTATTATTATTATTATTATTATTATTATGTGGTCTCAAGAGTCATTCTTTTGACCCTCATTTGCGTCATAACCATTAGTTTAAGAACTGCTGACATAAACAAATTAGATTCCAAAGTTTTATCAAAAAGAAAAAAAGTGTCAAACGAATTCATGCTGCTCGAATTTATCACCGATAATTAATGAAACCTTGACACAACATTTCCTTCGTCCTGAGTATGACAATAAACTCCATTCGGCAACAAGGTCTCTGATTGGGAAGTTTTGGGGAATGTAGAACTATCGCATAATTCCTATTGTTCCCAGGTCCACCCTGATCTGTAGTGGTAGCACCTGTTAGGATCCCAGCTATGGGTAAATAGTTAACCTTTAAACTGTGGTCAAGACACTATAAAAGTATAGATAGATTTTATAGTAAAAAAATATATTATCAGTAATATATTTTTGGAAAAAAAATATTAATATATATTCTATACAAACGAACTTATCCTAAAAACGCTTGTCGACATTAAATAACCCATTCAGCTTGATATTCCGTAAAATAAAATGAACCAAACTTAAACTAACATTTTCTTTAGATGATGTATTCGGAATAAGAAACCGGAGAGCCGAGTTCGAATTCCAGTTGAATTCGTTGCATTCACTTATCCTCAAATATCCTTGGGAAAGGTATTAATATGTCTCTTCTGCCTCCAACTATGTGTTGAATAGCAGGACAGATTGGGTTCTATAGCCTTGGCTGGGAACCAGTCTTCCACAGAAAAAAATGGCAACCTATTGCTGGATAATCTTCTGCCTAGTCAGTCATGGATCTAAAGAGATATGATCGCCCAAGCGTGTATCACGTATGGCACTTTAAGTGACTGACTGATAAACCGAAAAGATAAAGAAGTTTCAATATTTCAGGAAAAAAAAGATATTAATTGTAACATCGTTTGGTTTAGAATTTTTCCAGCTCCAGGCGCTATGATCCCAATCAGCCTGTCCAGGGAGAACCTTCGCATATCAAAGACCAGCATCATAACCCGGCGTTGCCCGTACAACTTAGAACATTTTTTTAATTAGATGATTAATGCAGCGTGTTGCGATTTCCGAGCGCTTCTAGTCACCGCCTCACTTTAACACTCAGTTATATAAAAAAAATAATTATATAAAAAGTTGTTGTTTAAAAATTGTTCAAAAATTCCATTAAAAAAAATTTTTTTGTTGTTTTGCGTAAACGTGAGTTGATGTTTTGTGTGACATTGTAAACAACATTGCGTTTGTTTTTGTTTCAAAATTACGGCGTAAATTATTTACATTTTTGTTAACTAAATGAATTTCAGAAATTTTTAAAGAATATTTAGAAATGTAGCTATTTAATTTTAGAGAAAGAAGTTACATTAATGACACACGAATTACAGACAGTTGATTTCCTGCATGAAATATTTAGCGGAAAAAAAGCTTTATTTTCTTTTTAATTTTATTTTCCTAAGTATGAAATATTAAATCTCAAAAAAAAAGACTTAAATAATTAAATTAACCAAAAATATTTTTTTTGTTTCAAAATTACGGAGGAAAATATTCCCATTTTTTTGTTGACCAAATGAATTTTTAAAACGTCGGAATAAAATTAAATATAAAGGCTCATTTTTTTTTTTTTAGTCGCGTTTGACACATGTGATTTTATATTTTATTTCTGTGACGTAATCTAGCAGCCATCTTAGATCTTAGATGTTTTTCGGAGCAAATGTAAACAATCGGCTCCATTGGCCAAAAAGTGCGAAAGGGAAAATTGCTGAACTTAAACTCAAAAAGTATGTGTCGACCTGCTTCCCTGTAGATATGTGTCCCTAGAAAGTTTGAATGGCGTAGCTTAAAAAATGTAGGCGTGCATATGATACAGTCACACACTGACTCACAGATTGCCTTTTATATATATAGATTAACTCACAATGAGAAAGAGATCGTAAAGCTTTATTCGGCTTGACAAAAAAAGTTTGGGTTACATATCTACGGGATGCACGGGTAGTGTAACGGTTACTGGCACAGAGATATGCAAACCGAATTGTCCTTTACTGTCGCACAAATACACTTGGGAAGAAAGGAATCTGTCTTTTATTCCAACATCCATGGATTAGATAGTGTTGTGGATCCCGGGAATGGGAACCGAACAAAATAATTAACAACAAACCAGATATTGAGATAGAAAAATAAGTATATTAAACGTAAAGATACAAACTTGAACATAGGTTAGTAATCCAGGAATACGATTAGTAAGAAATATATATACGATTAGTAAGAAATATATATATACTTCTCTGTGGTGAAGCCGTAGTAGAATTAGTATGTCCATGTTGGAAGCTGACGGGTGCTGCGTAGTAATCTTCTGTCTGAATGGAGCTCAGAGCTACTATGAACTACTGACGCTGTATTCTCATTGAAATCTCGGTATCGTTCAGTATCTGTCGGACTCTTACAGTAACTGACGTATTTCACTATGGTAGGAGTATATGTATACTCAAGTCGAGTTCATTATCATGGGAAAAGGAGAGATCCCACAACAGATAGCTAGACAGACTGGACTCTCTAGCCGTGGCTGGCAATCAGTCTAGATCAGACTGGACTCATTTCTTTTCATAAAGTTCGCAACTCGGTATCTATGCTTATGACACAATTATTTACTCCTGTCTTGATATTAAATCTAATCCATTGGTTCCCAACCCCGGGGTAAATTACCCTAGTGGGGTAATGAGCCCATATTTTGGGGGTAATGGATGTTTGGGAAGAAGCAATCAGCTTATAATTTCACACTGTGTCCTTGGAATGAAGACCAAGAAACGTAGCAGACTCAACGTAGCAAACGACGCCCGAATAGCCCTTTCAGTAACAAAGCCAAGAATAAATAAACTGGCACTGGCACTGGCAATACAAGCTCAACACTCACATTAAAAATCATGACTAGGTTACGGCTACTATATCTCTGATTATTATAGATTGGTACTATTATATTGAATAATTTACGTTAACTTTGTCTGCTTTTGATGTATGAAAATATAATTGTTTCTTTTCCTATATTACGGGTAGTTGTTCATTGGGGTAATGGATAAGAGTGAAATTGTATTTTGGGGTAATCGCAGCAAAAAGGTTGGAAAACTATGATCTAATCGGTTCGATGAAGTCAAATTGTCAATTGATCTCAAAAATAACTTTCAATGTGATGCTTACTAAAACAAGAAATGGTCAGTTAATTTTTAACGAAACTGCCTTTTTTTTAATTATATAAGAAGACTTTCTTTTTCCCTTTCGTCCTCATGGTTGCTGATAACCTCTAGAAGATTGACTCATTGTGCCATCTCTGTCTAAGATTCCGTTTGGAAACTTGGTTCATTGTGTCATGCTAGACAATCTTTCACACCAGAATCTGTCTCTCATCTTTATAAGACTACAATTTGTCTGCGTATTGTACGTTGTGATGCAGTGGATATTAGCTCGGAAGGAGAAATCGGAGAGCTGAGTTCGAATTCCAGTTGAATTCGTTGTATTCACTTACGAGCAAATACCCTTGAGAAAGGTATTAATCCGTCCCTTTAGCTATAGGTTAAATATCAGGACAGATTAGGTTCTATAGCCTTGGTTGGCAACCAATCTACTGCACAACGTAATGGCAACCTATAGCGGAAAAATCTTCTACCCAGTCAGTCATGACTCTTTCAAGACATGATCGCTCAAGCGTGTATCACGTATGGTACTTAATTGACTGATTGGATATTGCTGCCATATTTGGGATGGTTCTTCAGCTATGTATCTGGGGATTCTTAAGAATCTGCAATATCATCAGTCATAACCTGTTATCTCGACTTCAATCACTTTTCCACCGCCGTAACATAGCTTCCCTGTACTTTTCTATAAATACTTTCATGGTAATTGTTCTGATAAGCTTTTTCTTTGTAGAACACACAATGAGAAAGGCGGGCTTGGAGAATCTGATACTCACAGGACAGATAGCGCGGAAGAGAGACAGTGGAAAAATTAGTGGACTTAAACAAATGGAGAGCTGAGTAGGGTTAGGAAGAAATAACAGGACAACGTATATTAAGAGCAACAGTGGTCAGGGAGAGGTGCAGGACCATGATTGCCTACGGTCTTAAAAGACACGGCACATAAAAAAAGAAAGAAGAAAACTACATTGGCAGCTAGGTCTCATCGTTTTACTGTTGAAATTTGCTTGATGTAACTTTAAGCTTTATGCTAGTAGTTTCTTCCCTCGCTGTTCTCGCTTGTGGAGTTCTCTTCTGGCTTCTTACTTTCCTGCCAACTACAATCTTCAAAAATTTAACTACCGCGTCAATCGGCATATTCTGTTTTCTTGAATCTCGGTCTTTGATTGTATTCTCTCTCCTCAACATTTTCGTAGTTTCTTTCGCTCTCAGTAACCCCTTTTCTTACTGTCTTTATCAAATTACTTGGATAAAAATGATAAAAGTACTCCTACAAATCTTATATGTAATTTTGTGGGAACTTGTAAGTGAATACATACTCAGAAGGGGTATATAACATTTGGACCTTACTTTGGGTGCTAACTATTTTCCCATATTTTAGTCACCAACAGGTGTCTCACCATAGGTCAGGGTGAATGTGGGAACAACAAAAATTAAGAGGCGGTTCCATGATCATCAAAATCTCCTTGCAGCCGGATGTAGTTATCGTCATACTCAGGAATTTCGCCGCCGTCATCGTCGTTGCTGTTATGTCGTGATGACAATGATCATCATCATTTAACAGATAATATCGTTTCGATTTCTTAAAAAAAATTCTGTTTTATTATTTTTTTTTAATCATTTCACCCCAAGCAAGGCAGCCTCACCGCCACAGGTGCGCAGGGGGTTACATAGGAGGAAAGTGATGAGAAAGAGGTACGGGTTATAGGAGATGTCAGGATGAGAATACTGGTGTGATGAGAGTGGAATGGACGAAGAAAAGAGCATGAGAGAAAGGATGCAAGTAAGCGAGATAGGAGATGACTATTGGCCTTACATTTAAATTCTTGGATATTGTAACTGTTGGGGAAGTAAGTATACGGAAAGGAATTCCACAGGCGGAAAGTGCGAGAAAATTAGTTACCAGAGTAGAAGTTGCAGGTTATATTTTATTGGTTTCACTGTAAAAGGTGGAACCTAGTTGATAGTCTAGTAGCTCGAGTAAATTCATAGATAGGAGGCACCAGTGAGCTAAGTTCATTAGAGAAAGTATTTCATTCGTGAAAGTATTTCTAGGGAAGCTACAATACGCCGATGAGAAAGTGACCGCATCTGAGCCGCCAAGTCGTGATCGATCACATTGCAGATTCTCAACAGAGGTGAATAGCAGGAGCACCCGACCAGATGTGGCAGTAGTATTCAATACACGGGCGGGTGGTAGATTTATATATGTGAAGGATGGATTCAGACGGGAAAAACTTCCTGGCCCTACACAGTGAACCGGCCTTTTTAGCAGCGGATTTAGCTATAGATTCGATATAGTCATTCCACTTGAAGTCTGCTAAGAGAGTTAACCCGAGGAAGCGCAGTATTTTGCTTTCAGGGAGACTAGCCTGATCCATGCTAATGGAGAGTAGGAGCGAATGTCTTTGATGGTCAACAGATAGCAGCTTCGTTTTAGAAGCAGTAAAATTCACGAGCCATCTCTTGCTCCAATCCACCACAGATTGGAGGTCCTTTACAAGCTCTGCAGCGAGGTTTGTTTAGTCAGCTTCAGCAGATTTTTGATCGAGCCGAGAGTAAACGGTGGTGTCGTCAGCGTATATGCCTACTTGGGATCTGATTACATCGGGAAATCGTTAATGAAGATCATGAAAATCGTAGGACCTCGTATAGAGTCTTGAGAGGCACCTGCGTTCGTATGATAGTATCGGGAGACATGTCCGTTCAATACTACCATCATTGTGCGATTTGAAAAGAACGACTGGATTAGGTCAAACAACTGTCCAGTTATGCCCTAGCTTCGCAGCTTGCATAGAAGGCCAGCATGCTAGACTCTGACAACCGTTTTAGAGATATGCAGGGCAACAGTTCGATCCATGCCGTTCTAAGTTTATTTGCATAACATGGGTTTTGTTTTAGCGCATGATTCATGTCTGCGAGTGAGGCCAGACAAAATGTATTAACACTAACTAGTAAAACTCATAAAACTTAAATCAATAATAGATTAATAATTATTTAATGTATTGCATTTACAAGTACAAGACGATATGAGGTATGTTCGGAATTTATCCATCCGTTTAATATCAATGAGTAAAATAGCCTACCTAGGGCAATGGTGCCTTAGTTCAGTTTGATTTACAAACCTTGGAAACTCAAATATTTATTTTATCAACGCTTCCTCTTTTCAAAATATTTCTTCCAGATTGCCATTATGTGTTTGTCGAGTTATCCTTAATGTTTTTTTTGTTTGTTTTTTTTTTTTTGTTTTTTGTTTTTTGTTTTTTGTTTTTTTTCATATACGGTGATTTTATTTTATAATTTTGTTTGTTTTCGAGAGTCTTTTTTTTAAATAAATAGCATAGGAAAAAGCCGAAGAAGACAAGTCTGGATGATAAAGATGTTGATATATCTGGGGGTTGGAGTGGTGTTTTGAGCCCCATCCCCAAAAAAAACCTTTGCACGATATGGGTACAATTTACTCAATGCAATGTCACTCAACTGCATTTCATTTCCGACTGACAAATCCCAGAATAGAATGTTTACCCCGCATGCGCAGTAAGGCTCTCACTGATTGCTTACCAGTTTATATCCAGGTTTCGCAAACAAGTCTCAAGATATTCACAATTACTTGATACATTCAGGGGAGATCTTGTATTCGCAGATAAGATATTCAAAAAAGGAAAAAAATATAGAATTTCCAGGTCGATTTCTTATCGGCAATAAATATTATTTCTCGATTATATTTTACTTTTTACAATGTATTAAAAATTGTGTTCGAAAAAAAGGTGTACTGAACTGTTACGTAATACCAGTCCTCCTAGATGGCAGTGAATGCTGGACAATCTCCTCACAGATAAAGAAGAGATTTGAAGCAACAGAAACAAAGAAAAGAGTAATGTACTGTTACGTAATACCAGTCCTTCTAGATGGCAGTGAATGCTGGACAATCTCCTCACAGATAAAGAAGAGATTGGAAGCAACAGAAACAAAGAAAAGAGTAATGTACTGTTACGTAATACCAGTCCTCCTAGATGGCAGTGAATGCTGGACAATCTCCTCACAGATAAAGAAGAGATTGGAAGCAACAGAAACAAAGAAAAGAGTAATGTACTGTTACGTAATACCAGTCCTTCTAGATGGCAGTGACTGCTGGACAATCTCCTCACAGATGAAGAAGAGATTTGAAGCAACAGAAACAAAGAAAAGAGTAATGTACTGTTACGTAATACCAGTCCTTCTAGATGGCAGTGAATGCTGGACAATCTCCTCACAGATAAAGAAGAGATTTGAAGCAACAGAAACAAAGAAAAGAGTAATGTACTGTTACGTAATACCAGTCCTCCTAGATGGCTGTGAATGCTGGACAATCTCCTCACAGATAAAGAAGAGATTGGAAGCAACAGAAACAAAGAAAAGAGTAATGTACTGTTACGTAATACCAGTCCTCCTAGATGGCAGTGAATGCTGAACAATCTCCTCACAGATGAAGAAGAGATTTGAAGCAACAGAAACAAAGAAAAGAGTAATGTACTGTTACGTAATACCAGTCCTTCTAGATGGCAGTGAATGCTGGACAATCTCCTCACAGATAAAGAAGAGATTGGAAGCAACAGAAACAAAGAAAAGAGTAATGTACTGTTACGTAATACCAGTCCTCCTAGATGGCAGTGAATGCTGGACAATCTCCTCACAGATAAAGAAGAGATTGGAAGCAACAGAAACAAAGAAAAGAGTAATGTACTGTTACGTAATACCAGTCCTCCTAGATGGCAGTGAATGCTGGACAATCTCCTCACAGATAAAGAAGAGATTGGAAGCAACAGAAACAAAGAAAAGAGTAATGTACTGTTACGTAATACCAGTCCTTCCTAGATGGCAGTGAATGCTGGACAATCTCCTCACAGATAAAGAAGAGATTTGGAAGCAACAGAAACAAAGAAAAGAGTAATGTACTGTTACGTAATACCAGTCCTTCTAGATGGCAGTGAATGCTGGACAATCTCCTCACAGATAAAGAAGAGATTTGAAGCAACAGAAACAAAGAAAAGAGTAATGTACTGTTACGTAATACCAGTCCTCCTAGATGGCTGTGAATGCTGGACAATCTCCTCACAGATAAAGAAGAGATTGGAAGCAACAGAAACAAAGAAAAGAGTAATGTACTGTTACGTAATACCAGTCCTCCTAGATGGCAGTGAATGCTGAACAATCTCCTCACAGAAATGAAGAAGAAGATTTGAAGCCAACAGAAACAAAGAAAAGAGTAATTTGTAAACTGTTACGTAATACCAGTCCTCCTAGATGGCTGTGAATGCTGGACAATCTCCTCACAGATAAAGAAGAGATTGGAAGCAGCAGAAACAAAGAAAATGTAATGTACTGTTACGTAATACCAGTCCTCCTAGATGGCAGTGAATGCTGGACAATCTCCTCACAGATAAAGAAGAGATTGGAAGCAACAGAAACAAAGAAAAGAGTAATGTACTGTTACGTAATACCAGTCCTCCTAGATGGCAGTGAATGCTGGACAATCTCCTCACAGATAAAGAAGAGATTGGAAGCAACAGAAACAAAGAAAAGAGTAATGTACTGTTACGTAATACCAGTCCTCCTAGATGGCAGTGAATGCTGGACAATCTCCTCACAGATAAAGAAGAGATTTGAAGCAACAGAAACAAAGAAAAGAGTAATGTACTGTTACGTAATACCAGTCCTCCTAGATGGCAGTGAATGCTGGACAATCTCCTCACAGATAAAGAAGAGATTTGAAGACACAGAAACAAAGAAAAGAGTAATGTACTGTTACGTAATACCAGTCCTTCTAGATGTCAGTGAATGTTGGACAATCTCCTCACAGATAAAGAAGAGATTGGAAGCAACAGAAACAAAGAAAAGAGTAATGTACTGTTACGTAATACCAGTCCTTCTAGATGGCAGTGAATGCTGGACAATCTCCTCACAGATAAAGAAGAGATTGGAAGCAACAGAAACAAAGAAAAGAGTAATGTACTGTTACGTAATACCAGTCCTTCTAGATGGCAGTGAATGCTGGACAATCTCCTCACAGATAAAGAAGAGATTGGAAGCAACAGAAACAAAGAAAAGAGTAATGTACTGTTACGTAATACCAGTCCTCCTAGATGGCAGTGAATGCTGGACAATCTCCTCACAGATAAAGAAGAGATTGGAAGCAACAGAAACAAAGAAAAGAGTAATGTACTGTTACGTAATACCAGTCCTCCTAGATGGCAGTGAATGCTGGACAATCTCCTCACAGATAAAGAAGAGATTGGAAGCAACAGAAACAAAGAAAAGACTAATGTACTGTTACGTAATACCAGTCCTCCTAGATGCAGTGAATGCTGGACAATCTCCTCACAGATAAAGAAGAGATTGGAAGCAACAGAAACAAAGAAAAGAGTAATGTACTGTTACGTAATACCAGTCCTCCTAGATGGCAGGAATGCTGGACAATTCTCCTCACAGATAAAGAAGAGATTGGAAGCAACAGAAACAAAGAAGAGTAATGTACCAGCCATGTAATACCAGTCCTCCTAGATGGCAGTGAATGCTGGACAATCTCCTCACAGATAAAGAAGAGATTTGAAGCAACAGAAACAAAGAAAAAGAGTAATGTACTGTTACGTAATACCAGTCCTCCTATATGGCAGTGAATGCTGAACAATTTCCCCACAGATAAAGAAGAGATTTGAAGCAACAGAAACAAAGAAAAAGAGTAATGTACTGTTACGTAATACCAGTCCTCCTAGATGGCAGTGAATGCTGGACAATCTCCTCACAGATAAAGAAGAGATTGAAGCAACAGAAACAAAGAAAAGAGTAATGTACTGTTACGTAATACCAGTCCTTCTAGATGGCAGTGAATGCTGGACAATCTCCTCACAGATAAAGAAGAGATTGGAAGCAACAGAAACAAAGAAAAGAGTAATGTACTGTTACGTAATACCAGTCCTTCTAGATGGCAGTGAATGCTGGACAATCTCCTCACAGATAAAGAAGAGATTTGAAGTAACAGAAACAAAGAAAAGAGTAATGTACTGTTACGTAATACCAGTCCTCCTAGATGGCAGTGAATGCTGGACAATCTCCTCACAGATAAAGAAGAGATTGGAAGCAACAGAAACAAAGAAAAGAGTAATGTACTGTTACGTAATACCAGTCCTCCTAGATGGCAGTGAATGCTGGACAATCTCCTCACAGATAAAGAAGAGATTGGAAGCAACAGAAACAAAGAAAAGAGTAATGTACTGTTACGTAATACCAGTCCTCCTAGATGGCAGTGAATGCTGACAATCTCCCTCACAGATAAAGAAGAGATTTGAAGCAACAGAAACAAAGAAAAGAGTAATGTACTGTTACGTAATACCAGTCCTCCTAGATGGGTGAATGCTGGCCACAATCTCCTCACAGATAAAGAAGAGATTGGAAGCAACAGAAACAAAGAAAAAGAGTAATGTACTGTTACGTAATACCAGTCCTCCTAGATGGCAGTGAATGCTGGACAATCTCCTCACAGATAAAGAAGAGATTTGAAGCAACAGAAACAAAGAAAGAGTAATGTACTGTTACGTAATACCAGTCCTCCTAGATGGCAGTGAATGCTGGACAATCTTCCACAGATAAAGAAGAGATTGGAAGCAACAGAAACAAAGAAAAAGAGTACGTGCCTGTTACGTAATACCAGTCCTTCTAGATGGCAGTGAATGCTGGACAATCTCCTCACAGATAAAGAAGAGATTGGAAGCAACAGAAACAAAGAAAAGAGTAATGTACTGGGTTACGTAATACCAGTCCTCCTAGATGGCAGTGAATGCTGGACAATCTCCTCACAGATAAAGAAGAGATTTGAAGCAACAGAAACAAAGAAAAGAGTAACAACAAGCTATGTAATACCAGTCCTCCCAGATGGCAGTGAATGCTGGACAATCTCCCTTTAAGAGATGGCGAAGAGATTGGAAGCAACAGAAACAAAAGAAGTAAAGATGTAATGTACTGTTACGTAATACCAGTCCTTCTAGATGGCAGTGAATGCTGGACAATCTCCTCACAGATAAAGAAGAGATTGGAAGCAACAGAAACAAAGAAAAGAGTAATGTACTGTTACGTAATACCAGTCCTCCTAGATGGCAGTGAATGCTGGACAATCTCCTCACAGATAAAGAAGAGATTTGAAGCAACAGAAACAAAGAAAAGAGTAATGTACCAAGGTTACGTAATACCAGTCCTCCTATATGGCAGTGAATGCTGAACAATCTCCTCACAGATAAAGAAGAGATTTGAAGCAACAGAAACAAAGAAAAGAGTAATGTACTGTTACGTAATACCAGTCCTTCTAGATGGCAGTGAATGCTGACAATCTCCTCACAGATAAAGAAGAGAGATTGGAAGCAACAGAAACAAAGAAAAGAGTAATGTACTGTTACGTAAGACCAGTCCTCCTAGATGGCAGTGAATGCTGGACAATCTCCTCACAGATAAAGAAGAGATTGGAAGCAACAGAAACAAAAGAAAAGAGTAATGTACTGTTACGTAATACCAGTCCTCCTAGATGGCAGTGAATGCTGGACAATCTCCTCACAGATAAAGAAGAGATTGGAAGCAACAGAAACAAAGAAATAGAAAGGTATGTACTGTTACGTAATACCAGTCCTTCTAGATGGCAGGAATGCTGGACAATCTCTCACAGATAAAGAAGCGATTTGAAGCAACAGAAACAAAGAAAAGAGTAATGTACTGTTACGTAATACCAGTCCTCCTAGATGGCAGTGAATGCTTGGACAATCTCCTCACAGATAAAGAAGAGATTGGAAGCAACAGAAACAAAGAAAAGAGTAATGTACTGTTACGTAATACCAGTCCTTCTAGATGGCAGTGAATGCTGGACAATCTCCTCACAGATAAAGAAGAGATTAGCAACAGAAACAAAGAAAAGAGCATGTACTGTTACGTAATACCAGTCCTTCTATACAGTGGAATGTTGGACAATCTCCTCACAGATAAAGAAGAGATTTGAAGCAACAGAAACAAAGAAAAGAGTAAATGTACTGTTACGCAATACCAGTCCTCCTAGATGGCAGTGAATGCTGACAATCTCCTCACAGATAAAGAAGAGATTTGAAGCAACAGAACAAAGAAGAGTGAAGGTACTGTTACGTAATACCAGTCCTTCTAGATGGCAGTGAATGCTGACAATCTCCTCACAGATAAAGAAGAGATTTGAAGCAACAGAAACAAAGAAGAGTGAGTAATGTACTGTTACGTAATACCAGTCCTTCTAGATGGCAGTGGATGCTGGACAATCTCCTCACAGATAAAGAAGAGATTGGAAGCAACAGAAACAAAGAAAAGAGTAATGTACTGTTACGTAATACCAGTCCTTCTAGATGGCAGGAATGCTGACACCCTCACAGATAAAGAAGAGATTGGAAGCAACAGAAACAAAGAAAAGAGTAATGTACTGTTACGTAATACCAGTCCTTCTAGATGGCAGTGACTGTTGGACAATTCCTCACAGATAAAGAAGAGATTGGAAGCAACAGAAACAAAGAAAAGAGTAATGTACTGTTACGTAATACCAGTCCTCCTAGATGGCAGTGAATGCTGGACAATCTCCTCACAGATAAAGAAGAGATTTGAAGCAACAGAAACAAAGAAAAGAGTAATGTACTGTTATGTAATACCAGTCCTCCTATATGTACAGGAAAGAATACAGAACAATCTCCTCACAGATAAAGAAGAGATTTGAAGCAACAGAAACAAAGAAAAGAGTAATGTACTGTTACGTAATACCAGTCCTTCTGATGGCAGTAGAATGGGATAACTTCCTCACAGATAAAGAAGAGATTGGAAGCAACAGAAACAAAGAAAAGAGTAATGTACTGTTACGTAATACCAGTCCTCCTAGATGGCAGTGAATGCTGGACAATCTCCTCACAGACAAGAGATTGGAAGCAACAGAAACAAAGAAAAGAGTAATGTACTGTTACGTAATACC
Source organism: Ascarosepion bandense (assembly GCA_037127315.1). Classification (NCBI taxonomy): domain Eukaryota; kingdom Metazoa; phylum Mollusca; class Cephalopoda; order Sepiida; family Sepiidae; genus Ascarosepion; species Ascarosepion bandense. The sequence continues at coordinate 334,004 of JBBBDQ010001772.1, forward strand.
AGTCCTCCTAGATGGTAGAGATTGCTGGACAATCTCCTCACAGATAAAGAAGAGATTGGAAGCAACAGAAACAAAGAAAAAGAGTAATGTACTGTTACGTAATACCAGTCCTTCTAGATGGCAGGAATGCTGACACCTCTCACAGATAAAGAAGAGATTTGAAGCAACAGAAACAAAGAAAAGAGAGTACCTAGACTGTTACGCAATACCAGTCCTCCTAGATGGCAGTGAATGCTGGACACACCTCTCACAGATAAAGAGTGAAGAGATTGAAGCAATGAGAAACAAAGAAAAGTAATGTACTGTTGCCAATACCAGTCCTTCTAGATGGTAGTGAATGCTGGACAATCTCCTCACAGATAAAGAAGAGATTTAAAGCAACAGAAACAAAGAGAAAAGAGTAATGTACTGTTACGTAATACCAGTCCTTCTAGATGCAGTGAATGCTGGACAATCTCCTCACAGATAAAGAAGAGATTGGAAGCAACAGAAACAAAGAAAAGAGTAATGTACTGCTAAAGCAATACCAGTCCTCTTATGGTGAATGCTGACAATCTCCTCACAGATAAAGAAGAGATTGGAAGCAACAGAAACAAAGAAAAGAGTAATGTACTGTTACGTAATACCAGTCCTTCTAGATGGCAGTGAATGCTGGACAGTCTCCTCACAGATAAAGAAGAGATTGGAAGCAACAGAAACAAAGAAAAGAGTAATGTACTGTTACGTAATACCAGTCCTTCTAGATGGCAGTGAATGCTGGACAATCTCCTCACAGATAAAGAAGAGATTGGAAGCAACAGAAACAAAGAAAAGAGTAATGTACTGTTACGTAATACCAGTCCTCCTAGATGGCAGTGAATGCTGGACAACTTCCTCGTACAGATAAAGAAGAGATTTGAAGCAACAGAAACAAAGAAAAGAGTAATGTACTGTTACGTAATACCAGTCCTTCTAGATGGCAGTGAATGCTGGACAATCTCCTCACAGATAAGAAGAGATTGGAAGCAACAGAAACAAAGAAAAGAGTAATGACTGTTACGTAATAACAGTCCTCCTAGATGGTATAGTGAATGCTTTAAAGGACCTCCTCATGATAAAGAAGAGACAATAAATGAACAGAAACTAAAGAAAAGAGTAATGTACTGTTACGTAATACCAGTCCTCCTAGATGCAGTAATGCGACAATCTCCTCACAGACAGCAAGAGATTTGAAGCAACAGAAACAGCAGAGTAATGTACTGTTACGTAGCCATCAGTCCTCTGGAGTGGCAGGGATGCTGAACAATCTCTCACAGATGAAGAAGAGATCAGTTGGAAAACAGAAACAGTATATAAATGTACTGTTACGTAATACCAGTCCTCCTAGATGGCAGAATGCTGGACAATCTCTCACAGATAAAGAAGAGATTGGAAGCAACAGAAACAAAGAAAAAGAGTAATGTACTGTTACGTAATACCAGTCCTCCTATATGGCAGTGAATGCTGAACAATCTCCTCACAGATGAAGAAGAGATTTGAAGCAACAGAAACAAAGAAAAGAGTAATGTACTGTTACGTAATACCAGTCCTCCTAGATGGCAGTGAAATGCTGGACAATCTCCTCACAGATAAAGAAGATTGGAAGCAACAGAAACAAAGAAAAGAGTAATGTACTGTTACGTAATACCAGTCCTCCTAGATGGCATGAATGCCAATACAATCACCTCACAGATAAAGAAGAGATTGGAAGCAACAGAAACAAAGAAAAGAGTAATGTACTGTTACGTAATACCAGTCCTCCTAGATGGCAGTGAATGCTGGACAATCTCCTCACAGATAAAGAAGAGATTTGAAGCAACAGAAACAAAGAAAAGAGTAATGTACTGTTACGTAATACCAGTCCTTCTAGATGGCAGTGAATGCTGGACAATCTCCTCACAGATAAAGAAGAGATTGGAAGCAACAGAAACAAAGAAAAGACTAATGTACTGTTACGTAATACCAGTCCTCCTAGATGGCAGTGAATGCTGGACAATCTCCTCACAGATAAAGAAGAGATTGGAAGCAACAGAAACAAAGAAAAGAGTAATGTACTGTTACGTAATACCAGTCCTCCTAGATGGCAGTGAATGCTGGACAATCTCCTCACAGATAAAGAAGAGATTGGAAGCAACAGAAACAAAGAAAAGAGTAATGTACTGTTACGTAATACCAGTCCTCCTATATGGCAGTGAATGCTGAACAATCTCCTCACAGATGAAGAAGAGATTTGAAGCAACAGAAACAAAGAAAAGAGTAATGTACTGTTACGTAATACCAGTCCTCCTAGATGGCAGTGAATGCTGGACAATCTACTCACAGACAAGAGATTGAGCAACAGAAACAAAAGAAATGTGCCCTTCACGTAATACCAGATATCCTGATGGCAGTAGGGCTGGACAATCTCCTCACAGATAAAGAAGAGATTGGAAACAACAGAAACAAAGAAAAGAGTAATGTACTGTTATCTAATACCAGTCCTCCTAGATGGCAGTGAATGCTGGACAATCTCACAGATAAAGAAGGGTAGAACAACAGAAACAAAGAAAAGAGTAATGTACTGTTACGTAATACCAGTCATCTAGATGGCAGTGAACTGCTGGACAATCTCCTCACAGATAAGAAGAGATTTGAGCTTAGCAGAAACAAAGAAAGAGTAATGTACTTTGTTACAGCCAATACCAGTCCTTCTAGATGGCAGTGAATGCTGGACAATCCTCACAGATAAAGAAGAGATTGGAAGCAACAGAAACAAAGAAAGAGTAAATACTGTTACGTAATACCAGTCCTTCGATGCTTTGATGAATGCTGGACAATCTCCTCACAGAATAAAGAGATTTAGTAGCAAACAAAGAAAAGAGTAATGTACTGTTACGTAATACCAGTCCTCCTGAGTGGTAAGACCTTGGACAATCTCTATACAGATAAAGAAGAAGATTTGAAGCAACAGAAACAAAGAAAAGAGTAATGTACTGTTACGTAATACCAGTCCTCCTAGATGGCAGTGAATGCTGGACAATCTCCTCACAGATAAAGAAGAGATTGGAAGCAACAGAAACAAAGAAAAATCATGTACTGTTACGTAATACCAGTCCTCTAGATGGCAGTGAATGCTGGACAATCTCCTCACAGATAAAAGAGAAAGAGATTGGAAGCAACAAGAAACAAAGAAAAGAGTAATGTACTGTTACATGTAATACGAGTCCTTCTAGATGGCAGTGAATGCTGGACAATCTCTCCACAGATAAAGAAGAGATTGGAAGCAACAGAAACAAAGAAAGAGTAATGTATATTGCATGTCGCAGTCCTCCTAGATGGCAGTAGAATGTGGACAATCTCCTCACAGATAAAGAAGAGATTTGAAGCAACAGAAACAAAGAAAAGTATATGCTGTTACATGTCATACAGTCCTTCTAGATGGCAGTGAATGCTGGACAATCTCCTCACAGATAAAGAGAGATTTGAAGCAACAGAAACAAAGAAAAGTAATAATACTCTGTACGTAATACTGCAGTCCTTCTAGATGGCAGTGAATGCTGGACAATCTCCTCACAGATAAAAGGGTGGAAGCAATAAGTAAAGAAAGAGTAATGTACTGTTACGTAATACCAGTCCTTCTAAGATGGCAGTGAATGCTGGACAATCTCCTCACAGATAAAAGAAGAGATTTGAGCAACAGAAACAAAGAAAGAGTAATGTACTGTTACGTAATACAGTCCTTCTAGATGGCAGTGAATGCTGGACAATCTCTCCACAGATAAAGAAGAAGGGTGGAAGCAACAGAAACAAGAAAAGAGTAATGTACTGTTACGTAATACAGTCCTTCTAGATGGCAGTGAATGCTGGACAATCTCCTCACAGATAAAGAAGAGATTGGAAGCAACAGGAAAAAGAGTAATGTACTATTTGTAATACCAGTCCTTCTAGATGGCAGTGAATGCTGGACAATCTCCTCACAGATAAAGAAAAGGGTGGAAACCAGCAAATGAAAAGAAGTAATGTACTGTTGCATGTCTGAGTCCCTCCCTAGATGGCAGTGAATGCTGGACAATCTCCTCACAGATAAAGAAAATTTGAAGCAACAGAAACAAAAAGAAAAGAGTAATGTACTGTTACATGTACAGTCCTTCTAGATGGCAGTGAATGCTGGACAATCTCCTCACAGATAAAGAAGAGATTGAAGCAACAGAAACAAGAAAAGAGTAATGTACTGTTACGTAATACAAGTCCTCTAGATAGCAGTGAATGCTGGACAATCTCCTCACAGACCAAGAAGATTTGAAGCAACGGAAACAAAGAAAAGAGTAATGTACTGTTACGTAATACCAGTCCTCCTAGATGGTAGTGAATGCTGGAGGCAATCTCCTCACAGATAAAGAAGAGATTGGAAGCAACAGAAACAAAGAAAAGAGTAATGTACTGTTACGTAATACCAGTCCTCCTAGATGGCAGTGAATGCTGGACAATCTCCTCACAGATAAAGAAGAGATTGGAAGCAACAGAAAACAAGAAAAGGTAATGTGTTACGTAATACCAGTCCTCCTAGATGGCAGTGAATGCTGGACAATCTCCTCACAGATAAAGAAGAGATTTAAAGCAACAGAAACAAAGAAAGAGTAATGTACTGTTACGTAATACCAGTCCTCCTAGATGGCAGTGAATGCTGGACAATCTCCTCACAGATAAAGAAGAGATTGGAAGCAACAGAAACAAAGAAAGGAGTAATGTACTGCTACGTAATACCAGTCCTCCTAGATGGCAGTGAATGCTGGACAATCTCCCCTCACAGATAAAGAAGAGATTTGAAGCAACAGAAACAAAAAGAAAAGTGTAATGTACTCGTTATGCAATACCAGTCCTCCTAGATGGCAGTGAATGCTGACAATCTCCTCACAGATAAAGAAGAGATTGGAAGCAACAGAAACAAAGAAAAGAGTAATGTACTGTTACGTAATACCAGTCCTCCTAGATGGCAGTGAATGCTGAACAATCTCCTCACAGATGAAGAAGAGATTTGAAGCAACAGAAACGAAGAAAGAGTAATGTACTGTTACGTAATACCAGTCCTCCTAGGAGCAGCAGTGAATGCTGGACACCTTCCATGATAAAGGATTTGAAGCAACAGAAACAAAGAAAAGAGTAATGTACTGTTACGTAATACCAGTCCTCCTAGATGGCAGTGAATGCTGAACAATCTCTCACAGATGAAGAAGAGGATTTGAAGCAACAGAAACAAAGAAAAGAGTAATGTACTGTTACGTAATACCAGTCCTCCTAGATGGCAGTGAATGCTGGACAATCTCCTCACAGATAAAGAAGAGATTGGAAGCAATTAGAAACAAAGAAAAGAGTAATGTACTGTTACGTAATACCAGTCCTCCTAGATGGCAGTGAATGCTGGACACCCTCACAGATAAAGAAGAGATTGGAAGCAACAGAAACAAGAAAGAGTAATGTACTGTTACGTAATACCAGTCCTCCTAGATAGCAGTGAATGCTGGACAATCTCCTCACAGATAAAGAAGAGATTGGAATAAACAGAAACAAAGAAAAGAGTAATGTACTGTTACGTAATACCAGTCCTCCTAGATGGCAGTACTGGATGAATTCTCTCACAGATAAAGAAGAGATTTGAAGCAACAGAAACAAAGAAAAGAGTAACGTACTGTTACGTAATACCAGTCCTCCTAGATGGCAGTGAATGCTGAACAATCTCCTCACAGATGAAGAAGAGATTTGAAGCAACAGAAACAAAGAAAAGAGTACGTACTGTTACGTAATACCAGTCCTCCTAAGATGGCAGGAATGCTGGACAATCTCCTCACAGATAAAGAAGAGATTGGAAGCAACAGAAACAAAGAAAAGAGTAATGTACTCATGCCACAATACCAGTCCTCCTAGATGGCAGTAAATGCTGAACACCTCTCACAGATGAAGAAATAGATTTGAAGCAACAGAAACAAAGAAAAGAGTAATGTACTGTTACGTAATACCAGTCCTCCTAGATGGCAGGAATGCTGACAATCTCCTCACAGATAAAGAAGAGATTGGAAGCAACAGAAACAAAGAAAAGAGTAATGTACTGTTACGTAATACCAGTCCTCCTAGATGGCAGTGAATGCTGAACAATCTCCTCACAGATGAAGAAGAGATTTGAAAGGAACAGAAACAAAGAAAGAGTAATGTACTGTTACGTAATACCAGTCCTCCTAGATGGCAGTGAATGCTGGACAATCTCCTCACAGATAAAGAAGAGATTGGAAGCAACAGAAACAAAGAAAAGAGTAATGTACTGTTACGTAATACCAGTCCTCCTAGATATAGCAGTGAATGCTGAACAATCTCTCACAGATGAAGAAGAGATTTGAAGCAACAGAAACAAAGAAAAGAGTAATGTACTGTTACGTAATACCAGTCCTCCTAGATGGCAGTGAATGCTGGACAATTTCCTCACAGATATTGAAGAGATTAGAAGCAACAGAAACAAAGAAAAGAGTAATGTACTGTTACGTAATACCAGTCCTCCTAGATGGCAGTGAATGCTGGACAATCTCCTCACAGATAAAGAAGAGATTGGAAGCAACAGAAACAAAGAAAAGAGTAATGTACTGTTACGTAATACCAGTCCTCCTAGATGGCAGTGAAATTTCCGAACAATCTCTCACAGATGAAGTAAAGAGATTTGAAGCAACAGAAACAAAGAAAAGAGAATGTACTGTTACGTAATACCAGTCCTCCTAGATGGCAGTGAATGCTGGACAATCTCCCCACAGATAAAGAAGAGATTGGAAGCAACAGAAACAAAGAAAAGAGTAATGTACTGTTACGTAATACCAGTCCTCCTAGATGGCAGTGAATGTTGGACAATCTCTCACAGATAAAGAAGAGATTGGAAGCAACAGAAACAAAGAAAAGAGTAATGTACTGTTACGTAATACCAGTCCTCCTAGATGGCAGTGAATGCTGGACAATCTCCTCACAGATAAAGAAGAGATTGAAGCAACAGAAACAAAGAAAAGAGTAATGTACTGTTACGTAATACCAGTCCTCCTAGATGGCAGTGAATGCTGGACACCCTCTCACAGATGAAGAAGAGATTGGAAGCAACAGAAACAAAGAAAAGAGTAAATGTACTGTTACGTAATACCAGTCCTCCTAGATGGCGAAAGTGAATGCTGACAATCTCCTCACAGATAAAGAAGAGATTAGAAGCAACAGAAACAAAGAAAGAGTAGTCAACGTTACGTAATACCAGTCCTCCTAGATGGCAGGAATGCTGGACAATCTCCTCACAGATAAAGAAGAGATTGGAAGCAACAGAAACAAAGAAAGAGTAATGTACTGTTACGTAATACCAGTCCTCCTAGATGGCAGTGAATGCTGGACAATCTCCTCACAGATAAAGAAGAGATTGGAAGCAACAGAAACAAAGAAAAGAGAGTAATGTACTGTTACGTAATACCAGTCCTTCTAGATGGTGCAGTGAATGCTGGACAATCTCCTCACAGATAAAGAAGAGATTTGAAGCAACAGAAACAAAGAAAGAGTAATGTATCACATGTAATACCAGTCCTCCTAGATGGCAGTGAATGTTGGACAATCTCCTAATAGACAAAGAAGAGATTGGAAGCCAACATGAACAAAGAAAGAGAAATGTACTGGTGCCATGCATACTAGTCCTCCTAGATGGCAGTGAATGCTGGACACCCTCTCACAGATAAAGAAGAGATTGGAAGCAACAGAAACAAAGAAAGAGTAATACATTGTCATGTAATACCAGTCCTCCTAGATGGCAGGAATGCTATGTCTCCTCACAGATAAAGAAGAGATTGGAAGCAACAGAAACAAAGAAGGCAGAGTACGTACTGTTACGTAATACCCAGTCCTCCTAGAGCAGTGAATGCTGGACACCTCCTCAGATAAAGAAGATTGGAAGCACTGAAACAAAGAAAAGAGTAATGTACTGTTACGTAATACCAGTCCTCCTAGATGGCAGTGAATGCTGAACAATCTCCTCACAGATGAAGAAGAGAGATTTGAAGCAACAGAAACAAAGAAAAAGAGTAATGTACTGTTACGTAATACCAGTCCTCCTAGATGGCAGTGAATGCTGGACAATCTCTCACAGATAAAGAAGATTGGCCATCAGAAACAAAGAAAAGAGCAATGTACTGTTACGTAATACCAGTCCTCCAGATGGCAGTGAATGTTGGACAATCTCCTCACAGATAAAGAAGAGATTGGAAGCAACAGAAACAAAGAAAAAGAGTAATGTACTGTTACGTAATACCAGTCCTCCTATATGGCAGTGAATGCTGGACAATCTCCTCACAGATAAAGAAGAGATTGGAAGCAACAGAAACAAAGAAAAGAGTAATGTACTGTTACGTAATACCAGTCCTCCTAGATGGCTGTGAATGCTGGACAATCTCCTCACAGATAAAGAAGAGATTGGAAGCAGCAGAAACAAAGAAAATGTAATGTACTGTTACGTAATACCAGTCCTTCTAGATGGTGGGTAATCTCTCCATAGATGAAGAAGAAACATGAAGCAACAGAAAAATTGGTTCTAAAGAAGGATGATGAGAATGCGAGCAACGACGTATTTATAGGGATAATAGAAACGGAAGCAAAAAGGAAATAGACTTAACATCGGGAAGAAGCAGTTGAAATTTCTAACGCACATAAAGAGGAAACAGGGCTTGAAAAATTGGATACTCTCAAGAAAGACTGAAGGCAAGAGGGACATAGGAAATAAAGCATAACCTAGCGAGCTTGTGTGGACAAGATTTAAGGGTAATAACAAAAAGACAAAACTTATTAAGAGCTAAAAGGATAAGAAAATGTGAAAATACGCCATGATCGCCAACGATAAATAGAAGAAAAATTGTACTGAACTGTTACATAATACCAGTCCATGGTAGCAAGTGCTGGACAGTCTCCTCGCAGATGAAGAAGAGAAGCAACAAAAATGTGGATCTGCAGAGGGATGCTGAGAATAGCACGAACCGAACATGTGAACAACCACAAAAAGGACACTTATGCATAACATCAGGAAGAGACAGTTAAAAATTCTCGGGAACATAATGAGGAAAGAGGGTTTGGAGATTTTGACACTCAGAAGACATATTGAAGGCAAGAGAGATAAATGAAAACAATGCATAATATACTTAGTGATCTTGAATAAATGGATCGTGGGACAAGGTTTAGGAAAGCTAACAAAATGAGAAAATTTATTAAGAGCTACAAAGGACAGGAAATAGTGGAGAGCCATGATAGCCTATGCTCTGAAGGAACACGGCGTATAAAAGAAAATTACAGACGTACGAACTCTTCCTTTTCTTCTTCAATGTGCAGTGTTCCTTCGGCGCGAGGGTGCCATGGCCTTCTACATATCCCTATCCCTTGTAACGCTTAAAACTCATTCTCTTGTAACCCCTACCAAACCCTGCTATGTCATCCATTTGCTCAAGCCAATCAAGTATGTCATGCGTTGCTTTCCCCTGTCTCTCGTTCACTCTATATGTCTTGTAATTGTCAGACTCTCCAAGCCCTCTTTACTCATTTCATGTCCTAGAAACATCAGCTGTCTTTTCCTGATTTTAAGTATGTATAAGTTTTCTTTTTCGTTTCTATCCTCTCCAAAACCTCGTCGTTGCTCACATGTTCGGTACATAGCATCCTCAGCATCCTTCTGTAGAAGCACATTTCGGATGCTTCAAAATTTTCCTTCATCTTTGATGGGACTGTCCAGCATTCGCTGCCATATTGAAAGACACACATCATTTTATCAATTCACTACTCTCTTTAGTTGTGGTGCAGTGGATATCAGCTCGGAACGAGAAATCAGAGAACCGAGTTCGAATTCCAGTTGAATTCCTTGCATTCACTTACGCGCAAATACCCTTAAGAAAAGTATTAATCCGTCTCTTCCCTTCTGTTATGGGTTAAATAACAGAACAGATTGGGTTCTATAGCCTTGGCTGGCAACCAGTCTACCGTAGAAAGTAATGGTAACCTACTGCGGGATAATCTTCTGTCTAGTCAGTCATGTCTCTTTCCAGACATGATCGCCAAGCATATATCACGTATGGCACTTAACTGACTGACTGACTCTCTTTATTGTTTCCAACGAAATTTTCCAGTAAAATGTTTAGATTCCAAAAAGAAAAAAGTTATAACTCCAAATAGTCATGGATTATGGGACAGCGGAATAAAGCAGCGAGTGTTCTTCGATAAATCATTAAACGTTATTAAAATGGGTGTTACCAAAAAGCAAAAGAAAAAACTTTCAAAGTGTCATGTCCTTCAGAGGTGCCAAACATTTTTGTGACAAGACAGACGTATTTAAACATGTTTTCTTAAGGTGTTAAGTGATTTTTCAATTGAAAAGTCTTTTAAGAAAAGTGACTCCAACGGTTGCTTACGAGAATGTATAAAGAGATTGGATGAAAAAAAAAATGAAAGAAAGAAAATAAGGCAATCCCTATCGCGATGATTGTAGAGATAAGACTGAGTAAAGTCTTGTCATTTAATTGTGACTAGAAGAAGTCGGTCAGTAAGAGGTAAAAATAGGAAAAGGCAAGAGAATGTTTTCCAGCCAACAAAAACAGCAAGTGTACACGCAAATACGCACGCGCACACTTCAGGCGAAAATGAATCCTTTCATGTACACTTACACAAACGCGCGAACCAAATCCTCTTTATAGTTCAGTACTTCTCAAAACAACGCACAACGCACATCACACATCCACTGCGCCACAACGCACAACGCACATCGGAGAGCCGAGTTCGAATTCCAGTTGAATTCCTTGTATTCACTTACGCGCAAATACCCTTGGGAAAGGTATTAATCCGTCTATTCCTTCCAGTTATGGGTTAAATAACAGGACAGATTGGGTTTTATAGCCTTGGTCGGCAACCAGTCTACCGCAGAAAGCAATGACAACCTACTGCGGAATAATCTTCTGCCCAGTCAGTCATGTCTGTTTCGAGACATGATCGCCCAAGCGTGTATCACGTATGGCACTTGACGTCAAAAGATTTTGGCCATGCCCAATCCAAGTGTCTCTGACAACCCGACGCCCCCGCCCCTTGACATATAATTTTTATTAAAAAAATAAACTCCTATTCACATGGAGGAAGCCTAAAAGACTGTTGTCATATCTGGTCAGGTGCCCCTGCTATTCATCTCAGTGTTCTTGACAGGCTCCGAAGGAGAATCTGGTATATGATTGGTCCTGACCTGGCAGCTCGACTCCAACCACTTTCTTACCGGTAGGATTTGGCTTCCCTCTGTCTCTTCTACAAATATCTTCATGGCTTCTGCTCCGACGAACTTAGGTCACTGGTTCCACCTCCACAAGAATTTACTCGTGCAACCAGACTAGCAACAATGTTCCACCCTTTTACAGTTAAATCTACCAAATGCAGGCAACAATTCTACTCCAACAGCTTCTTTTCTCGCACTTCTCGCCTGTGGAACTCCCTTCCATATACTTGCTTTCCTGACGGCTACAACCTCCAAGAATTTAAATGCAATGTCGATTCCCATCTCTTATCTACTTGATTCCAGTCCTTCCTACATCACCCCGTGTATCTTGTTCTTTTCCTTTCTCTCTACCTTCGCAACTGTCTCACACTCCTGTGTTCACATCTTTCTCTTGCCCTTTCTCTGACACCCGCTGTAACTGGTTCGTCTTTCTCTTTACTCTCCTCCTACCTAAACTTTTACTCTCTTATGTAGCCCCCTGCGAAGCAGTGGCGGTACCGCCTTGCTTGGGGTGAAATGATTAAAAAAAATTAACTTTCCTTAAGAAATTGAGACAGCATAAATGCAATTGTATTATCATTAAATTTCAGAATATTATAAAAATATTGTGTTACTAATATAAATCAGTCACTTTCTCACCACAATAAGGTTGTCTCTCAGTGTGTTTTCTATGAACATTTTCATGGTAATTGTTCGGAAGAGTTCTTTGCTATGGTACCTTTTTAAATTAAGCGTAGTATTAAACTGGCGTTGAGATCTCATCAGCAGTTGAGCTGGTGAGATATACCTGTAAATTCTGTCTCTTTTTTCTCGTACTTCTCGCTTGTGGAACTTCCTTCCGGCTCCATGCTTTTCGGCCAACTTTAATCTGCAAAAATCTAAATGCAATGTCAATCGCTATCTACTGTCTTCCTGCTTACCTTTTTCTCTTCCCGCTTATTAATGTTTGTGTTCCTAATTCTTCCACACCCTGTAATTCCTTGTGTCTTAGTGGCTTTATTGCCTTGCATGGGGTAATATATATATATATATATATATATATATATATATATATATATATATGCGTATTTACATATATACGTGCATTCACGTAAATATTTTTATGTATTCATAATGTATATGCACCGTATGTGTTAACTCGCACACATACACTCATATTCACACAAACCCTTTGGGACGACAAGTCTACACGCAGATACACATGAGCACACTCTAAGTGAACATGAATTCTTTCATGTATATTACACACGCTGGGGATGTACTTTCTGGTGCAGTAGATATCGGCTCGGAACAAGAAATCTGAGAGCCGAGTTCGAATTCCAATTGAATTCGTTGTAGTGACTAACAATTCCTTTTTAAAGCAAAATGACGAGACCAGCAATACATTTTCTCTGTAATCAATATACAATTCAACTGAAGTCATAAAATCGTGTTAAATATATTTATATTTCGGCATTAAATAACTGATGTCGCAAAACAAGATCAACCAAACAACCAACATAAAAGAACTCTTTCCTGACATCAACTTATATAATATCCTACAATTTCTTAAAGAAATCAAGCTGTATTACAAAATATAACTTCAACAAAGCCACAACATAAAAAAAACAAACATCATCGCATCTAATAATCCTGGCTACACAAACACGTACAGGTACAAAAGCTGAGTTTCATCTGCCACATATTCAGTCGTGAAAACAATGCCATATATCATATTTTTAATACTCTAAAAGTTAAACAGAAAATTAAATTTCGGCATTAAATGACCCATGAGCTGTTGAACAAACAAATCAATCAATCAACATATAATCTGGCTTAACACCAGACACATCGATAAACTAGAATAACGTTTATCTGATTATTCACTGAGCAATGTAATTCATATTCATCATTCGATTAACTGCATTGAAAAACAAAATAAGTAGACTATTTCGAAACATATTTTTTTTATTATTAGGCCACTGGCTTGTTAAATCACGGTGGAGTAATTGATTACGGCTCGGAATGTTCGAATTCCAGTCGAATCTATTTTAATCAGTTTACGTGCTAATGGCGTTGAGAAAGGTATGAATCCATCTCTTCTTTCCCCGCAGCCATGGGTAACATAGCAGGATGGACTGGGTTCTCTAGCGTTGGGTGTCAATCGGTCTTCAGCTCTGAATTAAAAACCTGCAGAGGCTCATTTAGGGACCTTCTGGTATACTGTGCACCAGTCGTCTGTATTCGGCTCTTCCAAAATGTGTGGTTGGTTTTACACAAACCTTCACCAATATAATCAAATCATATGTACGGGTAGTCTGGCTGTTGCTTCTGAGAACTGAGCTGCTTAACCATCATACATCGAAAACGACGGAAGAGTCCAGTATATATATATATATATATATATATATAATCAAAGCAACCCACACTCAATAAAATCACATTTTAATCTAGTCACAACGCATTACATTGCATTTAGACATATGGTTCTATTGTTAACATTTCGGTCTCTCACAAGGTGTGACAACATAGAATCTCATTAGAAATTTACGACCTACATCTGCTATTCAGTGACTGTTATCGTCGCATAGCTATGTTTTATGTCAACACAAGATAATATCATCTTTGATGGTGGATGTCTTTATGTTAACGTCTCTGTAACCTATCTGAAGATGGCCCATGTGAGCTTAAAACCCTAAAAAAAATATCCAAATGTTGGACAATTTTTATTTTTATTTTCACCTGAAATTAAAGCCAAAATACGATGTTTAGAACGGCTCATGATTGAACATAATAGACATTCATTGTCTGCTATATATATATATATATATATATATATATATATATATCTTCTGGTGAAGAAACTTTTTACTTAATTTTTCTTGTGTTCCTAAATATGTTTTCTTTTCTGAAAATGTGCAAAATTATCCAAATGTTCTGCGTATCTGGGCGCTTTTGGCTATTCTTTTAGCCATTATCTAGGATTATTTTCATTTCTTTCTTTTTTACGGAATTTATGAATATTTAATATATCTAGAGCCATAGGCATGTTTTATTTTCCAAACACGGTCAGCTCATTGTGGTTGGATAATAATGCAAGGATAATAGGCACATCCACATGTAAAAGTAAAAATATTAAAATAATGGAAGCATTAATAATAAAAAAAGAAAAAGCCAACACTCAATAACATCAACTATAATCTCGGTCACAATGTGCTGACCGTGCTCGATAATGGCTAAAAGAATAGCTGAAAGCGTACGGGTATACAGAACGTTCGAACAATTTCGCCATAATTTATGTCTAGAAATGAAAAAAGTTATTTTTTTCTTTTTTTTTTTTAATCATATCACCCAGAGCAAGGCGATAACGCCACTGATGTGCAGGGGGCTACGTAAGAGTGAAAGAATTGGAAAAGAAAAAGCCGGAAACCACTCCTAAACAGGGAACAAAGGATGAGCCTCTACACCTGTACAATAGACGTGAGTGGAGTGTGAACCGGGTGATAGTTTAGTCTATCTACTCCAATTAAGAAAAAAAAAGGAAAAAAAAAGGGAAAAAAGGGGGGGGAAGATAAATGAAAAGATTGGAAAAGAGAAAGCCGGAAACCACATTCTAAACAGGGAACAAGGGATGAGCCTCTACACCTGTACAATAGACGTGGGTGGAGTGTGAACCGGGCGATAGTGTAGTCTATCTACTCCAATTGAAAAAATAAATAAATAAATTAAAAATTAAAAATAAAAAGTAGGGGCGTTGAGTTAAATAAGTTTTAACTTCGTTGAAAAAAAAATACAAAAAAAAAAAACGCACTCGTTCAAATAACTATGAAACTTTTAAAATTAGCCACAACAAAAAATTAAAATAAAATATGTTTGTGTGTGCATGTGTGTGTATTTGTGTGTGAGCTGTTCCATGCGTGCGTGTCTGTGTATGAGCGCTTATGCTGTTGTGTGTGTGTGTGTCTCACTCTCTCTCTCTCTCTCTCTCTCTCTCTCTCTCTCTCTCTCTCTGTGTGTGTGTGTGTGTGTGTGTGTGTGTTGTGTTTGTGTACCTGTACAATATTAACCTAAATTTCTTTAAAAATTATTTTCGGTGATTTTGGGGAGCCGAATTCGAATTCCAGTTGAATTCCTTGCATTCACTTACGCGCAAATACCCTTAAGAAAAGTATTAATCCGTCTCTTCCCTTCTGTTATGGGTTAAATAACAGAACAGATTGGGTTCTATAGCCATGGCTGGCAACCAATCTACCGCAGAAAGTAATGGCAACCTACTGCGGGATAATCTTCTGCCCAGTTAGTTATGTCTCTTTCGAGACATGATCGTCCAAAGCGTGTTTGAAGAAAAAAATCTTTTTTTTTTTTCGTTTTCATTTTTTTCTCTCTCTCTTTTTTTTTCAATTGGAGTAGATAGACTAAATTATCGCCCGGTTCACACTCCACCCACGTCTATTGAACTGGTGAAGAGGCTCATCCCTTGTTTCCTGTTTAGGATGAGGTTTCCGGTTTTCTCTTTTCCAATCTTTTCACTCCTATGTAGCCCCCTGCACATCAGTGGCGTTACAGCCTTGCTCGGGGTGATATTAATTTAAAAAAAACAAAAACATATGGCACTCAACTGGCTGACTAACTGACATAAACCAACATTCTTCTTCTACGCCGTGTCCCTTCAGGTTTTAGGCGATTATGCCTCTCCACAATTTCCTCTCTTTTGTGAGCACCTTTATAGAATGAAAAATACAATTTCTCTCTATCTATTTGTCTATATTGCTCCCTCTATTTATCTCTCTCTCTCTCTCTCTCTCTCTCTCTCTCTCTAGCTATTGCTCGCCTTCAAACTCTCGCTCTATCTCTCCATAATTATCTCTACTTTGTAAATAACATAATAAAATTAAAAACACACACACACTCTCTCTCTCTCTCTCTCTCTCTCTCTCTCTCTCTCTCTCTCTCTCTCTCTCTCTCTGGCACCTCGACGTAGTGTAATGGCTAGCAAGCTTTTCTTGCTAGAAACTGTTACAACTGAGTAATGAGTTCGATCCTTACTGGGTACCCCGTACTTTTGGCCTTATGCCAAATCTAAGTATCGCTTAGAAAAATCTCTCTCTCTCTCTCTCTCTCTCTCTCTCTCTCTCTCTCTCTCTCTGTATGTGTTTCAGGAGGAGGGAGTGTGATGAGCAGTCTATATTGATAAAGAAAAGCAGCAAAATGTTCGGCTTAACTTATAGCGAGTAAGAAGAACAAATTAATTTGAAAAGGAGTGGTGGGAATTTTCCCTTTTAGCAATGGAAAAAAATGTTTCTTCAGACTGACAGATTTCTAAAAACGCACTCGCGAGCGCAGTGGAGGGGTGGATATCAGGGAAGGTAGAAGGAAGAAAAGGATGGGGTGAAATGGCATGAAAAAAAGAAAAAGAAAAAAGAAGGAATAATCAAAGGACAAGGTCAAAAAGAAACCGAGCAAGAAATGCCATATGAAGAGAAAAATAATAATTTCTCATGATGCACAAAATGGGAATTATCTCGATGGAAAAAAAAAAAAATACAGCGAGCGACAAAGTTATGAAGGGACGAAAAAATGGAAGTTACATTGATGGATGAGACAAAGAAAAGAAGAATAAAAGGGTAAAAATTAAAAGAAAGGAAAAATTGAAAATGAATTATAAAGCTAACAAAGACAGAGAGATTAATATAAAAAAAAGATGAGAGAGAAAAAAAGACAAAAGAAAAAAGAAAGAAAAAAGAAAGATAGGTAAATTTTCGTTTTAACTCCCGACGGCTTTTCCCTTCAAATTTATCCAAAATAGCATTATTTCTGTGCAAATGTATATGCTGAACTCAAATCAACAATTAGTTATTGAAGAAACTTACCATTTTTTTTTTATCTAAATGTCCATAAAAAAAAAACGAACTATATCTTGCACTTTTTCTCTCCCGTAACGGATGTGCATTGTGGTGCATTGGATATCTGCTCGGAACGAGAAATCAGGGAGCCGAGTTTGAATTCCAGCTGAATTCATTGCATTCACTTACGCGCAAATACCCTTGGAAAAGGTATTAATCCGTCTATTTCTTCCAGTTATGGGTTAAATAACATGACAGATTGGGTTCTATAGCCTTGGTCGGCAACCAGTCTACCGCAGAAAGCAATGACAACCTACTGCGGGATAATCTTCTGCCCAGTCAGTCATGTATGTTTCGAGACATGATCGCCCAAACGTGTATCACGTATGGCACTGAACTCTCACGAAGTCATGTAATTAACTGCAGAATGACGTACTGCGTAGGCAACAAATTTCGGCTGGTTTCGGCCGATTTACTTCCGGTTAGTAAAGTAATTCGCTTGTTTTTTTGTATTCCACAACCTGCGCATTACTTTCCTAACCAGAAGTAAACAGGCAGAAATAAATTGCAAAAAAATTGCAAGATATAGTTCGTTTTTTTTTTTTTTTTATGGACATTTAGATTTTAAAAAAAGGTAAGTTTCTTCAATAACTAATTCTTGATTTGAGTTCAGCATATACATTTGCACAGAGATAATGCTATTTTTGATAAATTTGAAGAGAAAAGCCGTCGGGAGTTAAAACGAAAATTTACCGAAAGATAAAGGAACAAAGAAATAAAGATTTCGTGCTTAATATAAAAGAAAGTAAAATATGGCGGCGAGAATGAAAAGAAAAAGAATGAGATACGCGAGAAAAAACGTAAACAAAGAAAGAGAGAGAGAAAATCTGCGAAAAATGTAAATTAATATAAGAAATGAGAACGAAAGAAAGAAAGAAAAAAGAAAAGAAAAAGAAAGACAAAATAAAGATAAAGGAAGAAATAAGTAAAGATCTCGCGATTAAGAAAGAATATGGCGATGAGAAGTAAAATAAATAAAGAATGAAATACACGATTAAAAAATTTAGAAGCAAAGAAAGACAGAGAGAGAAAAAGTGCAAAAAATATGAACTAGTATAAAAAAAAGGGAAAGAAAGAAAAATAAAACAAGCAAGAAATGAAAGTAAAGAGCAAGAAAAGAAAGAAAGAACGATAAAACAAGAAAGATCTTGAGAGTAATATAAAAATATAGCTTTGAAAAGGAAAAGAAAAAAAGATGAAATAAAATGAAAAATCGAAACAAAAAAAGACAGGGAAAAAGAATAAAAGGGCACAAAATATAAATTAGAAAAAGAAAATAAGAAAAGTCAAAAGAAAAACAAAACAAAAATAAAACAAAGAAACTTGATATCAATAAAAAAAAAATATCAAAAAAGAAATGTTATATTATTATAGTGGGTTATTCCGACGTGATCCGAACACGCAACCTTCTGAACGTTGGGGTCGCCAGTTTATAGTGGTGGGCGTGTTCTTTTGAAGGGTAGTTGTAAATTGTTGCAGATTAACGGAATTTGGCCTCGTTGTAGATATCCCACTATAAGTCATAAAAACATTATAAATCAGGAAAAGCAAATTGAGTTGAGAAATAACATTTTATATATACACATATCAATTAAGGTTTTTACAATTAAAGTAATCCTTTAAATATGGATCCAACGGACGTTAAAATGTTCATGGCAATAAAATGCTGAAAAGAGAATTAATGCTTAGGTATGTGGAAGCGTTGTAAGTAAGGAATATCTTTGATGTATCCTCTCCTTAGGTCAGTAAGTAGTTTTGAGACAGCGACGAAGGAAAAGAGAGGTTAAGGGAGGTGAGCATCGTAAGCCACTTGACTTGGTCTCTCTTGAGTTTGTCTGGGTGTATCTGCGTCGGTCTGTCTGGTGATGCTTTCTGTATTGGCTTTTTATTTCGACATTTTGGATTGCAGCAGATCATTTGGGAATTCATATCCGTATTTGATTCTGGGCTTCCCATTGGCCGATAAATAAAATTCGCGTAGGCTCGCGAACTGGAAATTTAATATTTAATTAATTTTTAGTTTTCAACCGGAACATCTGTGCAAGGCTGGATGCGCACCGACGAGTTTTGGTCATTTACTTTTTGGTCGTGAGAGTGCAAACATCCGGCCCATCGCTATGCTCGGTCGGTATCACCACATTATCATATTTAATAGCATATAAGACCCCATTTTAGATTCAAAGTCTTTTTACACTATTTACATTGTTTGGACTGTTGCCCTCATCTTTATTGCTATATTCATGATGTTGTATGCTCCGGCCTTCTTCAAGTGATATATGGTAGAATTTCGAACCGAACCCTGTATTTCGGTTACTAGGGTAGATTGTTCTAGTTCCACGTGCCATGCCTTTTCTGGATATCTCAGTTTCAGTTATTTCCCTGTAACTCAACTCTCTATGTTTTGTAGAAAGATATTGAACTCAGAACTCTTTGGGTCAAGTCACTGGATTACTTCAGACAACGTTTATATCCCCTTGGCCATGTGTATATAGAGGTTGGTTAGTTCCTGTGACTTGACCCAAAGAGTTATGAATTCAATTCCAGGCTACAGCAGTGGTAAACAAGAAACTTACAGAGATAGAGGGAGATAACTCATGACTACCGAAAGAGGCTCTTCACAAGGAATGAAGATCATATACCCAATGATTGTAATAAAGGGTTCGGTTTGAAATTCTTACCTGAAGAAGGCCCGAGCGTACAACGGCCGAAACGTCGTACAAATTGCAAAAAAGATTAGGACAATAGTCCGAATAATGTAAACAGTGTAGATGTTGCCTAGTGTTATATACAAAGAGGAGTAGACTAATGTTCATACGGACTCCAGAAACTACTAGCACATGTATCTTTACCTAGTTTGTTTTGTTTTACGCCATATCAACCTCAATGTATGATTTTATGCCGACTATTTTTTAGAAAGGGTTTGTATACATAGATTCTATGTCATAGAATATGTATTTTTAGTAAGAATGGTAATATTTCAGAAGTTGAGTAAAGTATTAAGAAACAGAACAATTTCGCTAGAAACTAGGAAAAGAGTACTGGATTGCTACGTGATGTCCGTCCTTCAATATGGCAGTGAATGCTGGACATATCATCAAAGATGAAGGAAAAACTTGAAGCAACTGAAATGTGGTTCTACAGAAGGATGCAGCGAATATCATGGATCGAGCATGTGAGCAATGATGATGAGGTCTTGGAAATGATGGAAACAAAAAGGAAATTAATACTGAGCATCAGAAAGTGACAGCTGAAGTTCCTGGGACACGCAATGAGGAAGGAGGGCTTGGAGAATCTGATACTAACAGGCTAGATAGGGGGAAAAAGAGACAGGGGAAAGCAACGGATAACATATTTGAAGGACCTAATCAGGTGGATGACGGAACGAGGATCGCATGGAGAAGGCGTGCTCAGAGTCACCAGGGATAGGGAAAAGTGGAAGGCCATGATCGCCTACGTCCTGATAATATGTTTTTATTTTAAAATGTAGTACTGGTAATATTTTTTATTTAAAAAATGATTTTCTGTTAATATTATTTATTGCAAAAAATTTTATTGCTGGTAATATCATTCATTTAAAAACTGCATTGCTCATAATATTATTTATTTAAAAAATGTATTGCTGGTAATATTTTTTTTTAAATCTGTTGCTAATATTATTATTTATTTAAAAAGTGTATTGCTGAAAATATATTTTTTTATTTTAAAAATATATTGCTGGCACTTTTACTAAAAAAATATATTTTTATACTTTCATAGTGTTTTGATCTCCCTTTGGGGGTTAACACTCTGCTCATAGCTGGGACCCTAACAGTTTTTACCACCACAGGTCAAGGTGGACCTGGAAACAGCAGCAATTAAGAGGTGGTTCGACACTCCCTACAACCATCCAATCAGAGGCCTTGCTGCTGGATGCAGATTATTATCATATACACGACCATGTATCTAACCTAGCTTTATTATAATGTGATATTAAAAGTAAATATGCTCCCAAATATAATGTTAAAAAATCTTGTCGTTTTTTTTTCTCTCTTTTCACAGACATGAGTTTGTTGTTTTTTTTTTTGTTTTTTTTTTTTGTTTTGTTTTTTTTTCTTATGAGTGAAAATGTCTAGCAGTCAAAGAGTAAATTAAAAACGAAAAATATATTCAACTCAAGGACGAATAAGGAGTTAATGGGAAAATTTCGCAAGATAAGAAAATGGTGAATATACATGAAGGGCCTACGAATATAACGGATAAGGAACAAAAAAATTGACACGAGAGATAAGGAAAAAATATATAGTGGAACAGGTGAAAGTGGAAAGAGAGAGTAAAAAATTTGATTAGTTGAGTTAGTGAGAATGACGGGAATAGGAAAGGGAGATAAATCGGTGTTAATTAATGACTTGCTGAAATATACGACGTGGAAATAAAGATAAAAGACAGTCCAAATGATAAAATGTGTCAGTTTATTTTATCGTTTTTCCTTTTTAATGTTTTTTTTTTTGTTTTTTTTTAGATAAAACTTAAGAAGAGAAATAAACGAAAGAGATGAGAGAAGTGGGTAAAATAAGCGTAAGAAGACTACTTAGCGAAAAAGAGGTTTTAAAAAAATAATTATTTGGAGAAGAACATGTCCGCCTTTCCGAAAGGAATGAATTAAACTGGAAAATGACATGATGCAAAAGGGATGAAAAAACAACAAAAAATAACAAAAATAAACTTACAAAGAAAATGAAATAATGAAATAATAATTCGAACGGGGAGAAAATTAAGGAAGAGAAAGCGGCATAAATAAATGAATCAGGTTCTTCTTCTTCTGTGTCGTGTCTCTTCAGAACGTAAGCGATCATGGCTCTCCAAAATGTCTAGTCCTTTATATCTCTTAATAAATTGTTTTTTTATTTATCCTATTTACTCAAGCTCACTAAGTAGATTATACGTTGTTTTCCTGTGTCTCGCTCGCCTTCAATCTGTCTTGTGACTATCATATATTCCAATACCCCTTTCCTCATTATTTATTATGCGTTGTTTTCATCTGTTCATTCTTGCCTTCAATCTGTCTTGTGGGTATCATATATTCCAAGCCCTCTTTCTTCATTATTTACTATGCATTGTTTTCCTCTGTCCCTTCTTACCTTCAATATGTCATGTGAGTATAAGATTTTCCAAGCCCTCTTTCCTAATTATGTGCCCTAAAAACTTCAACTGTCTTTTGTCTTTTGTTTCCATTTTCTCTAAAACATCGTCATTGCTCGCATGTTCGGTCCATAGTATTCTCAGTATCCTTCTGTAGAACCACATTTCTGCTGTCTCAAATCTCATCTTCGGCTGTGTTTATTTGTAATTTGTATTTTGGGGTATTTCTTTTGCTAACAACCATGCATTTCTTCTTCTTGCAGTTGATAAATGGCATTTAGATGAGTATGCTTAAAAGACAAAATAAATGACGATACTTTTCTTTATCTTCGATGTTCCGGGTTCCGTCAAGACCTTGGCGATCATGGCCCTCCATAACTTCCTATACTTTGTAGTTCTTAATAACGTTTGTCTGTTTGTCATCCCTCCCAATCTCTGGTACTCTATCTTTTTCAATAAGCTCGTCAGGTAGGTGTTCTCCTGTCCTTTTTGGCTTCGATATATCCTGTGAGTGTTAAATTCTCCAAGTCTGCCTTTCTTATAAGGCGACCAAGAAATTTCAACTGTTGCTTTCTGATTCTGAGTATGCCTTCTTGTTTTCACTTCCCTTCAAGCTTCTTCGTTGTTCGATGGTATTCTCAGTATCCTTCTGTAGAACCACATCTCTGTTGGCTCAAGTCACCTTTTCATCTGTAAGGAAATTGTCCAACTTTCGCTGCCATGTAGAGAGAGTGATATTACATAGCAATTCAGCACTCTTTTCTTTGTTTCTCACGATATTTTTTCTGTTTCTTTTTGGAAGACATCTTTTGCTAGTCCCATGCGCCTTCGGATTTCGGTGTCACACTTTCCATCCTCTGTTAAAACACTTCCTAGACATTTAAACTCCTGTACTTGCTTGATTTTAACATTTACCAGAGAGTTAAGTAACAAGTAACATGCTTATTTATTCCTCAAAAATGAAAATGCGATTGAAAAAGCTTGAAGATAGCAAAAAGGTGAAACCAAAGTTGCTCAATCAACTGGCTACCAAATGAATATATATATATATATATATATATATATATATATATCCCTTCTGTTACACTGATGGAAGAGAGAGAATAGCGAGGCAGACTCGGCTCAGTTGATTAGTGAGACAATAGCAAAGCAGCGTCGACTGAGTTCATTCTCTTTACTACCAGTTATTAAACTTTACTCCTATTTATTAAAGCTCTTGCCACGTGTTCGTTCTTTAACAATGCTTTATTATTTTATTTTTTGTAATAATTATAGTAGTAGTAAAGATTATATATCCCTTCTATTAAAATAAAAAAACTTGTATATATATATATATATATATATATATATATATATATATATATATATATATATAATTCGTGTAAAATAGATATCATATATATAATTATACTATATATAATTATAAATATAATATATATAATATATATAATTATAATATATATAATATATATAATTATAATATATATAATATGTACAATACGTGTAAAATCCTTTGTACAATGAAGACGGAAACTGATGATGGTTCGCCTAAAGTAGGCCCATACTTCCGATTTGCCATGAAATAACGTGTCTGCCTTAATTTTTCTTATATTTGCTCCATTTGTATATTTATATACATATATATTTAGAGCTCTCTTAGAGAATTATCCTACCACTGTATGTACAGGACACTCCTTTGGATTCTTCGATACCCATACTGCATGCTGATATATATTTGGGCACTCATTTATGTTGGTTTCATTAAAAATGACAGACATGGTATTATAGTTAAGGTCTGTATGTAATTTTTCATGTGACCTTATATTTGTTTTTCTTTTGAGGACATAAATTATATAAAAGTTCTCCGAATGTTTTGTTCATCTGATCGCTTTCGGCTGTACTTTTAGTTATCATCTAGGATGGATTTCATTTTACGTGTAACTGAATCTATGTAGTGTTATGTATGTTTGCAGAGTAGTGCGTATGTTTATGTTGCAAAAGGGTAGATACCTTTTTAGCGTGTTAATAATTGATATTATTAAGTGTTGTTATATATATATATATATATATATATATATATATATATATATATATATATATATATATATATATATAGCACCTAATGGGCCAGACGAACCTATCTAGGTTTTATCTAAATGGATCGTCGGGGACACCTGGCGTCAGCTTTCCTGACGATCCGTTTAGGTGAAACCTAGGTAGGTACGTCTGGATCATTAGGTGCTATTTAGTTTGCTCTACTTTTGTATTGAGCGCTTTCTGTTAGATGATTACTCGTGTCGGGTTTTTTCTTTGGGCTTCGTGCTGATTTCGGTCCGAACACTTTTTTCTGACTTTCATGCCCTAAGCTCTTTCTTTACTTACAACCATTTTTTTCTTCGTTCGATAGTTTTTCGAGGAAGGTTGTCGAGACGAGTATAATTCTAATCTCGTTTAGAATCGCCGATTGACGCCAATTCGGTCGGGTTTCAATCCTGGGTTAAAAAGCAATCGGAGTCTAATCGTACTGATGAGCTGTGATACAGCGAAACAGATCTGTCTGCAGATGACTATATATATATATATACACACACACACACACACACACACACAATATATATATATATATATATATATATATATGCGCGATTATATTTATCCTCGTCTCGAGTCAGCTTTCCCTGACGATCCGTTTAGGTGAAACCTAGGTAGGTTCGTCTGGCTCATTAGGTGCTCTCTCTCTCTCTCTCTCTCTCTCTCTATATATATATATATATATATATATATATATAGAGACAAGCTTCCTATTTTGGAAAAGTTATGAATTTCATATGAATTCGGCCAAGATCGATGAAATAGGGTGGGTAAGTTCTGTCATAATGTTAATAAATAATTTATGATTTAATGTTTTTGTGCTAATTTTCCTTCTCCTTTCATAATTTGTAGGCACCTCGCTAACTGGTCATGGGTCACTTAACAGCCACCGAGTGACGCGCCACTCTGTACAGACAGGTGTTTTGATGTAAAAGCCGTGAAGAGCGGACACCTCTCCACCATTTTAAAAATGCACAGTTTTTTTTTTATAAAAAATACTTAATTTTTTTAATCATTTTTACCCCAGCAAAGGCAATAAAGTCACTGAGACGCAAGAGGGGCTTAGTGAATGAGAAAGAATATTAGAAAGAGTAAACAATATTAAAAAGATACAACAATAAAAGAACGGAAACTAAGAACTCAAAAGATAACAACTGAGATTGCATTTAAATTCTTGAAGACCAAAGTTGACTAGAAAGCAAGAAGCCGAAAAAGAGTTCCACACTTAAAAAAGTGCGTGAGAAGAAACTGCTTGCATCAAATTTACTGTTACTATTTCAACTATAAAATGACAAGACCTTGTTGTCAATCTACTAAAAACACTTAAATTCATAGCGTTTAAGTACCAAAGAGTAAAGCTCATCAGAACAATTCTTGGGAAAATATTTGTAGAAAAGACGCTGGGAAGCTACGTTACCACGGTAGGAAAGTGACAAAGGCCGACATGCCAGATCAGGAGCAATAACATTGTAGCTGGAATTGTGATTAAATGCAGCCTTTTAATATTCACTAGCCTTGCTTTTTATGGGTCTGGGAGAAGTTATGTACCATATTTCTAAACTTAATTAGCACTTTTTCATTGCATAAAATAAAATCCTTCATTTATATTCTTTCGGCTTCTGAGCCGTCATTTATTTATTTATTTTTACATGCTTGAGTAAATAGCTGTATATATGGAAAGTACTATATATATATATATATATATATATATATATATATCCATTATTGTTAACTACCTGATGAGACATTGTTCTTTGTATGTTGAGACAAAATGTACAATTTTGTAGTAGTTTGTATTTTTCACATGTTCTAACGTAATAATTAATAAAAAATATTCATTGGTCTATTTCTAAATTAATATTTTGAAGGTTGCAATTATTTTCTTCGTTCTTTTTCATTTGTATATATATATATATATATATATATATATATATATATATATATATATATATGTATTCTAATTTAGAACTTATTTGTAAGATAAGCTTTTCTAAAACATTGCTTGATTTGTTTTTTATGGGTTATCAACCCATTGCAAGTCAAAAATGCTTTTAGATTGTAAGAATTATTTTTTCATTTTTTTTTTCTTTTTAGATAAAAATGGTTTACTCCTCAACTGGGGGATTCATACCTTTCCCAAGAGTATTTGTGTGCAAGTGAGAATAACGAATTCCACGGGGAATAAAAACTCGTCTCGCCAACTAATAATTCCAGGTGATTATATATTACACCATCTGCACATTCAAGCTTACAGCGTCTGGTATTCAAAAGCTGTCACTCATCTAGGTTCTGACCAAACTCAACTTTGCTTAACTTTGGTGATCGTATAGGAACCAATGTTTTAACATGATATGTCCGCGAGCCCTTTCTATAACAGAAACTATGAACACGCACTGGAATTGAAGTAAAAGTAATGACTGCACCTACTTTGAATCCATCATAAAAATCAGAATGTTGAATTAAAAAGCATTTCAAATATCTTAGTGAATGGATTAGTTATAACAAATGTAATTTTAGAGATAAGGAAATTGAACATCGTACTGCACTGGGCGTAGTTTTGTCCAACACTACAAGTTGCTACGAAATCAAAATATTAAGATAAAACTCGAATTATGTTCTTAAATAATCTCTTAATAGTACTTTCGCTTGGATGCCATGCATCGCGTCAAACTCGTTTTGAAATATAAAAAATAAAATATTGGATGCTTGCAGCAGCTTTCTCAGATCGAGGGGATTTTTCGAAGTTGGTCTTAGCACTCCACAAAAGATATAGACGGCGAATTCTAGATCCTGCTGACTGGACAGCTAAATATTTTGCAAACGTATATAGGCATAGACAATCAAGAGAAATAATGAATTTAGGGAATGAAGACAACGTGGACGTGTTTGAACATAGATATGGCATTTCATCAGTTTAGGGCTTCTCTCTATGTGACATTCTTATAGTATGATACAATGGATCCTCACTAGATTAGCTCAGAGATCCATAGAGTCAAGTGGAATTCGGCTGAGGTCGATGAAATAGGGTAAGTAAGCTCTGTCGCAATGTTGATAAACAAGTTATAAGTTAATGTTAAGTTAACTTTCTTTCCTTCCTACTTTGTAGGCATCTTGCTAGGTGATTTTATCTGGGCATGGAATGAACGGTGTCTTATAATTACCAACTGCATATCCAGAAAAATCGAGCTGTAAGAACTGTCCCAATGTCTATAAATAAAGAAAAAGAAATAAAATGTTTAAGTAAATTAATCTTTAAAACTTTCAGTATCTAGTGCCACTCGAACGGAAGGGAAAGAATTCCTATCATGGGCATATATAATCAAGTTGCATTCTAGATAACAGAAGAATCACAGTTAAAGTGAGCAGAAGGAAAAGCCGTCTGTCCAACAAGTTACGTTGATAGCATTCACTCGAGAGAAGCATGAAAAAGCGGTGAGGGTGACTAAGGGGCACCTACATATACGAAGAGAGGGCTAGGTTCAACTCGAAACTAGGACAACGAATAAGAAAGCCGCGGAAAAGAATTCGTGATTTGTTTACTCGCCATGGCGTCATGACACATTCTGTTCTCCTGTGAACTTACTCAGCGTTTCCTCCCTGTTCCATTCGCACTGACGGGAATCGAAATACTGCATGGGGTGAAGCTGTCACGTCAGGGAAAAGACTGACCGACAATTCCCGGCCATAGATTCACAGTAATATACTGCGGTAGGGATATTCTACAGTCAATCTATTTCTTGCTTTTCAATTTTTTCCCTTTTTTTGACTTGCCCTTCAAACACAAGCAAAGAAAGAGATGTGGACATTTCTCAAAATCGCAGGCATGTCGAGTCGAAAAATTACCTTCCAAGATATCCCTGTTACCTGTTGACACTCACCGCCTTTCTGAGTAGCATGCAACATGTACTATGTTATATAATGCAATAAGAGGTATTCGCGCACTTATACATTAGTCTTGGTGTTTTCTTCATTTATATATATATATATATATATATATAAGCACAAGGAGTTTGCCACTCTAACTGAGCAGGTTCATACCGACTTTGAAGTTTCGTGAGAACAAAGCTATTCTCACTAGTCAGGGTTGTTTTGTAAACAGCTAGCGCATCATAACGGTCTCCTCATGAAACTTCGAAGACGGCATGAACCTGCTCAGTTAAAGTAGCAAACTGTACTTATCAACGCTCTATCTCCACTCCGATATCGAGAAATTTAAGATAAAAAACCTATCTGCCAAAATGCATTGTATCAGTAAAAACCACTGAAAAAACAACTTTAGCGTTATAACATTATCACAACCCAACAATATATATATATATATATATATATATATATATATATATATATATATATATTGATTGTTTAACTACTTAGTTTTTGGTCATAACAAAATTAGACCAGTGCACATTTGTATTAAAAAGTGTTCAATACCATTATATTGTAGAACTTTTAAATATTTTTCCATTTGTAAACGACTTATTACGTGACCCAGGTTTCTACCATGAGTGGTGTCTTCAGGCGATTTTCAATAACTGATTTTACCGTTTACCGTTTTTTTAAAGAACGCTCACTTAACAGTTAAGTGTGCTTTCTTTTAAAAAAAAACGGTAAACGGTAAAATCAGTTATTGAAAATCGCCTGAAGACACCATTCATGATAGAAACCTGGGTCACGTAATAAGTCGTTTACAAATGGAATATATATATATATATATATATATATATATATATATATATATATATATATAGCTCATTCAGTAATGAATTAGAGCACTCTAACTACTGGCGTATGATACATCATACACTAAAGGTCTGCCATAGCTCAGAGGTATAATTCGGTCGGGTTTTAATCCTGGGTAAAAGCAATGGGATGTCTAACCGTACTGATGAGCTGTGTTACAGCTGTGAATGACTATATATATATATATATATATATATATATATATATATATACTGCATATGTGTTGATATGCCTGGATCTGTATTTAGATAGATAGATAGATAGATAGATAGATAGATAGATAGATATTTACTTGGTTCAATTTAGTCCAGCTCGGGCTCAGGATCGACTTCACTTCATTATCAGTGGTCAGTGAGATTAACTTACAAGACTTCGGTCTACCGCAAACGCTCTTAACAAGGTCAGTTTAGTAGAAATCGAAATTGAAAGAAGTTACGGAATTATTTTATTTTTTTTAATCGTATCACCCCGAGCAAGGCGGTAACGCCACTGATGTGCAGGGGGCTACGTAATAGTGAAAAGATCGGAAAAGAGAAAGCCGGAAACCATATCCTAAACAGGGAACAAGGGATGAGCCTCTTAACCTGTTCAATAGACATGGGTGGAGTGTGAACCGGGCCATAGATAGATCTATCTACTCCAATTGAAAAAAAAAAAGAAAACAAAGTGAGAAGATTGGAAAAGAGAAAGCCGGAAACCACATCCTAAACAGGGAACAAGGGATGAGCCTCTTAACCTGTTCAATAGACATGGGTGGAGTGTGAACCGGGCGAGAAATACCTTGAAAATCCTAACTTTTACCTGCTACTGCGACGCTATGCTAAAGGAATTGGATATCCTACCATGATTTATTATCGGTTGACGTATTCCTAACGATATAAGATGCGCTGTGTTAATGGCCGACTTCGAAAGACAGGATAGTAGAAAAAATCAAGAAAAAACACTAAAAGTTAATTGCAAGAAGTCAGAAAGAGAAATTGTCCAAGATGCGAGTTACAAACTGGAGATGCAAACACCAAGCAGATGTAAAAAGTTTAAATACCTGGAAATTTTTAGACAGAGGTTAGAAAATATGACACAGAGATCCGAAGTACGCATTGAATATCGAGTGGATATCGACTCGGAACGACAAATCGGGGAACCAAGTTCGAATTTCAGTTTAATTCTTTGCATTCACAAATACCCTTGGGAAATATAATAATCCGTCTCTTCCCTCCAGTTATGGGTTAAATAATAGGACAGATTGGGTTCTATAGCCTTGGCTGGCAACCAGTCTACCGCAGAAAGCAATGGCAACCTATTGCAATCAGTCATGTCTATTCGAGACATGATCGCCCAAAGTGTGTATCACGTATGGCACTTAACTGACTGGCTGATGATTGTATGTGTGTATGTACACGTGTATATATCGGATCTATATACTAGGAATTACATCGTAATTATACTATGAATTACATATTTATCCCAGCGTCTGACCGTATGTGCTTATTAATTGCTAGGGAATAAAAAAAAGAAGAGGAAAAAAGATATATAAATACGTATAAGCAGAAATAAAGATATGTTAGAGTCTGTAATAAGTTGCTGGTGCACGATCTAATTTACGTAACTGTGATACAAGTTCAATACCTGGCGACAGCAGTGGCGAATTTTTTATTCGCCACTGCTGTCGCGAATGACTTAGATGAGTTAAAGAGAAATAACTAAAACATCCGGAAGTAGCATGATTCATGGAACGAGAACAATCTACCCCAGTAATCGAAATAAAGGGTTCAGTTCAAAATTACAGTCAGCTGAGGAAGGTCGGGGTGTACAACGGCCGAAACGTCGAGAATATGACAAAAAAGATGAGTTCGAACAATGTAAATAACCGTATTCAGAATCAAACGCAAGAGAAGAATTTTTTTATAGCAATAATTTGTTTGATGTTTTTGCACCTTGTAGTGAGTTAACAAAACTCTTGAAAAGTAAGGAAAAGTTCACTTACACACATTGAGGTGGGTTTAGTAAAACCCTTGAGAAGAAGGGAAAAATAGGTACTTGACTTTGTTGGAGAATCTACATTGGTAAAACCCGGCGATGCGAAATGTCAATCCATGCCTGAGTTCACTCAAAAACGGAATCCACTCTTGAAGTCCTTTCTTTATTATATTTCGAATTTATAATTTCCAGCTAGCAGATGTTAAATAAAAAATGAAACCCCTCAAACATTCGAGGGAAGAGCTGTCAGTAACCGAATAATAATGTCAGTTTTATTTTCCGAATCTTTCAAAACCAGCCGAAAGTGCCAGTCGGATCCTATACGTCAGTCAGTTAAGTACCATACGTGAAACACGCTTGGGCGATCATGTTTCGAAAGAGACATTACTGACTGGGCAGAAGATTATCCCGCAGTAGGTTGTCATTGCATTCTGCAGTAGACTGATTGCCAGCTAAGGCTATAGAACCCAATCTGTCCTGTTATTTAACCCATAAGTGGAAGGAAGAGACGGATTAATACCTTTCCCAAGGGTATTTGCGCGTAAGTGAATACAATGAATTCAACTGGAATTCGAACTCGGTTTCCCGATTTCTTGTTCCGAGCCGATATCCACTGCACCACAATGCATACGTAGATGTCTGCTTTTCTTCATACTGACGGAAATCCGGTTGACCTCACAAATATGTAATGTATAAGTATATGAAAAATAAAATGTTATATAATTAAATTAAAATAAGACTTATATTTTATATTATTGAATTAAAATCAAACTTTAGATATTTATTTATTCTTTAATACAAAAGAATTGTGGCACAAGGCCGAAAGAAGGGAGGGGGAACAAAACTCGGGTTGGTCTGCAGTACTCTATCCTATACCTAGCTAATCAGATTCGCGACCCATACATACGTTACAATGCATCTCATTCACCATAAAAATTTGTCCATCAACACTCATACTTAATAAGCACCAAAATACCGCAAAAAAACATACCAGGGACCTAAAAAACACCCCAAATGCACATAAAAATTTTTTGCTATGTACAATAGGTTACAAAAATATCTTTATAAATTTTCCATGAAATGATATGATGGGAAGGGGTTATGAAGAAACAAAAAAACCCCAAAACAAAAACAATTTCAAATGAATATATATACATAGTGTTAGTAAGACCCAAACACACCCTCGTAATTAAAGAGGCCACTGTATTCTGCCTAAAGAGACAAAATCAAGCCGCTCTCTTTCTAAGGGGAAGGGAGGAAACGGGTAAAAAATAAATTGGACTGGAGAATATATAAGGCTGACCCAGCCGAGAATGAAAACGGGACAAAATAACACTGGACAATGGGAATCTCGCACTGGATCATAACAAAAGGCAGTGGAGCCGGGAACAGGCCGGGACAAACACATCCACTCACATTAACTAGGTACACAAAAGAATTCTTACCTTAACCGCGGGAGGGGTTCCAAAGGAATCCACCCCGATGCAACTAGCAGATCTAAAAGAGAAAATCAAGGCTAGCCCCGGTCACGCGAACCAGGCTCGCTGCATGTATCCACCTTTCGCTGAATTCTGTCGGGTGCAGCCGTTTCCGTTCAGTTCTAATCTTCATTTTGAGCTGGTGCTCAAAATATCGGAT
This sequence comes from Ascarosepion bandense, assembly GCA_037127315.1. Taxonomy (NCBI): domain Eukaryota; kingdom Metazoa; phylum Mollusca; class Cephalopoda; order Sepiida; family Sepiidae; genus Ascarosepion; species Ascarosepion bandense. Next base: position 366,740 of record JBBBDQ010001772.1, read on the forward strand.
TAGATCCTGATCCGAAAGACGGCCGCCCCGCAAGACTTCCTCCAGTCGCGTCGTCCAAATCACCATTCTAGCCGTGGCCAGTAAAATCAAACTTTAGATAAACTGGCAAAATATTGAAACCACAACGATTAACTGAGTATTTTACGGCTAGAAAGCCTGACAATAATAATTTGCATAAAAAAAACCTGATTCATTGTTAATGAGTTGAAGTAAAGAAAAGCTTCCGTCTTTTTTTATTTTGTTTTTGTACGCAATAAATTACGTCTTAATAATTTTACTCCCTTGATTTTTAATTTATTTTATTTTTTTAATTAAAGCGAAGTACTAGACTGGTGACGAAGTCTCATCAATTGAGTTGAGTAGATGTAAGTACGTGCGTTGTGGTACAGTGGACTTCGGGGAGCCGATTTCGAATTCCAGTTAAATTCTCTGCATTCACTTACGCGCAAATACTCTTGGGAAAGGTATTAATCCGTCTCTTCTCTCAAGTTATGGGTTAAATGACAGGAAAGATTAGGTTCTATAACCTTGGTTTACCTCAGAAAGCAATGGCAACCTACTGAGGGATAATCTTCTGCTCAGTCAATCATGTCTCGAGAGAGACATGATCGCCCAAGCGTGTATCAGGTATGGCACTTAACTGACTGAGATGTAAGTCTCATCAATTGAGCTAACTAGATGCAACCGTAAGTTCTATGCTAACAGTTTTTTCCTCGCACTTCTCACTTGTGGAACTCCCTTCCGGTTCCATGCTTTTAATCCAATCTTCAAAGATTTAAATGCAATATGATTTGTTACTTACTATCCTCCTGATTACTTTTCCTTTGTTCTAGCAAAACAGGGATCAGGAAGAAGACAGCATCTTCTATCTTCCTGAACCCTGTTCCTTTATTGACTTTTCCTCACTTCTCCTCACTAAGGTTTCCTCATTCTCTTTCACTCCTTGTAACCCTAGAGGGATTATCTCCTTGGTTGGGTGATAATCAAACTGGAAGAAAGTTAATCACACCAGTTTTTTCACCTTCCAGTTTTGTAGGCATCTTCAAAATTTTACTGATGTCATAAAAAGGCAGTGCCAGTTGACATAGCAATTGCAAGGGAGATTACTCTAACTGAGTAAACAATCCCAAACAGTCAGTCAGTTAAGTGCCATACGTGATACATCTTGGGCGATCATGTCTCGAAAGAGACATGACTGACTGGGCAGAAGATTATCCCGCAGTAGGTTGCCATTGCTTTCTGCGGTAGACTGGTTGCCGACCAAGGCTATAGAATCCAATCTGTCCTGCTATTTGACTCATAGCTAGAAAGGAAATATATGTATTATATTATTATATAGTAATAAGTGGGGGATCAGTTTATTACTTCATAACAATATAAAACTGATTCCCCACTTTATGACCAGTAGAGGCCTTAATCATATGTTCAATTATTATATTCAGTCAGTCAGTTAAGTGCCATACGTGATACATCTTGGGCGATCATGTCTCGAAAGCGACATGACTGACTGGACAGAAGATTATCCCGCAGTAGGTTGCCATTGCTTTCTGCGGTAGACTGGTTGCCGACCAAGGCTATAGAACCCAGTCTGTCCTGCTATTTAACCCATAACTGGAAGGAAGAGACGGATTAATACCTTTCCCAAGGGTATTTGCGCGTAAGTGAATACAATGGATTCAACTGGAATTCGAACTCGGCTCCCCGGTTTCTCGTTCCGAGCCGATATCCAAATCCCAAACAAATATACAAATAGACGTGGCAAATTATATAGATGTCAGTAGGCTACAATAATATAACAATTATTACCTATATCGTTAATCTTTCGGTGTTATAATGAAACGCGTTTTTATTCTATGAACTTATTTTTCTATGTGTTACGTCCCTTCATGACGAGGGCAATTAAGGCTCTGCACAGTTTCCAGTTTTTGTATATATTTTTTTTTTTTTGTTTACCCGTGCAACCAGACTGGCAACTGGGTCCCACCCATTCACAGTCAGGTTAGCCAAATGTAGACGACAATTCTACTCCTGCAGCTTCCTCTCTCGCACTTCCCGCCTGTGGAACTCACTCCCGTATTCTTGCTTTCCTGACGGCTACGACCTCCAGAAATTTAAATGCAAAGTTAATACTCACCTACTAACCACTGGACTCTAGCTCTCTCCCCTCCCCTCCCCTGTATAATCTTCACTTTCTCTCCGCCCATGTATCTGTCATTGCACCTGCTTTCTCAGCTTTCTATTGTTCCTTTCTAACTAGCTTGTACTCCTCACTCTTTTCTAATTAATCTTTCTACATTTATGTAACCCCCTGCACATCAGTGGCGTTTCTGCCTTGCTCGGGGTGAAATGATAAAAAAAAATAAATAAATAAATAAAAACATCACCCCAAGCAAGGCGAAAACGTCACTGATGCGCAGGGAGCTACATAAGAGTGAAAAGATTGGGAAAGAGAAAAGAGAAAAACCGGAAACCACATTCTAAACAGGAAACAAGGGGTTAGCCTCTTCACCTGTTCAATAGACGTTAGTGGAGTGTGAACCGGGCGATAGTTTAGTCTATCTACTCCAATTGAAAAAAATAAATAAAAAGAGTGAAAAGATTGGAAAATACAAAAACCGGAAACCACATTCTAAACAGGAAACAAGGGATGAGCCTCTTCACCTGTTCAATAGACGTGGGTGGAGTGTTTTTTGTTTTCTCTCCTAATTCTTGTTTTTCTAACCATTTACATCAGCTCTTTAGATAGGTTATGGTCTGTTTTCTTACGTTCCGCTTGCTTTCAATCTATCTTGTGAATATTAGATTTTCTATTCCCTCTTTCCTCTTTATGTGCCTAGAAATTTCAATTGTCTTTTTTCTTAAGCGTTATTTTAATTCGGGTTTATTTCTCTAAACTGCAAGAAGTGCATCAAGAGACTACCGTTCCTGAAATCTGCCTTCAACTCTCTTCCCAGGTTTATCCAACGAAGCCTCTAAATCTGTTAAAGTGTCGTTGTATATCAAATGGGGGAAATTACAACCAGAAACCTTTAACGAACCGGAACGAGTATAATGCGCATGTACAAGGCGTGGGAATAAAAATGTTCAGCCTTATTAGATTATCTTTTCGTTTACAACATGTTTTGCTCAAGTGGGAAAAGCAGACGGCTTTATACGGCACATGACTAACATCTTTTTACCGAGTTATATATCTAAAATTATTATTTTTAGGGAGGAAGTACGGGGCGCGGGGTTAGAATTTGGAAGAGTTTCACACGCTGACCTAATAATAAGCGTTACAACAGTAGAAAATGAGATTATAGATAGAATAAATTAAGAGAGAGTGAGAGAAAGGAAAGGAAAGTTTGGGAGAGAAACGCAATCTGGTTTGGGGGAGAATAATAAAGATAAAAATAAAATTGAAGGGAAAGGAAAACAGGAAATGGAGAGAGAGAGAGAGAGAGAGAGAGAGAGAGAGAGAGAGAGAGAGACAAAGTAAACAAAGGAAGAAAAAATTACTATTCGCACAAGATCTGTTCGGAAAATATCCAACTATTTCTTCTTCTGGGTGTTATATCTCTTCAGAACGTTGGTGATCATGGCTCTCCGCAATTTCTACTCCTTTGTAGATCTTAATAAGTCTTTTTTTTTTTTTTTTTTTTTGTCGTTTTATCTCTTCTAAACTTTGTTTCTTCGTCCGTTTACTAAAGCTGACTGGGTAGGTCATGCGTTGTTTTCCTCAGTCCCTATTGCCTTAATATCTCCCATGAATATCACATTTTCCAAGCCCTCTTTCCTCATTATGTGCACTGCAAATTTCAATTGTCTCTTTCTGATTTAAAGTATAAACATCCTTTTTTTTTCATTTCATCTAAAAGTTCGTCGTTACTCATATGGTATTCTCAGTATCCTTCTGTTAGATAGACTAAACTATCGCCAGGTTCACACTTCACCCACGTCTATTGTACAGGTGTAGAGGCTCATCCCTTGTTCCCTGTTCAGGATGTGGTTTCCGGCTTTCTCTTTTCCAATCTTTTCACTTTTCTTTTTTTTTCTTTTTCATATTTTTTTTCTCAATTGGAGTAGATAGACTAAACTATCGCCCGGTTCACACTCCACCCACGTCTATTGTACAGGTGTAGAGGCTCACCCCTTGTTCCCTGTTCGGCTTTTCTTTAGTTTAAATTTTAAAATCATTTGTTTCTGATGAAAGGCCGAGGCCGTTCTGAAATATCAAATATATATATATAATAATAGAAATAAATAAATACTGTAAAAAAAAAAATACATTTTTAAACTTACAACTTTTTAGTAGTTTTTCCTATACATGTTAAGACAGTATACATGGCTCATTATGCTATATATATATACTCAAATACGAGTTTCGATTAAAAATAAATGTTCAAACACATTATATATAATTTATTTGTTTGAACATTATTTTTAATAAATACGCGTATTTGAGTAGATTCTCTGTTTTTAATTAAAAAGCATATTTATATAAAGATATATATTTCTACCGGTCTGGTTATTTACGAGAAATTTTGTTACAAAATGTGTGCGATTTTCGAACATAGGGCAAACCACCCATTGATCTGGTGCGTATTACACCGCTCGACCACTAATGATTCTACAGTCTAATTGCGGTTAAATCAATTTAAAACTATCTCTGGTCTTAAATGCATCGTAATTTTCTGCAATATATATATATATATATATATATATATATATATATATATATATATATATATTTATTTATTTTTATTCAGATACTTTAATCCAAGCGGAAAAAGCAGGAAGGTAAATTCCAAAAACCCGATCCTAATTAATATTAAAAATATAGATATAGCATAAATTAAAACCATATTTTCATCATTTTATAGGGTGCGATGGATAAATTTTTTGTCTAAATTACGGTAAAATGAAAATTACAATGATCTCACATTTTAATAGATATCTTTAATAAAGTTACACGAAAATATCTTGAAATACTAAAAAGTAAATAAAATCGATATTTCCTCCAGATGATTTTGGAATCTCCCGCATCTCTTCTGGACTATCTCCATGTTTAAGTTGGTGAAAACTGCTGTAAACCTTGCCTTCAGTTCATCTTTGGTGTTACAAGGAGTTTTATTGGTCTCCCTCTCAACTGTAACCCACGCATTATAATCAATGAAGTTACAGTCTGGGGAGTTAGGTGGCCAGATGTTAAAGGTGGTGTGGTCGCAGAAATTGTATCACAGCCATGACTGGGTTCTCCAGTTTGTGTGGCATGTTACAGAGTCCTGTTGCCAGACATAGGGTCTTCTTGCAGTCAAACTCTTGAACTAACACTACCTCCACAAAGTTACTTGATGTAGGCTTCTGTATTGAGTTTTAGGCTTTTACCAACATATTCGGGAGTTCTTTTCTTTTAAAAATGATCGGAGCAAGTTTCCCGAGCTGTTGTACCTTCGTAATCCTCTGCGCTGTCCTCAGATTGACACCCAAACATTTTTAAAAAGTTCATACTGGAGATTCCGGAGCGAATACCAAGCAGTACAGCATGCCGTTTCTAAATTTCTGGTGGAGTGAATTGCGTCATGGTGCTCTTTTTCTCGCAGACGGTGCCCAACTGACCCTACTATAATGTGCAGTTGATAAAATAAAAACAAACAAACAACACACATGCCCGAAATTAAAAATATAAAATGGCCATAGTTTACCCATCGCACACACACTCTCTCTCTCTCTCTCTCTCTATATATATATATATATATATATATATATATAATTGATTGATTGATTGTTTAATACTTAGTTTTTGGTCCTAATAGGGTTAGACCAGTACACATTTGTATTAAAAAGTGTTCTATATAATTATATTGTAGAACTTTTTAATATTTTTGATTTTTAAACGAGTTATTTCGCTACCTTGGTTTCCGCCATGACTGCTTTCTTCAGGCGATTTTTAATTTATTAATTTATTAAAAATCGCCAAAGAAACCAAGTCATGGTGGAAACCAAGGTAGCGAAATAACTCGTTTAAAAAAAAAAAAAAAAAAAAAAAAAATATATATATATATATATATATATATATATATATATATATACAAACATGTGTGTGTGTGTGTGTGTGTGTGTGTGTGTGTGTGTGTGTGCGCGCGCGCGCAGATAGATAAAGAGAGAGGATATCTGCGAGTCTGTATTTCTCTTTTGCTCCCCTTTTATTATTTCTTATAACTATACTTTGCCACCAAATGTCCGATATGACCCAACCAATGTTTATTTATCAATGAGATATTTTCCAGTGATATATGCATATCTGTTTCGTAGTAGTATTTGGATGATATATATGTGTGTGTGTGTGTGTGTGTGTGTGTGTGTGTGTGTGCGTGTGCGCGTGTTTATTCAGTAGAGATTCGCACTGCCTTTCAACTGCTTTCCGCCATCAGTGAATCATTACAAATATGATACTGTCCCAAGTACGCTAAAATATAAATAATAACTTGAGTGTTCACCAGAGGGACTCGGCTTAATTTTAGGGATCTGCTATTCTTAAGTGGAAACAGAAGTGGGATGTTTAATTCCTGACCATTGAAGAATCGAGCATTTCTATATAAACTGTTTAGGTAGATACAGATATTCAAGTCAATTTGTAAAAGTCATCCCCCTTTAGAATAAACCGACTCCATTCCCTAAAATTGTGACCACGTAGCTAATTTAATTTTATACTATCAAGCATAAATGATCAATATTTACCTACACCCGAATCCAATAAATGCTTATTGACGAAAACAATAGAAACAAAAATAATAATAATAATAATAATAATAATAATAATAATGCTTCAATGCAAAGAAAAATCTTAGTACTGCCCGGATAGATTATCGTAAGGCATTCGATAGTGTACCGTATTCCTGGATCTTAAAGACTTTAAATATGTACAAGGTATCATCCGACATCATCAATTTCATCAAACAATGTATGTCGATATGGAAAACAACCCTTTACTTCAATCACACAAATGGAACCTACAAGTCTGGTGAAATAAACATCAAAAGAGGTATATTTCAAAATCACTCTTTGTCTCCCTTACTATTTTGCATATCATTAATAGCACTAACCTGTCAACTTAACAAGACAGAATGTGGTTATAAAATAGTTCAAAAGAAAATAAGCCATCTATTTTACATGGATGACTTAAAGTTGTATGCTAAGCATGATAATGAGCTGGAAGGTCTTATGCAGATTCTAAAATGCTTCAGTAAAGACATTGGAATAAAATTCAATTTGAATAAATGTGCTAAGGCTACAGTTTTACGAGGATCGCTACAACAAACATCCTCAATTAGCTTAGACTCTGCTGTAACAATAAAAGACTTAGAGAAAGAAGAAGCTTATAAATAGCTAGGTGTAATGGAGAGTGAAAACATTCACCATAAAAAACATGAAAGAAATAGTGCGTAAAGAGTACTATTGGAGGCTACGACTGATATTAAAAACTGAATTGAATTCTCAGAACAGAATTATGGCCATTAATAGCCTTGCCATCCCAGTGGTCTAATATAGTTTCAACATTTTCAACTGGGCTCTAAACGACATCAGATGAATGGATTCTAAAATAAGAAAACCTCTTTCTAAGCATAAGATACATCATCCAAAGACTGATGTAGACCGTCTATACATACCCTGTAAAGAAGATGGAAGGGTTCTTATTCAGCTAGAATTGTCATACAAGACAACAACTATAGCTTTACTAACATACATAGAAACAACAAAGAACTGGATGATACAATTAGTCAACATCTAAACAGAAGAAAAATATTCAATAATAAAAGAAGTCAGTAAATACAAAGAAGATTTACTTTTAGTAGATTCTGTAGAAAAGCAAAACGGATGCCAAGACACAACTATTGCGACAAAAATATGAAAAAGAAAGCCAAGGATAAAGTTCTTGAACAGATGAAACAACGCTGGCAAAACAAACCTCTGCATGGCCAATATCCAGAACGTGCCAATAAATCCAATGTTGATAAAGTTAAGACTCATCGATGGTTACGTGCATCTGGATTAAAGTCTGAAACTGAAGGCTTTATTCTAGCAGCACAAGTTTTTTCACTAGGATCTTTCAGGAAAACATTATACATAATAATGTGAATCCAAAAGGCAGGTTCTGTGATAAATACCAAGAAACCAGATCAGGATGTTTTGTACTTGCTCTGAATGAATATTAAAATGGTCACAATAGAGTGGGGCAATATTTACATTGGACAATGTGCAAACACTATGGAAAACATGTAAACAAACACTGGCATGAACATCACCCAGCGCTGGTTACAGAAATAGAAGATGTCACTATTCTATGGGATTACACCATCTACACGGACAGAAAAATTGAAGCAAATAGGCCGGACATTATTGTTAAAAACCAGAAAGAAAAACTTGTCTATTAATTGATATGGCTTGTCCGGTGGATTGTAACATAGCAAACAAGGAATTCGAAAAACTGTCAAAATATAATGACCTAGATATTGAAATAGAAAAAATGTGGAAATTGAAAACAAGAATCGTGCCAGTGATAGCAAGTGCACTTGGAATGATAAAAAATGGAACAAAACAACACATTGAAAGAATCCCTGGAAACCCCAGCTTAAGAGATATACAAAAAATTGTCTTGTTAAGTACAGCCCACACACTAAGTAGAACTTATGTTTATGTAACGCTAGGGATGCTAGGGGAGATAGAAAAAACAGGAAATGGAGCCATAACAACACACCACGACCTGCCTTAGGACTTCTCGCAGACTTGGTAGGTAGTGCGACCATAGCAGAAATCGAAATATGATGAAAAATGACATAATAATAATAATAATAATAATAATAATAATAATAATTTCTATTATAATTCTACTAGCAGTATAGGCCGGCGTTGCTCGGGTGTAATGAAAGTTTTCAACCTAATACATGGTCCTGGAACTCACACTCTTTGGACGTTGGCACGAAAGCCTAAAAATCAATAGTTGTTTCTAGTTAAAGCGAAACCGTAGACTGAAAGAAAAATGAATGGATGTAAGTTAAATTTTGATTTCCTGGTATCGATATCAAATACGTTTTTTCGTCCTAAACTGAATTTTGAAGGCTAAATAAGTCCTCTGAGTAAAGATATCATGGCTGAGACTAAGAACTACAAATACTTACAGCCAAACCCGAAGCAAAAACTAAAATAAAAGGGCTGAAAAACTACAGACATACAGGCAAATAAACAGACACACACATACAAACATCTTACCTTTTAATATATATATTATCGATCTTCTGCACTATTGTAAGAACTGCAACCTTGAAACTTCTGAATATCGTTTCTTATGTCTTTGTCTATGAGTGTATCAAATTTGATTAAAACCAGACCACTCCTTCTATAACCCAATTTTTCCGATTATCGATTTTCGATGTTTATGGGGGGGGGGGGGGGGTACCTCGACACAAAACCTAGCTATGAACACTTGCAGATGCTTCTAGTACAACTGTGTAAATTTTCAAGAAAATCGGTTCAGCCGTTTCGGTGTCTATAGGTAACAGACACACACACACATACACACACACAGAGACAAAGTTCCATTTATAAATAAGTTTAGATTTGTGTTGCCTTCACTTAGTTCGCTCGATCGTTAAGTCCTGCCAGTCTCTCATAAATAATCGACTATTCCGTTTTGACTGCGTGAAATCACGGAACTGACATATCCACTTAGTTTCTGTGAAAGAAAGAAAGAAAGAAAGAAAGAAAGAAAGAAAGAAAGCAAGAAAGAAGTGTTTAAAGTTTATTTAATCTACGAGAGCGGAGTGATTGTTCTCGTTCCTCTTACAATGTCTATGAGATAACTCGTTCTTATTTTTTTCTAAATCACTATTATTTATTTATCTAAATAAGAACGCTTTATTTCATTTTCTTTTTTTATTTCATGTTCTTGGAAAAAAAATCGTTAACTCATGAAAAGTTTACTTTTATGAAGTATTTTCATTCGATACCACTCAATGGTTGTTAAAACACCAGATGACTAACCATAACACGCATCTTTTTCTTCTACCTGCAGTGTTCCTTCAGGGCGTAGGCGATCATGGCCTTCCACATCTCCCTATCCCTTGTAGCTCTTAACACCCTTTCTCTCGTTACTCTTGCTTTGCCATCCATTTGCCATCAAGTATGTCATGCGTTGTTTTCCCCTGTCTCTATTCCCCTCAATCTGTCTTGTGAATATCAGATTCTCCAAACCTTCTTTCTTCATTACACAACCACGTTGTTGCTCACATGTTTGGTCCATGGTACGTTGAAGAAGATGGCCATCATTGACAAATGAGAATAATGTTTTCGGTTCTCCGGGGAACGTCAATGGCTCTTGAAGCCAGCAAGTGACTTGCAGTGATTATTTACAGATGTAAGTTGCTTTGTACATGTATGTTATGTAAAGTAAAGTCTGTTAAGCTTCCTTGTGGGTTATCATGTGACGTTTTCGACCGGGACGATTTATACAGATTTCCTGACTCATTCTGCATGTTAAGTTAAAATACACACACATACATACATACATACGCTGACGTACAAAATGTTTAGCCAACTTTAGAATGTTTTGTTTTACGCCATCCCAACCTCAATGGGTTATTTAATGCCGACAAGATTTTTAGGATAGATTAGTTTGAATAGAATATGTATGTTTTTTTTTTGTAAGAAATCAGTTTTTAAATCAGGTTTCATTGACATATTTTTGTACAGAAGTTTTTTTGTGGAAAGTCTGGTTTTCATTGATGTATTTTCACTCAGATATACTGTTTGTAGAGAAATCTGTTTTATTTATAATGCATATCATCTAAAGAAGGCCAGAGCATACAAGAGCCAAGATATTGTGTATATGGCAATAAAGATAAAAACAATAGTCCGAATAATGTAAATAGTTACAATAACTCATCTCAGATTGGTTTTTGTTTTGTTTTACGGCATATCAACCTCAGTGGGTTACTGCCGACAAGATTTTTACGATAGAAACGTAGGAATAGAATATGTATTCTTTGTAAGAAATCAGTTTGTTGATCATCCTTCTTTGGCATATTTTTGTAAATAAGATTTTGTCAAGAGTCAAATGTATTGCTGGTATTTTTTTTAAATGAATTGCTGGTATTTTCTTTTTTAAATCTATTCCTGAATTTTTTTTTTTTTTTTTTTTGGTATTTTTTTTTTTTTTTTTTGAAAAATGAATTGCTGGTATTTTCTTTTTTAAATCTATTCCTGATATTTTTTATTTATTCATTTTTTTTTTTTTGGTTTTTTATTTCTTGTTTTGTTTTATTGCTGATATTTTTACAATAAGTATCTATTTTCATGCTTTTATAGTGTATTGATTCCAGTTTGGGGATTAACTATTTGTCTATAGTTAGACCTTAGCAGGTACTACTATGACCCAGCGTCGGCCATAGTGGACCTGGGGAAAAAAAGCAATTCAGCGGTGTTTCCACGCTTTTCACAACCTTCCAATCAGAGGCCTTGCTGCCGGATACAGTTTATCGTCATATCAAGGACTTGGGCCACTTTGGTAAATTAAAAACTTTTGTTAATTCTATTCTAAAATCAAGAATGATTAGCAATATGTATTTTTTTTTCATTACATCTTATGATCCTTGTGAGTCACAAAACAAGTGACTGCATGTTTGTTAATGCTATCTTGGTCACAATTTTAGAGAATACAGTCGGTTTTTTTTCTTTCATTAATTTTTTAAGGCATCTTAAGTATAGTGATGCTAAATAAAAATGGCCAGGCAAAAATACTGGGTCACTGGCGAAACTTTTACTTTTCAACTTTTTTCTTCAGTTAAAAAGGAAATGTATTACCAAAAAATAATTTTTATTATGAGAGCAAGTAGAAAACTTAAAAAGTATGGCGTTAGTAATTTGTGTTGCTGCTTTGGGTCGAACAATTGGCCTCACTTTGACGCGGCATTAAACGGAACAACGTTCACATTTTCTCATTGGGAAATGTTTCCATTCTTCTTGGCAATAATCCCAAAGCTCTTGGAGATTGGGTGGTTTTCGTTGGAACGTTTGTGTCTTCACTTCCAACCACAATGGTTCAATTAAATCGATATTAGCACTTTGAACTGGTCAGTCTTCTGAAAGTAGAACACCTCTATCCGCGAGAAACCATTTTGTTGCACGTGATGCGTGACAAGGAGTACCATCATCCTGAAATTTATTCATCTTCGTAGTCTGGCTAAAGATTAGACCGCAGTAAACAAATACAGATTTTGCTCTTTAGGTTATCATAAACTTTTACCAATACTTGTTACCGTCGCATTTTGATGCAACGCCACACTATTACGTGTCCACTATCAAATTTGACCGTCTTTATGGTGTTGAAGCGGTAGGGAGATGGTAAAGGTTAATTTTTGAATCGGACTTGTGTTATACTTAACCAAACTCCCTACAACTTAGGTTTTATTCGTAATCATCAGAAGGTCGTAGATTGGAATGTGTAGATTTAGTGGAAGAATAAAACTATACATTTTGCATGTTTAAAATAGAAATTTATTTGTAGAAAATAATTACATGAATTGATAGAGAAGTTAAACTTTCCAAAAGAAATAGTATTAAGATGTTAAGAGTGTCAAAAGAGTTTCGTAGTAGTAACTTGTTGGAAGGAGTTTATGTGTACGTATGCAGAAACGTATGTAGGTATTTACGTATGAACGTTTGTCGTTGGGTAGGAGAGTTTTTGAAGTATTCGCTCAGTTTTAAAGGGTTCCATGCGGTTATCAAGTAGACGGGCCAACGATGAAGAGGAAGAAGGTGAGAGACGAGAGATGAGAGAGAAAGAGAGAGACAATAATAATAACGATCGCTTGACGTTTGTCAAGGGTACGAGTTAATTGCTCGTCATCTCTTAACTCTCTGACGAGGGCTAATTTTGCTCGTCTTTTATTTCGCTTGGGAATCCACTCTCGGGTATGATTCTGGCCTTTCCAATGGATGACAAACATTTCGCATCGAGGTGTGAAATTTCGCGAGTTTTGTGTGTGTCAAGCAAAGTTCGTCAATTCGAGAAAATTCTTTTATATCTAACAATGAATCAGATTTTAATTTTTAAATCTAAAATTTTTGTTTACTATTGTGTATAATGCATTGTTACTTTCTCGCACTGGTGTTTTCATTCTCTTTAATTAGAATATAACTCTATTTTGCATTCATCACTAAAAATTGTTTTTTAGCACTAGCGTCTCATGTTAGATGTTCTATTAACCACTTCAATCTTCAATTCAATTTTTTGTTTTTATTAATGAAGCTTTTGTTTTTGCAGTTATACACCTGTTCAAGGTGCATTTTGTCTTAAACTATAATTAGTTAAAAGTGTAATGTATTCATATGCAAATCTTCACCTTATAAGTAGCAATTAATAGAGCTAAAGGCTAAATTAATTCTAACCTTGAAGACGAAACTACTAGAGAAATAGTAAGGTATAGAATGTTGTAAACTCTCCGAACGAGAAATCGGGGAGCCGAGTTCGAATTCCAGTTGAGTTCCTTGCATTCACTTACGCACAAATACCCTTGGGAAAGATATTAATCTGTCTCTTTCCTCCAGTTATGGGTTAAATAACAGACCATATTGGGTTCTATAGCTTTTACTGGTAACCAGTCTACCGCAGAAAGTAATGGCAACCTACTGCGAGATAATTTTCTGCTCAGTCAGTCATGTATCTTTCGAGACATGATCGCCCAAGCGTGTATCACGTATGGCACTTAACTGAATTATTCACTGCTATTTCTCTAGTAGCTTAGTCTTGAAGGTTAGGATTAGTGGTTTTTACCAAGGCGCCCACGTCGCAACCGGATGTGTCATAAAGTCGAGTTTTAAAGTGAGTTTAACGGCTATACCGTGCAAAGATTCCCAAGCTCCCTCGGCACATCCTTCTTTGGTATGTCTCAGGCACTAGGCAATAAATCCAGCCACCTTCCCGAGAGACAGGTACTGCCTGTCTAATATTCAAATAGTACCAATCTCATCCAAAAGGTTGAGATTAGTTTAGCCTCCAGCTGAGATTTATATAGTGGAGGTTTGTTTGGTTTGGTTTGGTTTGTTTCTGCTTAACGGCCTAAATGGTCATTTAAGGCCGGAGACGTATTTTTGTTTTAAATCAATTTTTCATTCAAAATAAGTTTTGTTGGTAATATTTTTCATTCAAAAAAGTTTTGTTGGTAAATACTTTCATAGCATTTGACCCCGTTTGGGGGACAACTATTTACCCATAGCTGGGACCATAACAGGTGCTACCACTCCGGGTCAGGTTGATCTGGGAACAACAGCAATTAAGAGGTGGTTCCATGCTCCTCATAACCTCCCAATCAGAGACCTTGCTGCCGGATGCAGTTTACGGTCATACCCAGATTCTGCATAATAGGTTAACTAAAAAGTCACTGTTAAGACTGCATTCGCTCATCACTTACCAGGCTGTTAATTTAAAATTACCTCCAGAGAATATCATAAACTTTCTTTAATCTCTAGTGTATAACTTCTGTGGTCAACAGGTTTTTCATAAAAAAACTTTCAGTAATATCAAATATTTTTAGATGTTTGGAACACTGTTTCTGGAAATTCCCAGCCGCCTGGCCATCACAATCATTTTTTTTAATCTCTCTAGTGTAATTTTTGTGGTCTTCCGGTTTTCTTTGCACTTAAAACACTTCCAGTAATAACAAACATCTTTTGGTTGGTTTGGGTCTTTTAGCTGGATGTTCCCAGCTGTCTGGCGATCTCTCGTCGAGTCTTTTTCCCCTTCAAAGTAATAAGTTTCATCTTTTGTTTCAGCAGAAATTTTAGTTAATGCTCACCTACAATGAGTTGGCAAGGTGCCTTAAACTCATGTTAATAAGCTGGAACAATTACTATGTAGAAATTTGCATACTATAATGACTTATCAACTCAAATCTCTCACAGGCATAGTAGTTTTGCATAGCCTTTTTTCAGCTTCACGTTGCTTAATTACACGAATCTTATACGTATATTTATTTGTTATTAAGTAATCACTGATAGAAAATAAATCTGTAGCACCCTGAATGTCTTAGTTTATATAAGATCTAAACTTATTTATAAATGGAACTCTGTGTGTGTGTGTGTGTGTGTGTGTGTGTGTGTGTGTGTGTGTGTGTGTGTCCGTTACCTATAGATTCCGAAACGGCTGAACCGATTTTCTTGAAAATTTACACAGTTGTTCTATAAGCGTCTGCGAGTATTCTTAGCTAGGTTTTGTGTCGAGGTAACCCCGATAAATATCGAAAATCGATAATCGAAAAAATCAGCTTATAGAAGGAGTGGTCCGATTTTAATCAAATTTCATATACTCATAGACAAAGACATAAGAAACGATATTCAGAAGTTTCAAGGTTGCAGTTCTTACAATAGTGCAGAAAAATTGATATCGATACCAGGAAATTTAATTTCCTTAAATGTTTTTAGTCGTTTGAATCAACTTTTGCGGGTGTGCAATTTTACTTTGTATGTTTTAATTGGGTTTTTCCAAAATGCTTTTAATTCTTAATTTCTTATCCGCCATACAATTGTAAGGAAAATAGTTTTCAAATAATTTTACCTAAACAAAATAAGGAGAAGGAATTTTACAGTATTTAAATTAAATAATGAAACGATTTACTTCAACATAGCAGCAAATGTAAAACTTTAAATAATTTTCATGTAGAAAATAAAGTTTGTTCTAAGGTAAAATTGAAGCTTTTTCTTTTCTTTTCTTTTCTAGGAATGGGTATGGCCCGGGTTATAAAAGACCTAGACGCGAACAAACTACGGAGAACACTAGAGAACGATCGAGTATGGTCGTGACTAGAGTCTTCGTCGTTACACGGGAGTGATCAAGATTATTCGTCATAAACAGAGTCGAAAGCCATCGGCCTTAGACGAGAGTTAGACGTCCCTAGACGGAAGCCTACTTCTCAAGACGAACGGATACGTCCTATACATAGACATTGCCTTCTTAATTGTTATTCGTGTTAACTGTTCGTTGGTGTACTTGTATTTGGTTTGGTTTATTGTACTGAGGTATTTTTTTTTATTTTAATCATATCACCCTGAGCAAGGCGGTAACGCCACTGATGTGCAGGGGGCTACGTAATAGTGAAAAGATTGAAAAAGAGAAAGCCGGAAACCACATCCTAAACAGGGAACAAGGGATGAGCCTCTTAACCTGTTCAATAGACGTGGGTGGAGTGTGAACCGGGCGATAGATAGGAGTGTGAACCGGGCGATCTCTATATATACTCAGTGTTAAGAGTTATTTCTTGCACTATTCTTTCTCTGTTTATCCCCTCCCGGGATACAACAGGAATATAACGTTTATTTGTTTTGTTTATATATATATATATATATATATATATATATATATATAATATTGTTTGCTTGCCTTTTCTTTATTTCTATAAATTATTATTGAATAAAGTTCTAAGATGAAATTGGGATCCTGGCTTCTTTTCTTCTTTTTTTTCTTTTTTTTAAATAGTATTCTGTACTTAAAAAAAAAGTCTACAACCATTTTCAGCAGTTTTGCTTTGGCTTATACTACTTGTGATGACGTCATGTTTAATCGAACAGACCTTCTATCTTGGTGGTGTTGACAGTACTGACACGTTCTTTGGGTTAAAATAATAATCACGTGTGTGAGGTGGAAATAAACAGTAACAGTAAAGTCGAAGGCAACACTTTCTTGTCGACATCCGCGGCGATCAGCTTGCTTGACTGGCAACAGGCGGTTCAAATGGCCGACACAAGTTCCGACCTCTGTCCAATGTTGACAATCGACTTATTTCTAAAAATTCTTTCATCATGTAATGCGACTTTCGCACTCCACCCAATCCCGTTTCATCAGCCTCCCCCACTACAATTTAAGTACTACTCATCCGTTCACCTTTCTTTTCTTTAATGTGCCCCCTTTTCTTTTTTCTATCATATTCTTTCTTTTTACTTATTTTTTCTTCCTTTTTTAGTTTTTCTTAATTTCTTCTTCTCTTTTTTTTGTTCTTTTTTCTGTTTCTTTTTATTTTTTTATTTCTTTCGTTTTCTTTCTTTTTTCTTTTAATTTTCTCTTTCTTTCTTTCTTTCTTTCTTTTGTGTTTCTTCTTTTCTTGATTTCTTTCTTTTGCTTATTTATCCATTTTTCTTTCTTTCTTATTTTATCTTTGTTTCTTTTCTTTTTTTTTCTTTTTAATACTTTCTTGAGTTCTTCCATTCGTTTTTGTTGTTTTTTCTGCTTCTTTTTTATTCTTCTCTTTCTATTTATTTTTCATTCATTCTTTCTTTCTTTCTTTCTTTCTTTTCTTTTGATTCTTCCTTTTCTTTCTTCCTTACTTTTTCTTTTTATTCTTTTCTATTTCCTTTCTTTTTTCTTTTTATTTCCTTCCTTTTTCTTTCTTTCTTTCTTTCATGAAAATTTCTCTCTTCTTTTTTCTTCTTCATTAAAGTGGATTTTTGTCCAATACGCAAGTAAGCCTTCAGTGAATTTTTATTATTAAGAATCTAAGAAAAAATTTCAACGTCTTTGCGCGTCCCTTAGTGGAATTCATGAGAGTGAAACTACAGACTGAAATGTATGAACAAGTCAGAGTTTTTAATTTTTGTTTTTTAATTGATTAGCATTAATAAACATGACATAGTCCTTGGTAACCTCTTTAAAGTATACAACAAAGATGATTTTTAGATCCCAAAACTTCCCCTTAAAAATTGAGAATTGTCTTATACTGCAATTCTAAAAAAAAAAATCCCTTAAATTTTCTGCCAGAAAGATGGGGAAAAGTAGTAGCTAGCAATGAACAATACTTTCAGTGAGATGTTTCTTAATTTTTTAAAATAAAAAAATACTTTTCATGACAAATCGTCGAGAACTTATTCAAGTTCCTAATAAATATAAAAACATTTTAAAATAAAAATCTCAAATGCAAATCTAAAAACGGTTCACACTCTACCCAGGTCTATTGAGCAGGTGAAGAGGCTCATCCCTTGTTCCCTGTTTAGGATGTGGTTTCCGGCTTTCTCTTTTCCAATCTTCTCACTTTGTCTTTTTTTTTTTTCAATTGGAGTAGATAGATCTATCTATCGCCCGGTTCACACTTCACCCACGTCTATTGAACAGGTTAAGAGGCTCATCCCTTGTTCTCTGTTTAGGATGTGGTTTCCGGCTTTCTCTTTTCCAATCTTTTCACTGCACATCAGTGACGTTACCGCCTTGCTCGGGGTGATACGATTAAAAAAAATATGTATTGTATTTGATAGCGTGTTTATTCTTACCTCTGTATCTATAATATAAATAGTTTATAGATATATAAATATTATATTTATCTATAAATTATTTATATTTTTATTATAGGTAGAGAGGTAAGAATAAACACGCTATCAAATACAATACATATATTCCTAGCACCTGAAGAAGGTCGGAGCGTACAACGACCGAAACGTCGTACAAATGGCAACAAAGATGAGGACAATAGTCCAAATAATGTAAATAATATGAATATTAATATTAGATTTAAATAAATATATATACACATACTATATTATATTATAGTTCGATGCTGCGGTAAACCTCACGCTATAGTCGAAACGGAAGATAGACCTCACGCAATAGTCGAAACGAGAGGTAGACCTCACGCTATAGTAACACTCACAAAACTATATAATCGTGTCATATATTTGTGGATGTTCCCTCGAAGAAAAGAAGGCTTTTTACGGAGTACGACAAAAACGTCTCCCATATTTTAAGGTATCATCTGTGTGGTGCTAGGGAAATTATAGAAGTGGTATATAATATTAATATTACATATATTATTATAATATAAATACTTTATACACATGTAGTATAATACCTAATGGGATTAGTAATTATATGGGATTAACAATTATACAAGAACTCAGATACACTTCCAAGTTGTGCTCACTAAACTAGCTGTGTGTAAACATATTGTTTATTTTTGTTTTTTGTTTTTTTGTTTTTTGTTGTTTATTTTGTTTTTGTTTTTTTTGTTTTGTTTTTTTGTTTTTTGTTTTTTTTTGTTGTTGTTTTTTTTTTTTGTTACATTTTGGAAAAAGAGTTGCATATGTCGCGTTTGAAGCCGCGCACAGGTAGGAATATCTCGATTTTTACATAAAAGATGGATCTGCCAAGAAGCTAGTGTATTGATATGATGTCTATCATTTCGAGAATGTTGGTGTCGTCATGTACGAATGAATTGGAAAGTGGATTTGTCGAAAGCACTAGTATGCGCAACACTACTTGATGCGGGTTATTTTGGAGGAATTACAAAGGGAAATAATCAATGTTCATGACAACCACAACACGTTTAAATTTAGGTTCGATTTCGTGAAGGTTTCTAGTGTGAGAACTACTGAAAATATGAATCGAATATTGATTTGGTGCTGCTTGCAAAACGAAAACAAAATCATGTTTTATTGATGTCGCACTTAAAGTTATTACTGCTATAATACAAAATCGTGATACACTTTCCCCTTCAGTCCCCGGATTTTCTCCAGTATGGTGAACGATTGTACTCTCAATTGGAGCTCCTTAACTATTAAGACTAAAGCTCACATCAGACCGAACTCGTATATACGATCCAATCATATGTTCCCTGAACCGCTTCAGAAAGTACCTGACTCCTCCAAAACCAATGTTTCATCACCAGAGAACCCTGAGCTTTCGCCAGTCTTGATGAACGATTGCACTCTAAGGAAAAATTCTTGCCTGGAACGTCTCCGTTCCTCAAGTGGGATCCATGTATACGATTTATCGCTGAAGATGCTGGAAAATGGTTGATTCCTTGTACCTTGCTACAAAATACTTGTCAACGATCTACATTACAAGAGTCAGATCAAACCAAAAATGAAGGTTTACTGCAATAGCTACCCAATGCTTTCTTTCCAGTCTTGATAAAATTCAAAATAGTTTGCGCGGCCTTGTGGGTGATGAATGATGTTCCATTATGTTTTTGGGAGTTGGGGTGTTTGGTGAGATACTAAAATTATCTCAGATCTAACAGCGGCTAGGAAAGAGAAATCAGCGGACCAAGTTCCAATCCCGACCAAGACCATTACGACCACTTCCACGCAAATACCCTTTGGAAAGATATGAACCCATTTATTTCCTTCCTGCTATGGTCTAAATAGCATGGTTGACTGGAAACTTTAACCTTCTGGCACTTCTCACTTATGAAACTCTCTTCCGGCCTCTTATTCTACAGTCAAGCTCGCTCTTCAAGAATTTAAATGCAATGTCAATTGTTGTCCATTGTCTTCTTAATTTCTCTTCTTTAATGTTCTTTCTCTTTAATAATGTTTCTTTTTCTTTTTCTTTTTTTTTTCTTTCAAACTCAGTAACACCTCGTATCTTAGTTGCTTTGTTGCATTGGTTAAGATGAAATGATTTTTAAAAAAAATGAAGGATAGACTCCGTCAGAATATTTCGCCTTACACACACCTATTGCTACTATAGCATGCAGTACATGTGGTGCACAGAAACCATAATGGATTACGAGACTCGTGCAAAAGGTTACCCAATACAAGGCCCGAAAGCCACTCAAGATAGAGTGTTAAAATTGTTATAGTGAATGTGACTAATATGAATGACAAAGAAGCTGAGGGAAAATGAAGATTACGAGGATAAGCAGGTCAGAACCGAGAACTTTTCACCATTTCTTTGTTTTAAAAATGGGTGGAATGTGAGTATTTCTGTGTATTCCTAAATATTTAAATTGCTTTCATTCTACTAAAAACGGCGGAGTAAAAAGAAAATAATTATCATGATTTTCTTCTCATTTTTCCCCGTCCTGAATCCTTCTTACTCCCCCCCCTTATCGTCAACGACTGTACAAAATAAATGAATTACACTTCTCACTTTCAATGCCAATAACCGTTTCTACACATCACCTCACAAATGACTTAACAATGAATTAAATTTGCCATTTATTAAACGAGCATCAAATTTATTCTTACCAACTCCGCCTTCCTGGATTTCTGGGTCACCTTGTGACCTTTATCAGCCGATCAGATTCCATACCATTGAGGCAAGACAAATTTGTAAATTGCACGATGAATAAGTTATCCCAACAAGACCATAAAAATGATTTGAAAAGAAATTATGGTAGAAATTCGTAGACGAGCCAAATTAACTAAACACAAAGCATTTATTTTAAAAGAAACTTCACATTATCAATTTTATTTTAAAAAAATCAAAAACTTATAATTCTAGACAAAACCTGTTTTTTTTTTTGTTTTTTTTTTTAATCGTATCACCCCAAGCAAGGCGGTAACGCCACTGAAGTGCAGGGGGCTACATAATAGTGAGAAGATTGGAAAAGAGAAGGCCGGAAACCACATCCTAAACAGGGAACAAGGGATGAGCCTCTTAACCTGTTCAATAGACGTGGGTGAAGTGTGAACCGGGCGATAGATAGATCTATCTACTCCTATTGAAAAAAAAAACAAAGTGAGAAAATTGGAAAAGAGAAAGCCGGAAAACCACATTCTAAACAGGGAACAAGGGATGAGCCTCTTAACCTGTTCAATAGACGTGGGTGAAGTGTGAACCGGGTTATTTTCAATTCTAGCCAATAATGGTCAAAAATGAGTTATTTATATTTTTAACATTTTTCATGTAAAGTTTAAAACAAAAGTTTAATTCCCAAATAATTTACGTTTCATGGAACCAATTGTAACGACGAATGTATCGGTAGAAATGTGACTAAAGCAGAGATACCTGGTCAGGACAAATATATTTGCAGATTCTCCGGATTTTATCAAGGATCTCTAAATATATAGCAGAAACACCAGACCATATATCGCAGCAATATTCGAAGCAAAGACAAATTGTAGATATGTAAGATAGATTCTGACAAAAAAAATTATCTAGTACGACACAGTGAACCAATATTGGTAGAAAGCCATGAGAAATGGGTTATATATGACAATGTTCAACGAAAAAACAGTGAATTGAAATGGATAAATCTCAACAACCGACCCCAAAATCAGAGCTCCATGAAAATATTTAATGTTGTGAGCCAGTTAGTATTATTATATCTTGTGTAGAAACTTAACTCAAGGGTGCAGAAGTCATTGCAGGGTCAGGGACTGTTGTTGTTTTATTGTTTCTTTGATTTTTGGTGGGCGGACAAACGAAATTTCATCCAACTCAAGTTCTGGGGCATTCGTTTCGAGTTCTTGAAAATGCAATCAAATACTAAATGTACATTTATACGTTCAGCAACTATAACGTGTCCACATCACTTTCGCCAAAAATAGGCCTGCATTCGTCAAAAGAAAAATATTATTCCGCATTTTTAAAAATCATTTCACTCCAGTCAAGGCGACAAGGGGTTGCTACAGATAAAAAACAATAGAGTAGAGAAAAGTGAAAAAAGGTACCGAGGAAAATTTAAGAAGACAGAAGACAACGATTTATGTTGAGATTTTGTTTGTTTTTTTTTTTGTTTTTGTTTTTGCTTTTTTGTAGATTGTACATGACAGGAAGCAAGAAGCTGAAAAATAGTTCCACAGTCCAGAAGTGTAGCATCCAACTATGCTACACCTTGTCCAAGGCATTTCAGATAGCTAGGGCGATTGCTCTTTTGATGAAATTACTCGCAGTATAGCCCGGCGTTGCTTGGGTGTAATGAAAGCTTTAAAACTGATCCATGGTCCTGGAGCTCAGACTCTTTGGACGTTGGCACGAAAGACTAAAAAGCAATAGTTGTTTCCAGTTAAAGCGAAACCGTAGACTGAAAGAAAAATGAATGGATGTAAGTCAAATTTTGATTTCCTGGTATCGATATCAAATTTTCTGCACTATTGTAAGAACTGCAACCTTGAAACTTTTGAATATCGTTTCTTATGTCTTTGTTTATGAGTGTATCAAATTTGATTAAAATCGGACCACACCTTCTATAAGCCGATTTTTTCGATTATCGATTTTCGATATTTATCGAGGGTACCTCGACACAAAACCTAGCTAAGAACACTCGCAGACGCTTATAGTACAACTGTGTAAATTTTCAAGAAAATCGGTTCAGCCGTTTAGGAGTCTATAAGTAACGGACACAGAGAGAGAGAGAGACACACACACACAGACAAAGTTCCATTTATAAATAAGTTTAGATTATCGAGCGTTTCACTGATTCAATTTATAATGGCGGTTAAGACATCAGCAGGGCATATAGAAGAGCAAAATTCATTCTGTTTGTCGTTCAGGAGATTCTTTCGGTTGAGGTGATCAACAACTTCTTGGTGATAGGCTTAAAAGGTTTGTTGATGACACTGATGAGGCTGATGGAACGATATTGCGATGAGGGTGAGCGCTCACTCGCATTCTTGATAGATAGATAGATAGATAGATAGATAGATAGATAGATAGATAGATAGATAGATAGATATGAACAGACTGAGATAGATAGATAGATATGAACAGACTGAGATAGATAGATAGATAGATAGATAGATAGATAGATACATAGATAGATAGATAGATAGATAGATAGATAGATAGATAATGAACAAGATGAGATAGATAGATAGATAGATAGATAGATAGATAGATAGATAGATAGATAGATAGATATGAACAGACTGAGATAGATAGATAGATATGAACAGACTGAGATAGATAGATAGATATGAACAGACTGAGATAGATAGATAGATAGATAGATAGATAGATAGATAATGAACAAGATAGATAGATAGATAGATAGATAGATAGATAGATAGATAGATAGATAGATAGATAGATATGAACAGACTGAGATAGATAGATAGATAGATAGATAGATAGATAGATAGATAGATAGATAGATAGATATGAACAGACTGAGATAGATAGATAGATAGATAGTAAGTAAGGTTCTCATAAATCTGTGTTTATTTTGTCTCGAAGGATATTTCTATTCATGCCAAACTTACCTGCCATTATATTTATTATTATAAACTCAACCAATTTCGGTTGATCTTTGGCGACGTGCAACCAGAGAGAAAACTGTATAATAAATAATTATAATACGTACATTATTTATACAATGATTTTCTGCTTTTCAATCCTCGAGTAAGAAAATAATGATATTCTTAATATAACACGCAAAACAATTCTCTTTCTGTAGTAATTGTCCGAAAAGAAACACGAAAATATAACATTTAACCTTTTTTTTTTCATATATTCTTCTCTTTCTCTTTTTAATTTCGTTTCCGTTTTTTTCTTTTTCTTTTTCTTTTTCTTTTCTCTTTCTTATTTTTTCTTTTTCACTTTTTCTTCTTTTTTTCTTTTTCTTTTCCCTCACTTTTCCTTCATTCTTCTTCTCTCTTTCAATTTTTTCCTTCTTTCTTTCCTTTCTTTTTCTTTTCTTTATCACTTTTTCTTTTTCTTTTCTTTTTCACGTTTTCTTCTTTTTATTTATTCATTTATTTTTTTGTCTTTTGAAAAAAAAATGTTTAACGAGAAAAGGAAGTTTCTCGTCCTAGTTTGACATCGGTAATGAATATTTGCAAAAAGTTTAAATTAACCCGAAGAAAGTCACAATAGTGAGACATTCGTTGTAATCGAACTCATTATTTTTTGTCTCCCCTCAAAAATGTGTCTTTTTATCATCTGACCAATGCCATGACTTCCTGAAAAAATATAAAGGAAGTTTACTGTAGCTTTATCAACGGTTATTTCATTGTACTCCTTCTCCTGAATTGGTTGTGATTTAAGGCTAAAGGATCTTTCAATCCAGATATGTGAAGGTAACTGGTCAGGTGCATAGTAGCGCAGTGATCCTACGACGACATCTGGCCATCGGACTCATGATGATGATTTGGCTTTGTTTGTTTTACGGCATATCAATTAATTGGGTTAATTAATGCCGAAGTTAAAGGTTTGTTTGGGTTTTTTTTCTTAAATAAAGCCTTGTATTTAAATAGTAAAAATGCTGTTACTTTTGTTTAATCCTTTCACTCCAAGAAAGGCGCGAGCGCCACTAGTACTCAGGGAATTACAGTGACAGAAAGAACTGGTTACAGTGAATGTTGAAGAAAGGATAAAAGATGGATAGGATTCAAAGAGATAAAAGATGTCAACTGACCTTAATTTAAATTTTTAGAGATTGTAGCTATCGGGGAAGTAAGTAAATGGAAGGACGTTTCACAGGCGGAAAGTGCGAGAAAAGAAACTACTAGAGTAGAAGAGATAGTTACATTTAACTATTTCAACGGTAAAAGGTTGGGATCTTGATGCCAATTTAGTAGCACGCTGATTTATTTAGCTCACTTAAATTTCTCTTTTCTCTTTTTTCCTTCTTTTGATCCGGTCTTCTTTCCTTCTTACAAATCTGGTCCTGTTTCCTTCTTCCTCTCTGGTTTTATTTCCTTCTTCCAATATGTAAAGTAAATTAGAACTTTGAAAAAGTTCGTTTAAGTTTGTTTGGCACTATTTAAACGGATTGAATTAAAATTGTTGCAGTTTTTCGGTATGTATTTTATGGTGAATAGTTCCTGGCATGCAACACATTCGTGATAATGGTGATGATAAGCTGATAAGATTAAAAACCAAAATATTGAGCTTAATACGAGATTCCAATATGGAATTGCGTGTACTAGTAGCGGTTTGGTCTGATGTATTTTGATGGACCGCTTAGATCGAATTTGAGGTGTTCTGCAAACTTGAATAAAACAGATACGGATTCAGCATTTTAAAAAGCAATAGCAACTCCGAACTTTCTGATTTCGACATTATGTTCTATTTCGAGTTTATGCTTAATTTCGAGATTTTGTTTCTGTCAAAATCAACTGGCGCCAATGATTTCTCGATAAGATAGCAGTATATATATATATATATATATATATATATATATATATATATATATATATATTCTAAACATACGCTGTTAAATATAAGAGACAATGAATGTCTATTATGTTTAATCATGAGCCGTTCTAAACGTCGTATTTTTGCTTTAATTTCAGTTGAAATTAAAGACAAAAATTCTCCAACATTTGGATAATTATTTATTGGTTTTCTTCTAAGCTTTCGGCTCACATGAGCCATCTTCAGAGAGGTTGTTTAAACTGAAATATTATAAAATCCACCATCACCGACGATTTTATTTTGTGTTGACATAAAACTCCGCTTGGCAACAGCAATAGTTACCAATAATAATAAACGCAGTTCTTAAGTTTGCGATGCGGTTTTATGACGTCACACCGCGGGATAGCGCGAAATGACAACAAAACCATGTAGTCAAATGCAATGTAATATGTTATTTCCTGTTTTAAAGTTGATTTTATTGATGTTGGTTGTTGTGTGTGTGTGTGCGTGCGTGCGTGCGTGCGTGCGTGCGTGCGTGCGTGCGTGCGTGCGTGCGAGCGTGCGTGCGTGCGTGCGTGTGTGTGTTGAAGAAAAGATAAGAGATAGAAGGGAATCAAGTACAACAAAAGATAGCAATTGACACTGCATTTAAATTTTGGAGATTGTACTTATGGGGATGTTGAAGAAAAGATAAAAGCTGGAAGGGAATCAAGTAGATAAAAGATGGCAATTGACGTTGCATTTAAACTTGTGGATATTATTGCTATTGGGACGTTGAAGAAAAGATAAGAAATTGATGGGAATCAAGTAGATAAAAGATGGCAATTGACGTTGCGTTTAAACTTTTAGACATTTTACCTATTGAAATGTTGAAGAAAGTTAAGAAATTGATGGGAATCAAATAAATAAAAATAGCAAATGACGTTGCTTTTAAACTTTTGGATATTGTTGCTACTGGCATGTCGAAGAAAAGATAAGGAATTGATGGGAATCAAGTAGATAAAAGATGGCAATTGACGTTACATTTAAACCATTGGCGATTGTACCTATTGGAATATTAAAGAAAAGATAAGAGATTGACGGGAATCAAGTAGATAAAAGATGGCAACTGATGTAGCATTTAAACCTTTTGCGATTGTAGCTATTGGGATGTTGAAAAAAGATAAGCGATTGATGGGAATCAAGTAAATAAAATATGGCAATTGTCGTTGCGTTTAAAACTTTGGACATTGTAGCTATTGAGATGTTGAAGAATACGTAAGGGATAGATTGGAATTAAGTAGATAAAAGATGGCAATTGACGTTGCATTTAAACCTTTGGCGATTGTATCTATTGGAATATTAAAGAAACGATAAGAGATTGACGGGAATCAAGTAGATAAAAGATAGCAATTGACGCTGCCTTTTAACTTTTGGATATTGTTGCTATTGAGATGTTGAAGTAAAGATAAGGGATTCATGGGAATCAAGTAGATAAAAGATGGCAATTGACGTTGCGTTTAAACGTTTGGATATTATTGCTATTGGGGCGTTGTAGAAAAGATACTGGAGCTTGTATCAAGATACTGGAGCTGACCTGGGAATAAAAATGTTTTGAGACTTAAAATATCATTACGTTTGTGTATTTCTTGTGGGTTAACTTTATAATATCCACATTGCTTAAGCTTCAACGACTATTTTAATACCTTTACCAAAAGCAAACATGTTACGAGAATTGTCTAAAATAAATCTTTATTTTTAACCCCCGTTATCTTAGTACCTGCTCAACGAAGCACCCGACATTTTTCATTTTGTTGGGCAACGATAGAAATTGATATATATCCGCAACATACTCGCTCTCTCTCTCTCTCTCTCTCTCTCTCTCTCTCTCTCTCTCATACTGTTTCTTCCCCTCTCTCTCTCTCTCTTTCTCCTCCTCTCTTTCTTTCTTTTCTACTTACTCATTCTGTCTTTTTCTTTCTTTTTCTCTATCTCTTTTTTTCTCTCTCTTGCTCTTTTTCCTCTCTCTATCTTCCCCCTTCTCTCCTCTATCTTCCTTTGTTTTCTCTCGCTCTCTGTTTCTTTCTCTCTTTCTCTTCCTGTCTCTTTAATACTCTTTTTCTCTCTTTATTTCTCTCTCGTCCTTTTTTCTCTTCCTATCTTTTACTTTCTCTTACTCTCTCTTTCTCTCTTTCACTTCCTGTCTTTTTCTCGCCCACATACTCGCATCCACACACATACGTCCAATCAGTTTAACTGCCTTCTAAATTTCGTAACAAGTTTATCATCCTGTTTTATTCATCAGAATAAAAAAAAGCTTTCTTATTTTCCCATTTTTACCCGCTTGTTTAAAATTCTCTTCTCTTTTAATTTATCCTATATGGTCTTTCAATCCGGTCGTGTTTCGCTCTTCTTATCCGGTCTTGTTTCCTTCTTCCGATCCGGTTTTGTTTCCTTCTTCCGATCCGGTCTTGTTTCCTTCTTCCAATTTGGTCTGTTTCCTTCTTCTTAACTGGTCATGTTTCCTTCTTCAAATCCGCTCTTTTTTCCCTCTTCCAATCCGGTCTTGTTTCCTTCTTCCAATCCGCTCTTTTTTCCTTCTTTTGATCCGGTCTTTTTTCCTTCTTTTGATCCGGTCTTCTTTCCTTCTTCCGATCCGCTCTTTTTTCCTTCTTTTGATCCGGTCTTCTTTCCTTCTTCCGATTCGCTCTTTTTTCCTTCTTTTGATCCGGTCTTTTTTCCTTCTTTTGATCCGGTCTTCTTTCCTTCTTCCGATCCGCTCTTTTTTCCTTCTTTTGATCCGGTCTTTTTTCCTTCTTCCGATTCGCTCTTTTTTCCTTCTTTTGATCCGGTCTTCTTTCCTTCTTACAAATCTGGTCCTGTTTCCTTCTTCCTATCTGTTCTTGCTTCCTTCTTCCAATCCGGTCTTTTTCCTTCTTCCTCTCTAGTCTTCTTCCCTTCTTTCAATGTGGTAAAGTACTTTTTCCGTTTCCAATTCTCGAAAATTTGTCACTCTAACCAACTTGAAATTCTTTCCTGAAACTTTTGCATTGGAAATGAGCGCCACCAAGTAACCTTCACCTCCATCACAACAATTGCCTCACATAAACAAAAATATAATGAAGAAGATTGGATGGTACCGAGACGACCTACTAGATGTACAACGCAATCTTCAACTGCTTAGTATAAATTACCTTGAAGCCCAGGTTCGAATCTCACCATGGTCGACCTCTTGATATTATTGGTCTAAATGTGGCGACACCAGCGTGTGGCACTTTTGAAAATTTCCTGAAAAACCACACTAGCGTTGACCCAAGCCTTGTGAGTGAAATTGGGTAGATTGTTTTGCTAGCATGAAGTCGCATGTCATCGTGACCGATGGTTTGACGGTCCTCGCCTTGTTTCGGTTGTTGATTACGCCAGATAACGCGCTTTCTCCCAGTAACTGTTAAGGTCGTCTCAGCATAATTTCAGTATAAACCACAGGTGAGCTCAGTGGGTGTTGAACAGTCACAAATGTACCAGAGTAAGTGCCTGCAACGGCGATTAGCTAGCTGCCCTGGAATACGGGCATCCTTTAATACGTGCGGCCGGCCATTTTTAATGAACTGACCATTACTTAATCTGGGTGTGGGTATAATTATATATTACTAGCAGTATAGCCTGATTTCCTGGTATTGATATCAAATTTTCTGCACTATTGTAGGAACTGCAACTTTGAAACTTCCGAATATCGTTTCTTATATCTTTGTCTATGAGTGTATCAAATTTGATTAAAATCGGACCACTCCTTCTATAACCCAATTTTTTCGATTATCGATTTTCGATATTTATCGAGGGTACCTTGACACAAAACCAAGCTAAAAACACTCGCAGACGCTTATAATACAACTGTGTGCATTTTCAAGAAAATCGGTTCAGCCGTTTCGGAGTCTATAGGTAACGGATATACACACACACACACACACACACACACACACACAAAGTTTCATTTATAAATAAGTTTAGATACTGGATCCACAGTTATTTCAATTTTAAAATCACATATGGCATTTGTGCGGGGGGGGGGGGTGTAGGGAGGTGAATATTACATTTTGGGTGATTTTATTGCAGATGTACGCGCACGTGCGTTGTTAAAGTAGCACAATAATAAAACAATAGTTAGACAGCAATACCGTTTAACTTTTAGTAACGTGTGTGTTTGGTAAGCTTTTAATAGGACCCAATATTCACATTGCAAATGACTATTGTTCAATAAGTATATTGAATACTAGAACCCAAAATGCCAACTACATATCGGAGAAACTAAAATAAAACAAGTAAAGAAATTTAAATACCCGGGAGGTCTTCTGACAGAGGATGGAAAATGCGACACTAAGACCCGAAGACTTATTGCCATAGCCAAGGACGCATTTCAAAAGCTAATCAGAGTACTGAGAGACAGGAAAATCTCATTGGAAAACAGAAAAGAGTGCTGGATTGCTAAATGATCTCCGTCCTTCTGAACTGCAGCGAATGTTGGAGAAAGGAGAGGCTCGAGGCAGCAGAAATGTGGTTCTGCAGGAGGATACTGAGGATACGAGCACGTGAGCAATGACAACGTGTTAGTGAGGATGCAAACAAGAAGAAAACTCATACTTAACACCAGGAAGAGACAACTGAGGTTCCTGGGACATGTAATGAGGAAGGAGAGCCTGAAGAATTTAATACTCACAGGACATATAGAAGAAAAGAGAGACCGGGGAAAACAGCGTTGATAGGCTTGAGCAAATAAATGGCGGAGCGGGATTTGGGAGAGGACATCCCAACTAAAAAAAACACCAATTCCCTCATAAATTAAAAGATAAAAATAAATCAAACAACTACGCAATAAAAAAGAAAGAGAAAAAAATCAACCAATCATAAACAAGAAGAAAAAGAATAACTAACCAATCACAAGACTACTCCCACAGTATCGCATCATACACTATATAAACAAGAAAAAACGTAACTTAACGACAAACAGCCCTGACGAGTGAGAGCTTCATAACGGTGTCCTTACGAAACTTCGAAGTCGGTATAAATCTGCTCTATTAAAGAGATAAACACTTTGTGACTATCAACTCTCTATCTACAAGATTAAAAAACCTACTTGACAAAATATATTTTATCAGTAATAACCACGGAAAAATAACAACCTTGGCGCTATCGTTCATTCAATAAAGAATTTGAACACTCTCGGCTACTGGCGTGTTTACATTGTATATAACACGCTAAAGTCCGCCTTCCTCTATATAGCTCAGTTGTAGAAACGCCGACTGATGTCAATTGGGTCGGGTTTCATTACTAGCTAGAAGCAATCAAATGTCTAACCATACTGACGTGCTGCGAAACAGATTTGTCTGTGGATGACTATATAAGTATATTTGACACCGTAACTGAACCACATTTCACTGCGTGAAGATGGTGCATTGAGCACCGAAATTTGATAGCTTTTCAATTGCAGTATGCTATTAATAACAAAATAATAACTATATAATATAATAATATAATAACTATATATATATATATATATATATATATATATATATATATATATATATATATATATCGGATGCGATGTGTAAATTGTCTCCACGTTCTATTTTTAATTTTGAGTATGCGCGTAGTTTGATTTTGATTTTGTCGACTGCACAGTGTAGTATGGTCAGTTGGGCACCATCTGTGACAAAAAGAGCACCATGACGCGATCCATAGTAATATTTTTTATCTACTTCTAAAATCTGCTATATATATATATATATATATATATATATATATATATATATATATATATATATATATAAACGATTTGTGAATGTCTATCTATATATATGTAACTTGATCGTGTATGACACATGTGTGCCACATGAAGATGTCTTTTATGAAAGGATGCGCAACCCAATTCTTTATCACTCATCCCAATAGCAGTGTGAGCTCAAAGTAGAACGCCTACATAATTCCAGCCATACCGACAAGAGGCCATTATCGCTGGCTTTCATCTAATTATTCTTTTGGAAAAAAAAACAGTCTAAAAGTCTTTTGATTGTGTGCATCGCATTCTGTAGAACTTGGCGTGGAAAACTTAAGAGCGTCTTGTGATGGCAGCTATAGATATCACACCTATTTTTATTATTACCACAACTATTACGAATATTAATAATACTACCACTACTACTACTTCAACTACTAATACCACTACTACTACTACAAATACTAATAATGATGACAGAAAGAAGAACGATACTGAATACTAATAGGTTATGTAGAAATGAAAAAAGATGCAAAAACAAACGAAAAAAGGGGAGATAATAATTTTACTGTGATGCATGTGTCTGTTATTTCCTTAACAAACTGGCTGTCGTGATGGGTACATTCGGTGTCGTATATTTGTATCCCGGCTTCATCTTATTGGTGTATTGCTTTCTCACTCAATAATAATAATAATAATAATAATAATAATAATAATAATAATAATGATAATAATAATAAAGAAATTATATATATTGGGTTGTCTGAAAAGTTCACACCGATTTTTAAGAGGAATTAAAACACAAAATAAAATTATGCCATTAAATATTTAGTCAACTAAATATGAACCATTTTCTGGCACAACCATTCTCCATGTCTTCTTCAACTTCCGTCTTCCCAGAATTTCGGTGCTTTCTCAGCAAATTATATATACATTTTTATGTCATCCAAAAAACTGAAAGTTTTACCATTGAGATTATTTTGCAAGGACCTGAATAAATGAAAATCCGAAAAAGCAATGTCTTGTGAATATGGCGAGTTGTGTAACAGATCCCAGCCAAGATGCTTCAATTTTTGTCGGCCGCCAAACAAAAGAGAAGTCTGGCATTATCCGGATGGAAAAAAAAAGAAAGAGAAATACCTTTCCTTTTCGCTAATTCTAAGCGTTTTTTCTTTCTTTCTTTCTTTCTTTCTTTCTTTCTTTCTTTCTTTCTTTCTTTCTTTCAATTTACGCATGTGCAAAAAGAGAGGCTTCCTGGCGCCAAAAATAAACTCTACTTTACGACAAAAAATCCTGCTTGACAAAAAGTTTTTTTCCTAGTAAACCACTGAAAAAAAAAACAACAGCAATCTTAGCACTAAGTATCATCACAACTCAACAGTATACATATATATATGTTTTTTTACGAAATGTTACGAAAGGATTAATTCCGATATATTTTTAATTTATTTGTTTAAACATTATTTTTAATGGATACTCTTATTTGAGTAGATATTCTGTTTTTTTATAAGTAAACAGTATATTTATTTATATTCTACCGGCCTGAGTAATCGAGAAATTTTGTTAGGAGGACGCATATTTTCTAACAAAATTTCTCGATTATTCAGGCCTGTAGATATATATAAATATTATTTTAATTATAAAAAAACTGAGTATCTACTCAAATACGAGTATCCATTAAAAATAATGTTTAAAAAAATAACTAAAGAAATAACGTTCAAAATCTATGGATGTTATGGCTATTACTGCTGGGTTGCTTCTTTCACCTAAACATCCAAGACTTGTTCAATAGCTTTCGTCGCTGAAATAAATAGGCAAAGAGTAAATGAAAGATAGAGAGACACTAGAGGGACAGTTTGGACACTGATTTTATTTCTTTGGTTCCAACGACCTCTTGTTGGGGAAATTCCTTCCCGAACAGTCGGCACGTCTTTACCAGTCAAAGTCCAACAGAAAAAAAGAGTAGAGTTAATTTTTGGCGCCAGAAAGCCTCTCTTTTTGCACATGCGTAAATTGTCTTTCCTGTTAGAGGACTCCTGGGAGAGTTTTATGTTTATTTTATTTTGTACTTTTATTTTATTTTGTATTTTTATTTTATTTCGTAGTTTTTATTTTAATTTGTATTTTTATTTTATTTAGTGTTTTTTATTTTATTTCGTATTTTTATTCAATCCGTACAAATTACTTCAAATCTTCCAATTAAATTAAATTTCGGTATTAAATGATCCATAAAGGTTGATATACCGCTAAACAAAATAAACCAAACATTATAGCTATATCACACTAAAACATCGGTTTTTGTAGGATTATCAAAGTTAAGCAATGTCGAGCCTGGTCAGTACCTATATTGGTGATTGCTTGGGTAATACCATATGCTGTCAATTTAAATGTGCGGGTAATGTAGTTGATAATGGTTTGAAATTGAAAATCGGAAAGCAGAGTTTACCAGTCACGTTTGTTATATTCGCTCAACGCAAAAATACTCTTGGGAAATGTATAAATCCTCCTCTTCACCTCCCCGAATATGGGTTAATTAGTAAAACTTGTATCAGTAAAACATTATTATATTATTAAAAATCTTTAAAATCTAAAAATATCTTTTGGCTTTAAATAACCTGTAAAATATTAAGGCGTAACAAATCAAATCAATAAACCTAGGATTAATGAGGTTACTATTTAATCGGATTCACGGCGTTACATCATTTCCTGGAGTACTTGCCTGTGAATAGAACGGGAAGAATAACCCCATAATTGGGTCGTTTCGAGCAGTTCATGCCAATTTTTAGTCATGCTCCAACAATTTAGAACAGGTCACATTTATCGACAGATATAATATGCTTACATTTCCGATGAGAACACACTTCAATCTATCTCTTAAGAAAGAAAATTTAAAATTACTTAATTCATGCCAATTTTGCATCCCTATGACAAAGGAAGATTATAAGGTGCATTTTAGACATTTGATGCTTTTTATTGCCGTAAAAGCAATAATGCCTCGCAAGCAAAAAGAGAGAGTGTTGTACGGTGAAGGTGCTTTAGCTGACAGAATTGTACGGAAGTAGTTCAGTAAGTTTCGAAATTGGCAATTGTGGCCTTATTGATGAAGAACGCTCAGGCAGAACCCCTTATTGATTGTGGCCTTATTAATGAAGAACGCTCAGGCAGAACCCCTTATTGATTGTGGCCTTATTAATGAAGAACGCTCAGGCAGAACCCCTTATTGAGTGTGGCCTTATTAATGAAGAACGCTCAGGCAGAACCCCTTATTGATTGTGGCCTTATTCATGAAGAACGCTCAGGCAGACCCTCTCCCACACTACAGATGACGAATAAATCAAGACATTGATAAAAATAACACGTAACAATGCGGGTATAATGCGGGGATTGTCAGAAAAAATAAATTTATTAAAATCTACGATGCATGAGCACTTAGTGAAGCTTGGGTTCTCAAATCGCTACGATACTTGCGTATCACATGATCTGAGTGAAAATAATTTTTAGGTCACATTTATACGTGTGATTTGCAGTACAAAAGCAATGAAAATACACCTTTTTAAGCAAATTGTGACGAAAGATGAGAAATGGATCTTTTACAACAATGTTCAGCGAAAAAGATGCTGGGGTAAGCGACATATTAGCCAGCCCAAAAGTAGGTTTTCATTCTAAGAAATTCTTACTGTGTATCTGGCGGGATTTGAAAGGAATCATGTACTTTGCGTTTCTGCCAAGTAACTAGACAATTGGTTCTAAAATGTACTGATCACAACTGGACGAATTAAAACCAGCAATTAAAGAAAAACGCCCAGAATTGCCGAACAGAAAGGGTGTTGTTTTTCATCAGGATAATGCCAGACTCCGGCAAAAATTATTGCAGCTTGTCTTGGATGTGTTACCCCACCCGCCACATTCACCAGACATTGGCCCTTCGGTTTATTCAGATCCTTGCAAAATAATCTCAATAGTAAAATTTTTAGTTCTTTGGGTGACATTAAAAAAAACACCTGAATGAGTTCTTTGGTGAGAAACCACCAAAATTCTGGGAAGATGAAATCTTTATTTGAAGCAAAAAAATAGAGAAAGGTTGCGCAACAAAATGGTTCATGTTTAGTTGAATAAATATTTTACGGAAATTAACGAAACTTGGCTATAAACAAGCGACAATTTGAAATGATTTGTTTGAACATTATTTTTTATCGATACTCATATTTAAGTAGATATTCTGTTTTTAATTAAACAGTATTATATGTTTATATTTACCGGCCTGATTATTTACGATAAATTTTTATTACGAAAATGTGTGTCATTCATCAGGATTCGAACCTGCGACCCCTATCCACATAGGGGAAACCACTATGTGATCTGGCACGTCTTAGACCTCTCGACCACGAATGTTCATTGGTCTAAACGAGGTTTTAATCAAGCCTATATAACACAATTTTCGATTCATCGCAATAAGCATATCTGTTCTGAAATGTATCGTGATGTCAACAAATGTAAACATCGTTAATCGTTTAGACTAATGGTCATTCGTGGTCGAGAGGTCTAAGACGTGCCAGATCACATGGTAGTTTCCCCTATGTGGATAGGGGTCGCAAGTTCGAATTCTACCGAATGACACACATTTTCATAATACAAAATTTATCGTAAATAATCAGGCCGGTAGGTATATATATATATATATATATATATATATATATAATACTGTTTAATTAAAAACAGAATGTCTACTTAAATATGAGTATCGATCAAAAATAATGTTCAAACAAATCATTTCAAATTGAATAAATATCTAGTGACACAATATTGTTTTGTGTTTTGATTTCTCTTCAAAGTCAGTATGAACATTCCGGTCAACCCAATGCGTCTGTTCTTGAAGAAAGAAAAATATGAAAATGATAGCAACTTTGTGATAATAATGTACAACTCCATTCTAAACATTTGATTTATCATCAAAATCTAATCATTTATACTTGTTCTGGGAGTCATCAGCAGATTTGTGTACCAAAGCTGACTGTTTAGGTGTTATACTAAGTCTAGCACTAATAAGGCTATAAGTTAAGACTTAACTTGTGGAGGTAATTCTTTTTTAAATGCACCTAATACAGTGGGGTATTGTCACTTTTGGCAGACAGCATCAATTAATTTTTCTTTGGAAATCAGAACATATTAATAGATGATCTAAACTTTTTCCAAGATTCAAGTCTAAATTAATAGTAAACAACACTTAAGATTCATGAGGTCATATAATTTCCTGGGGTATTTGCTTGCAAATAAAGTTAATTGATTTGTTTTGTTTATATCATATCAACTTTTTTCAGGTTATTTAAAGCCAGAAATATTTTAGATTGTAATAGTTCTTTTAGATAATAATGATTTACTGGTACAAGTTCAACCAATTAACCCATAGTTTGAGGGAGAACAGGCTGATGACATACCTTCCCAATGATATTTGCACACTAAGTGCAAATAAAGAACCAAACTGAAATTGGAATTTGACCTTCTATTTTCCAATTCTGAGCCATTATCCATTGCACCCAACACATATTCAATCTTACAGCATCTGCTATTCACAAGTGGTCATCCATATAGGTACTGACCAGGCTCGATGTTGCTTAAAATTGGTGATCTTGTGAGAATCAGTGTTACATGATATGGCCATAAGTAACAAATAAAACTAGAAGACCAAGTCAAAGATGATTCTATATCTGCGTGCATAATAGCAGAAAAGAGATGAATAATGGTAGCAACATGGTGCTATGAATGTACAACTCTATTCTGCATAGAATACATGAAGGTTAATCATACTGTTAAAAAATATTCAATTTCAGAATATAGCATCTGTTTTATTTTGTCTTTTTTCTTTATTTTTATTATCTAAAGAGTTAAAATATCATTTTTATGTTTTTTGAATAGCGTTGTGGTGCAATGGATATCGGTCCGAAATGAGAAATCGGAGAGTCGAGTTTCGAATTTGTTGCATTCACTGACGCGCAAATACCCTTGGAAAAGGTATTAATTCATCTCTTCTCCTTCCAGATATGGGTTGAACAGCAGGATAGGTTGGGTTCTATAGCTTCGGTTAGCAACCAGTCTACCACAGAAAGAAATGGCAATCTTCTGTGAGGAAATCTTCGGCTTAGTCAATCATGGATAGAAAGAGACATGATCGCCCAAGCGTGTATTATGTATGGCACTTAACTGACTAATATACTTAAAGCGAAAATAAGCTGAAAAACTATCCTTAAAAAATGAATTCACTGCGAACTTTTGTTCCATCTGAATATATAGATGTATCTGTCTTCAGAACTTTGGATTTTTTTTTAATAGTGTATGAAAACGTTATTGGTATGAAATGGGCTGTTTTTTTCCGCCAACTAAATTCTTAAAAGAATAAATCAATTTAATGCTTCCTGTAGGAGGAAAAGATAACACAGCCATTTCTTTTGTTTTAAAATGCCGATGCCAGATTTCCTTGCTATTATGAAGCGTCAAACTCTACACGGTATTTTTGAAATGCTTACGTTACTTTTATAAAAAAAAATAAAAAAAACGAAAACAAAAACTTTCCGCTTACAAGTGGGCCGCTACAGGCCATTTATCGCAAACGCCTTTCTTTGCTATGCCATGAAGAAGGCAGTTACAATGCATGGATCTTTACATGATATTACAAGACTCGTCCTGTTGAGTAAAAAAAAATCGAGCAACAGACTGGAAAATGAGAAACAACTCCTAAAGAGTAAGTTCCATCTAAACTTATTTATAAATGGAACTTTGTCTGTGTATGTGTGTGTGTCTGTGTGTCTGTGTATGTGTGTGTATCCGTTACCTATAGGCTCCGAAACGGCTGAACCGATTTTCTTGAAAATTTACACAGTTGTACTATAAGCGTCTGCGAGTGTTCTTATCTAGGTTTTGTGTCGAAATACCCCCGATAAATATCGAAAATCGATAATCGAAAAAATCGGGTTATAGAAGTAGTGGTCCCATTTTAATCAAATTTGATACACTCATAGACATAAGAAACGATATTCAAAAACTTCAAGGTTGCAGTTCTTACAATAGTGCAGAAAATCGATAATATAATATAATATATAAATCGATACCAGAAAATCAAAATTTGACTTACATCCATTTAATTTTCTTTCAGTCTACGGTTTCGCTTTAACTGGAAGCTATTTAGTCTTTCGTGCCAACATCCAAAGAATCTGAGCTCCAGGACCATGGATTAGTTTTAAAGCTTTCATTACATCCGAGCAACGCCGGGCTATACTGCTAGTTTTGCATAAAACAGCAAACCAAGATTATTTTAATTTTCTCATAATAAAGTTCATCCAATATAAAACCCGAGTGCCACATAATATAAACAGTTACTATTAAAATGGTTATATGGTGAATGAAGTATGTCATACGCATGTATGGAATGATAGGAAGTGAAGGTTTTGAGAATAAGAAGGATAGATAACGATTAACTCTTGACTTAAATTTGTTCAAGATTGTAGCGTTCGAGGAAACCTTCACGCGGGTCCCCATTCCATAAAGTAGCAGTACTTGAGACAGCTTTTTAGCTGTATTCGTAAAACTTTTCCCTTACATTTTGGAATACGGGGGAGATGAGAGCGACTCGACGACGTGGCAACGGCATGACGTAATCTATCTGTAAATGTAAAGAATGGGGCGCTAATCTGAACATTTGTCATGGAAAGAGGCTGCAGGGTGGAAAATAAACCTTCTTCCCCACAAGACAGCGTAAACAAATTTGATATCTGTCAAGTCTGGGAAGTTTGGAATTAGCATCCCGAACACAAATATGGAAGCAATAGTCCATTTTTGATTTATTCTGGGACTCATAAAGATGAAGCATGTCAGAAAGAAAAACGACAGCATAAGAATGACTACCACTTGTTGTTATTTTTTTTTTATTTACTTCCGCAGTGTTGTCAGTTTTTAGGATTTTACAAACAACACCGATCGCAAAATACTAACGATGGAAGAAGGGCTAGAAACCACTCACGAGTCTTAATCCAAGAAATACTTTGAGATTAAAATAAAAGAAAACACCTGTTGTTCATCAGAACACGTTTTGTTTTAAAAGGAAAATACAACTGAGAAATTTCTTAAGTTGAGATTCCCAAAATGAAGTAGGCATAAAAAGATCCAGAAAACGGCGAGGAAAAATAGACGGTTAGAAAAACAAGCACTTAAAAGTGGCATTAGAATCAAATAAAATGTTTTCTTTATTTACAAGATCTATATGATAAAATCTAAGTTACAATTAAGGAACACGTCTGCTTTACATAGAATAAAATTAGCCTGAGTTATACACGATCGCTGCCAGATTAAGCAGCTGGCTTCTTCAGGGACCATGCTCTAGGTTTGTAGGTGTAGCGATATAGCCACGGGTGTTTGTCTGGCGACCTCTAATCTAATGACATATGAGAAAAGCCGAAATGTTTATGCGTTTACAGTCTCAGATTAGTTGCTGCTTTAAATTTGCAGTACGCCTAATACTGAGAAAGAAATGTCTTTATATCAGTGTGACAGGGAGCGCTACGAATGTGGTCGGGGAGCCAAGGGGACTGCAGCGAGAAAAAAGATTGAGAAAAACTGTTATAAGGGGATCCACAAAGCTTGGTTCGTGTTTTGTATTTCCTTTTAATTGTGACGGTCAATTTTTTCTTTTTTTTACTTTTTTTAATCGTGTGGCCGCTAAGATTATTTTCGCGATAAATAAGCCCACTGTACCTGATCAGTCAATCAGTTAAGTGACATACGTGTTGATACACGCTTGGGTGATCATGTTCTTTTCGGTTCATGATGGACTAAGCAGAAGGTTTTCCTGCAGTAGGTTGCCAATCAAGGCTGTTGGATCCCGTCTGTCCTGTTACCCGAGCCATAGCTAAGGTGGAGTGAGAAGAGATGGATTAATGCCGTTCTTTTCATAAGGTATGTCACTTAGCTGATTGATGTTACCTTCAGTATCCCGACTCCACATTTTCGGGAATTACACCGTCCACTCGTCAGGGGAATCAGCAATTGACTGTTAATTCTTCTCAATTTTTATTTTTTATATGCACTTTTGTACTTGTTTGATATTGGGATCTCCAATTTGTATTTTGCATGTTGGATTGGTGCTCTGGCTGACAACCATGTATTCCCAATCAGACATGCCCTCTCCCGGTTAACGCTGCGGAGGTAGTACGCACGGCCCTGGGTACAGGGATGCTTAATTCTAAATTTAACGTTTTTATTTCCTGATGTGCCGAGATGCACAATTTAGACGATCTGATTCTGCTCTCTACCGCTTCTGGGCTGATTTTACACTATTGTTTTTAAATATACTTATGTATGCGTCTACCTTCACACGCGCACACATATATACACAAGCTTCCCTCTGTGGTACATAGACTTTATGAATTTAAGCTTACTACAAGATTAGCGGCAAGTTCTCATCATGTTACAGTTGAGCTGGCTAGATGCAACCGTAAGTTCTATGCTAACAGTTTCTTCTCTCGCACTTCTCGCTTGTGAAACTTTAATCCGGTTTCTTGCTTTCCAGCGAACTTTTTAAAAAAATTATATTCAGTATCAATCCTTATCTTTTAATGGTTTTCTTATATTCTTTTACACTCAGTAATCCATTATGTGCTAGTGGCTTTGTTGCCTTGCTTGGGGTGAAATGATTTTAAAAATTAGTTAGGATGATACATTCATCATTGCAGCTTGTTTCCTAAAACGGAAATTACTTGTGATTTAAACTTATCTTTCGTCTCCTTAATTCCTGTTCTTTTATTGTTCCTCTTAACAACATTTTTTTTTTTGTTGTTCATATTCATTCACAAGCAGTAGCTCCGTGTGTCTTAGTTGAATTTATTGCCTTGCTTGGAGGTGAAATGATAAAAAAATGCTGCACACACACACACACACACACACACACACACACACACACACACATAAATACACAAATACAAATACGCACGCGTGCACTCACGCATATACACTCACGCTTCTTTTTCTACTTCTATGTGTCGTGTCCTTTTAGGACGTAGGCGATCATAGCTTCCCAAATCTCCCTATCCCTTGTAGCTCTTAAAACACCTTCTTCTATTATCCCACTCAACCCCACCTTCCCATCCATCTGCTCAAGTTCATCAAGTATGTCACGCATTGCTTTCTTTTATCTTCCTTCTATCCGTCC
The DNA here is from genome assembly GCA_037127315.1 of Ascarosepion bandense. Taxonomy (NCBI): domain Eukaryota; kingdom Metazoa; phylum Mollusca; class Cephalopoda; order Sepiida; family Sepiidae; genus Ascarosepion; species Ascarosepion bandense. The sequence continues at coordinate 408,503 of JBBBDQ010001772.1, forward strand.
CGTGAGCATCAAATTCTCCAAGCCCTTCTTCCTCACTAAATACCCCATAAACTTCAGCTGTCTTTTCCTGATGCTAAGTATCAGTTTCCTTTTCGTAACCATCCTTTCCAAAACTTTGTCGTTACTCACATGTTCTGTCCATGATATCCTCAGCATCCTTCTGTAGAACAACATTTCAGTTGCTTCAAGACTTTCCTTCATGTTTGATTAGACTGTCCAGCATTCGCTGCCATATTGAGGAACAGACATCACAATCCAATACTCTCTTCTTTGTTCCCAGCGAAATTTTCCTGTTACTCAATACTCTACTCGGCTTCTGGAATGCATCTTTGGCCATGCCAATACGCCTTTGGATCTCAGTGTCGCACTTTCCGTCCTCCGTTAGAACACTTCCCAGGTATTTAAATTCCTGTACCTGCTTGATTTTAGTATATCTATCTATCTATCTATCTATCTATCTATCTATCTATCTATCTATCTATCTCTATTTATATGTATGTATCTCTCTCTCTCTCTCTCTCTCTCTCTCTCTCTCTCTCTCTCTCTCTCTCGTTAGTATCAGTCAGTTAAGTGCCATACGTGATAAACGCTTGGGCGATCATGTCTCGAAAGAGACATGACTGAATGGGCAGTAGATTATCCTGCAGTAGGTTGCCGTTATTTTCTTCAGTAGACTGGTTGCCAGCCAATCTGTCCTGTTATTTAACCCATAACTGGAGGGAAGAGACGGATTAATACCTTTCCCAAGGGTATTTGCGCTAAGTGAATGCAAGGAATTCAACTGGAATTCGAACTCGGCTCCCCGATTTCTCGTATATATATATATATATATTGGTTATAGACTCCCTTTTCGCTAATGTAGCTTCGAGCTGACTGAAGAATACCAACTGAACAAAAAGTGAAATGTAAAGTTTGCCTAAACGCTTTTAATTCAAAAAATTCAATTCACTCAGTAAATGTTCAAATTCGAATCTACATTCTCTGCGTTAAAGTGTATATTCGGACTTCAACAACCACCTTCTCTAGATCCCCAACAAATACAGTTCCATAAATCTATCATTGACTGCAACAGGAGTGAGACTAAAGTAATCCCTCTCTCGAAAGAGACAGGTAAGTATACAAATTAAAATTATTTTCTTTTCTTTATGTTCACTCACGCACCTGCTTGAATTATGTGGCTTCAGCTCCAACTTTTAAAAAATGGCTGATTTCAGCCGAAATATGACACGTTGTCTGCAAAGAATCAACGCTGTCAGTTGCTATCCAGGAATTTCTCTTTCAATACCAGGCCATTTGCTGAAAAGACGGAGAAAATATATCAGTGGGGGCAGCGCAGCGCCGACATTGCCGTTCGTAGTCCTTTCTTGGGCGCGAGACTTTGATTTAAACGAGATGTGATAAAGGTTACTCGGTACATTAGCGCAATTTTCTTGATAGCCATCTTCACTGATAAGCGAATTTATTGTGAGAAATTATGTTCGGGACTTTGGCGTAATTTGTTAGAAACTCACGAAACCGCCTACCCAAAATGTTTTCGGAAAGTATGCAGCCATATTTAATATCTCCAGAAATTGATCACGTGACTTTGATGTAATTTAGCAAGGGCAGGAAGACTGCTTGTTTGTTTGTTTGTTTGTTTGTTTGTTTGTTTGTTTGGTAGGATATAAACTCGTTACGGGTCATTTAATAACTAAATTTAGTTTTCTTGGGAACATTAGTAATTTACTTTTTTTTTTTATTGATTTTTATTTATTATTTTTATATTTATATTTATCATTTAATTTCATAAGCCAGCCAAGGATAGAAATGAATAAAATATGAGAATCAGTAATACGAAGTGCTATATAAAAAAAAAAAAAAAAATTACAAACATCAATATGAGCTTTGGTAAAAAACTATTACTGAGACATTAGTTTTATAAGTTCCGAAAATTCATACACTGATGTCCTCAAGGAAAGGCTACTAATAAACTGCAAGAAAACCGAACGCATGGTCATCAGCAAAAAGAACAGCCCAAAATGCCAAATACAGGTGAGAAATACTAAAATCAAGCAGGTACAAAAATTTAAATACCTGGGAAGTGTTCTAACAGAAGATGAAAAGTGTGACACAGAGATCCGAAGGCAAATTGTCATGGCGAAGGATGCGTTCCAGAAACTGAAATGTGGTTCTACAGAAGGATGCTGTGGATATGGTGGACTGAGCATATGAGCAATGATGAGGTTTCGGAGACGACGGAAACAAAAAGAAAATTAATACTGAGCATCAGGAAGAGAGAACTAAAGTTCCTGGGACATGTAATAAGGAAGGAGGGCTTGGAGAACCTGACACTAACAGGCCAGATAGAGGAAAAAAGAGACAAAAGACAGCAGCGAATAACATATTTGAGGTGCCTGAGCAGGTGGATGATAGAATTGAGGTTGCGTGGTGTTACAGGAGAAAGTGTGCTAAGAGCCACCAGGGATAGGGAGACGTGGAAAGACATTATCGCCTACGTCCTGAAAGGACAAGACACATAGAAGATGATTGTGGGTCTTAGCTGTGAAGGTTAGGACTGGTGGGACTAAGGAGTGCAGCTCATCTGAACATTCTCGACAGAAACGATAGAGCCGCGAGAGGCTTGTGGGAAAGGGGTTGCAGGGTGGGAAACAATTCATCACGCACAAGAACACGGAGATACTTTTGGATTCTATTGAGAGGTGGAAAAAGAAAGTTAACGTATTTAAAAATATTCTATTCTCGTAGTTTTGTTTTTTGTTTTTGCTTGTTTTTTTATCAGTGGAATTTCTAAGGCCAGCAGAATTTTTGGCAAAAAGTACTCATTGGATAACTATAGAGAAAATTGCCAATAAATGACTTAGTAAATGTAGAAAAGACTTATTTCAGCAAACATGGAAGTTCACGTCTGAAAAAAAAAAGAAATATCAAAAGTACAGTCCCTTGGAAGTATTTATTTTTAAAAAAGCGATGGTTAAAATTGTAATAAAATCTATACATTTTTTTTTTCGTGTCACCCCAAGCAAGGCATTCCACTGCCACTATAGCGCAGGGGGTTACATAGAGCGATTGGGTATAGGAAATGTCAGAAGGAGGGTGATAGACGGCTTAGGATGTACATAGGGAGAGAGTTGGAGAGAGTGGGTGTGAGTTAGTGTGTTAGGAGGTGTCTATTGACCCTACATTTAAACTCCTGGAGCTTGTAGCCGTCGGGGAAGCAAGCATGCGGTAGGGAATTCCACAGGCGGGAAGTGCGAGGAAAGAAGCTGTTGGAGTAGAAATTGCGGTTACATTTCATCGGTTTCACTGTAAAAGGGTGGGACCTAGTTGCCAATCTAGTATCTCGTGCAAATTCACATCTAGGGGGCACCAGTGATTTAAGTTCGTCAGAGCAGAAGCCATGAAAGTATTTATAGAAGAGGCACAGGAAAGCCACGTCACGCCGGTGAGAGAGTGACTGCAAGCGGTCAGCCAAGTCGGTATCAATCACATTACAGATTCTTCGCTGTGTTTTGTCAAGAACCCCGAGGAGAATAGAAGGGGCACCCGACCAGATGTGGCAGCAGTACTCAATACACGAGCTGATGGTAGATTTATATAAGTGCAGGGTAGATTCAGACGGAAAGAATTTCCGGGCCCTGCACAGAGAGAAAATGAGTTTATACATTGTGTTTTTTTGGTTTTTTTTTTTTTTTTTTTTTTATTTTGAAAAATTTCAGCAAAATATTAAACTTTATTTATTCGATTGTTTATGAAAAAAAAACCGTCCTTTCAACACTCCGTTATTTAGCAGTCACGAAAGTCCTTATTTGCTCTTATCTCATTGACCAACTCCAAAATTTCGCGTAATTTCGCATTTAAATGTTGGTGTCTATAGACACCAGTCTTTAAATGTGAATTGACGCAAAACCAGCATTTGTTTTGTGAAGTATAAATATAAGTTCTTTGAATATCAACTAATTAATTTGTAGACTAAGTTATATACTCTAAAATATAAACGAAATGAAAATAAGACCGAAAGAGCTTCGGAAGCGCAAACTTCTTCTTCTATGTGCCCTATCCCTTCAAGACGTAGGCGATCATGGCTCTCCACGTCTCCCTATTCCTTGTGGCTCTTAGTATGTTTGCTCCTGTTGCTCCTGGCAAGCCCAGTTCCGTCATCCACCTGATCAGACCCTGCAAATTTGTTATCCGCTGCCTTCCTCTGTCTCTCCTTCCTTCTATCTGACCAGTCAGTATCAGGTTCTCCAGGCTCTCTTTCCTCATTGCATGTACCAGGAATTTCAGTTGTCTCTTCCTGATGCTCAGCATCAATGTCCTTTTTGTTGCCATTCTTTCTAACACCTCGTCGTTGCTTGTATGCTCAGTCCACGATATCCGTAGCATCCTCTGTAGAACCACATTTCGGCCGCTTCCAGTTTTGTCCTCATTTTCGATGATATTGTCCAGCATTCACTGCCGTATTGAAGAACTGACATCACGTAGCAGTCTCGCACTCTTTTCTTCGTTTCTATTGAGATTTTCCTGTGTGTTAGTATTTTGATCATCTTCTGGAACGCGTCCTTTGCCATGCCAGTTCGCCTTCGGATCTCCGTGTCGCACTTTCCATCTTCTGTTAGAACACTTCCTAGGTACTTAAATTTTTGTACTTGTTTGATTCTGTTATCCCCCACCTGTATTTGGCATTTTGGGTTGTATCTTTTGCTTGATGAAGCGCAAACAAGTTTGCTAAATTTAATTGAACAAAATAGAAAGCTTGAATCGTTTTAACGACTGTGGAGTTAGAAATTTGTTAGTCATTTTAGGAGAGGCTAACCAGTCTAATGAATTGTGTATAAAATTAATCTACACATAGCGTTAAAAAATGGCAGCCCTATTTAAATAAAATTGCAATTGCTTATGTTTTCTGAATGAGTAATCTAGAATGTTCAGCTATACAATGAACCGAAAATGTGAGCAACGAGAAAGTTTTAACGAAAATGGAAAAAAAAATGAATACATACTTCACGAAGAGAGAGAGTTGAAATTTCTTGGATGCATAATAAGGAAAGGGTGCATGGAAAATTTGATACTCACAGGGCAGATTGAAAGCAAGAGAGACAGAAGAAAATCAACACTCTACTTAGTGAGTTTGTGTAAATGGATAGGGAAACAAGGTTTAGAGAAGGTATCAAAAGGACAGTTTATTAAGAGTTACACATAATAAGAAATTGTGGAGAGCCATGATTGTCAACGTCCTGGGGAGACATAGCATACAGAAGAAGAAGACGTATATAAGAAAGAACTTTGTTTTTTAAAACTATGTAAAGCAAATATATATATATATATATATATATATGGCCTGACGAGCCGCGATAATAACATCAGGACGTGGTGAAATATGTATTACCCATTGTAGTAATCTAAAATCTTATATAAATTATATTACTCTGTTAAATAAATGACTTTAACATTGAGTTCTCTTGAGTTCGTCTCTATCGGAGTTTACCTGGATTGTATAGCAAGTGTGCTATGTTACATATATATATATATATATATATATATATATATATATATATATATATATATAGAGAGAGAGAGAGAGAGAGAGAGAGAGAAAGGATTTTAATGCAAAAAATTTGTCATTTTAAATGAGCAGGTTCATGTTGACTTCGAAGTTTCCTGAAATTAGAAATCGGAGATCAGAGTTCGAATCACAGTTGAATTCGTTTCATTCACTTATGCGCAAATGTCTTTGGGAAAGGTATTAATCCATCTTTTGTCCCTCCAGCTATGGGTTGAATAGCAGGAGAGATTGAGTTCTATAGCATTGGTTGGAAACCAGTTTACCGCAGAAAGAAATAGCAACCTACTGCAGGAAAATTTGCCTAGTCAGTCATGGATTAAAAGAGACATGATCTCCCAATCGTGTATTACGTTATGGCACTTAACTGAATAACTGACTGAATAGAGAGGGCAATTTACGAGGTCAACTGGACTGAGAAAACGTTTATCATCTAGAATCGATTCGGATAGTTCATTTTCCCGGTCTGATTCTAGTGATCGAATGTTAATTCAATAATCCAGCAGTGACCATTATCTATCCATCTTTTTAAATCACTAGCCTTTTGTGAAATTTCTTTAAAAAAAAGTCAAAAATAAGATCTATAAATATAAAAGGCAATCTGTTAGTCTTTATGTGACTTTTCCTTATGCACGCTTACATTTTATAAGCTACGCCATTCAAACTTTCTAGGGACACATATTTACAGGGAAGCCAGGTCGACACATACTTTTTGAGTTTAAGTTCAGCAATTTTCCCTTTCGCACTTTTTGGCCAATGGTGCAGATTGTTTACATTTGCCGTAAAACATCTAAGATCTAAGATGGTTGCTAGGTCACGTCACAGAAATCAAATCACACGTGTCAAACGCGACTAAAATATTTTTTTATTAAAAAAAAATGAGCCTTTATATTTAATTTTTATTCCGACGTTTTAAAAATACATTTGGCCAACAAAAAAATATGAATATTTTTCCCCGTAATTTTGAAACAAAAGAAATATTAAAAAATGTAGGCGTGCATAGGGAACAGTCACACACAGACTCACAGATTGTCTTTTATATATATAGATCATATTTTAAGTCTGCAGCGAATTTAAACGTATTTGTTTCATCCGCTGAAGAGATTAAAATGTTCTGAGTTGCACGGGCAACGCCAGGCTATGATGCTAATATTAAATAAAGAAGAATGAGAATTTCAAATTTTTTATCCAAGCGTTCACACCAGTGGAATATACAAAAAGTCGAGTTTAAAGTGGTTTGGTACGTGAACTGGGGACATTTTTTTCTTATTTTTTCTTTTTTCTCTTTTTTTTCTTTTTCTTTTTTTTTTTTTTTTTGTTTTTTCACTATGTGACATGTTATGATAAATAATGGCTCAGAATTTGAAATCGGAGAGCCACGTTTGAATTCCAGTCGGGTTTGTTTCTTATGCGCAAATATTCTTGGGGGATGTGGGTAGAGTAGCAGGTTAGACTGTGGTCTATAACCTTGTCTACCACAGAAAGAAACGGCAACCTATTGCAGGAACATCTTCTGCCTAGTCAGTCATGGATCGAAAGAGATATGATCGCTCAAGTGTGTATCACGTATGGCACTTAAATGACTGATCTGGATAAAAGCATTGAATAGCAGGATGGATTGTGTTCTATAGCCTTAGTCGGTAACCCATTCTACCGCAGCAAGAATTGGCAAACTATTGCCGAAAAATCTTCTGCATAGTTAGTCATCAATCGAAAAAGACGATCTTCTATGCTTGTATCGCGTATGACGCTTAACTGACTGACTGACTGACTGACTGACTGACTGCATCTTTGGTTTGACACTTGGGGCCCTCAACGAAGAATACTCGAGGTTGTACGATAATTTAACCTCTGATTTCACAAGCCACTGAAAGCGTTTCGTTCCTCACCTAATGACCTAATCTGATAACTGTCAATGGATAATGTTCGACTCATTCATCGACGTATACTTTAGGGAATTTTTATTACTTTCTTTCGAAAAGAATTTTTTATTGTGTAACTTGAAGAATTTATCATAGAATTGAATGTCTGCCTCGTAAAAATGATTACGTATTTCTTATCGGCTCGTCTCCAAGTAAAACGCAATTTTTAGATACAAATTATTCCCTTTAAAAAGATTGACACTACATAATTTATAATGCTGGCTTTTTCCAGCATGACGAAAAGTTAAATATTCTCAAGTTTTGTCTTGAATAATTTATAATATATTTCTAATGGTTTAACCAAACCTGTAGCATCGTTCAGCAAGAAATCTCCAGTACGAAATTCCGCAAACCATTTTTGGCACGTTCGAGTATTCGCAATAACTTCTTCATAAACTACACAAACCATTTTTGCGTTCGTAACCGATGTTAACACAAAGAGCCGAATATGTCCAAACTTTTGTTTATTTCTTCTGTTTCTATTTCTAATGTTTTATTCGAATAATCCCGGTTTTAATAATATATAATAAATAATCCGATTGACGCCATTGTCTTTTACCAGAGATTGTTTCTCAGCATTCAGCAAAGCACATTCACATTACCATTTGAAAGTTCTTTAGACTTTTTTATATTAAGTCTAAGCAACCTTCGCTCTGTACGTAGAAGGAACAGTTGCTGGCCAAATTTACACTAACAGTCAGTTATTTATATTGCTGATTATCTGGTAGTATTTTCCGCTCTTCTTAGTCGGTGTGCACATATTCATATGTTTGGCCTCGGCTGAGCGCTGAAGAGCGAGGAGTGATAACCGGTTAGTTTGATTTTTTATGTTTTTTTCTATATTTTAATATATATATATATATATATATATATATATATATATATATATATATATTCTCTCTCTATCTCTCTCACACACATATATATAAATATAGTTTTAGAGTATGCTATATTTATGGGAATAATTGTTCAATAACAGAGATAGAGCAAATGTAAATATAAAAGTGGGAACTGAAGGTGACACTCTGTTTCAAGATTCAAGGCAATATTCCCGCTGCTTACGTAAAGCTTATATATATATATATATATATATATATATATATATATATATATATATATATATATATATATATTGTCATGTTGTGTGTAACAGAATTATTAAGCAAATAAATACAAACAACGGAATTGTAGTAAATTGGTATATTACCAGGAAGAGTAGTATTTACAAAAGAGGTGGTTAGTAGAATACAGGAACAAGGGTTTAGTAGAACGTATTGTCGTGAGACGCAAGAGTCTGACCAATAGCACACTTCCGGTTCACTACCGGAAATACTCGACTGACTTGTTACTCGGCCGACTTCCGAGGTCTTCCTCGAGGTATCACCACTACTACTTTATGTAGTGCTTGGAACAGTCCATTTTTGTAGACACAGGTGGAGAGTGCCCCAACACACACACACACACACACACACACACATATATATATATATATATAATGTCAGACGTTCATACTCATGGATAATCTTTCGCGTATTATAATTGAAAGATGTCAGAACTTATATTTCAATTATAATACGAGAAAGATTATCCGTGAGTATGAATGGATTTTATTTAAAATAATCAGAAACAATGTTTACAATTTATTTAATCTGATATATCTAAAAGAAAATTTGCTGTCTAAACACGCATACACTCACACACACACACATGTGTGTGTGTGTGTGTGTGTGTGTGTGTGTGTGTGTGTGTGTGTGTGACAATGTATATCTAACACCTAATAATCTGTACTCAGTAGAGCACATTCGTATTAACCATTTGAGAGTTCTTGAGTCTTCAGACCAATTATAATAAGTCTTCTGTAAACAGAAGGGAATTTTGTTTGATCTAAATGTAATTTGACTTATTTATATCGCTGATTCTTTGGTAACGTTTCCCTTACCCTTAATTTTAGTAGTGTATTTTGTTCTCGATTGAATTCGCAAGTGATTGAAGCAATAACCTCTTATCTTTTTTGTTGTTTCTTTTTGTTATAAAAGAAGATTTTCACGCAGTTTACATTCTGTAGTAGACTGGTTTCCAACTAAGGCTACAAAAACCAATATGTCCTGTTATTTGGCCCACAGCTGAAAGGAAGAGATGAATTAGCATCTTTTCAAAGGTTATTTGCGCGTCAGTGAATGCAACTCGTCTCTCCGATTTCTCATTCCTAGCCGATATCACCTGCACCACAACGCAAAAGTGTCCTTTTTGTATCCATATTCTCTACAACATCATCATTTACTGTTTACTGCCATTTAAGAGGACCAATATTACACAATACTTCAGTGCCCTTTTCTTTGTTTTTAATGAAATTTTCCTGTTTCTTAATGTTTTTTTATTGAAAATATTTGTCATTTATTTGTTGGTATCAGATTTCATTATGCAGTGAGAAGCTTGTTCATCGCTGTGTAAATAAATATCGAAAATAATATATGTGAGTTTCGACCATTTCTTTTATAGTCGAGTAGTTCGAAAGGGAGACAACTGTGGTTCTCTTCACCGGGGTGCCGTATAAGTGTCCTTTTTGTTACGACAAAGTTTTAAAGAAAGAGAAAATAGAATCATCGATATTTGCATTCATAATTTTATCCACAGTTTAAGAAAAGAAGCATAGCTTAGACTGGCACAAAGTTAAATAAAAAAAAAAACGGATTTAGAATGACAGTGTTAGCACCAGTTTACTAATTGGGAAGGGCTACTTGCCTTGAAAATCCGTGATCGAAATTTTAGGTTTTACCTGAGCTCGAACATCGGGCACCAGAAACTATCCAACAATCCCCGGCTCCTACAACATCTTAAAATAAAGAATTCTGTGGAGAATCCAGTAAAAAAAAGAAGAAAAAACTGCCTATCAAGCGATTTCAAATGGCTTATTGACACGATCACTGAAGTCGAGCCTGGCTAGTACCGTGATGGGTAACCGCTTTGGAATACCAGGTGCTGTAAGCTTGAATGTGCGGGTGGTTTAATGGGTAATGGCCCTGAATTGTTCATCGAAGATCTGAGTTCCAATTCCCGTTGGGTTTCTTTATATTCATTTATGCGTAAATACCATTGGAAAATGTATGAATCCAACTTTTCTCTCCCCCACCCCAGCTATGGTTTAAGAATTACATTATCTTATAAAATTACTTACTAAATATTTAGATTTTCGGCAATAAATAACCCATAAAGGTCTGGATACCCCCCAACTGAGACGACGCCAATGTCCCTGCCCTTAATCTTTTTACTTAATTTTCTCTTCAGTTAAAAGAAATGCTTATTCCGGCAAAAATAATTTTTGTATCAAATGGAACGAATATTGTGTGGTCTGGTGAAATGAGCTAATTTAGCTCATTGAAATGAATTATAATTTATAACCAATTTAAATGACGTGTTGAGGTTTCCTTTATATATATATATATATATATATATATATATATATATATATATAGGAAAGAATATTAATAAAAAAAAGTTTTGAATTTAAAAATGTACTTTTTTTTGGACAGTATATGTTTATTTTTATTATTGTATTTTATATTTCAGACCGCCCTCGGTCCTTCATCAGAAACGAGTGATTTTTAAATTTGAATTAGAAACGTATTTCACGATAGCGTTCGAATATTTTTTTGTGTTTACATCACGTGGTGTGTTTGTTCACAACATGCGGCACGTCCGTCTGTTATATATATATATATATATATATATATATATATATATATATATATAGTAAATAGATGTTATAAGATAAATACCATATGTAAACATTGCAAAATGTTCACCTTAGAATATGGTTTAAATATTCTTCTAAAAAAAATCTATTAACTTAATATAATAATTTGTTTTATATAATGAAATAATAATAATTAAAGGAATATTAAAATAATTAAATAGATATTTGAATCTTTAATAATTAAATGGATATTAAAATTTTGTATTATGATATTAAAAATTGTATTAGAATATAATAATAACATAATAGATTTTATAAAAATAGTAAAATGGATATTAAATTTTTTAATAAATGAATAGATATTAATTTTTTTGCAAATTAAGAGTTTTATGAAAAAATCAGAATAAAATGCATTTTAAATCGAAATAAAAGTAGTATAATTACACCCAAAGGTCCCTTTAAGTCAGATCAAAAATATAAAATTGTTTTAGAAAATGATGGGATACAGGGAAAACTAAGGCAATAATATTGTAACAATGATGGATACATCAACGGAAATGCAGTTGAGATAGTGGTTTTGATTGAGTGACACTCTTGCCATTAGGATTGAGAGAAGAAATCGTGTATTCCCAAAAATATAACCTTTTTTCACATTTAAAGTAGATCTCTATTCTGATTAGTTAAATTGAATAATTTTTTGTCTTCCCACAACCATAAATAACAAACGTATTGTTTTTATATTCAAATGAAAATCATTTTCACAACAATGAGCTAAAATTGCCTGAAGACGAGGTAAAAATCTCGAAACATAGAAATTTCCGTGTCGCAATGTAAACTATATTAATTTTTAATAAAAAACAAACTTGTGTGTGTGTGTGTGTGTGTGTGTGTGTGTGTGTGTGTGTGTGTGATTATTCCGTATTTATTCATGTCATTCCATTGTGCACTTAAATGCACAGTATCCAACACACAACCACTCTAGCCAATCAGATGTCAACGCAGATGTTTTTTTCTAACCAGAGAGATATGCCAATGGGAACGTAAGCTCCTGGTAGGGACACCCAAGCTGGACAGGTGGAAGGGTTGAGGTCATACGAATATGAACCACCTTACCTGGAGGATAAAGGGGTTCGCGTAGGGTTAACTTGTAAAAAAGACATGTCTCAGAACATCAACGACAACGAACCAAGACATGAGCAATGCGATGGTGAGGGGTCGTCGATAGTCTCTGCTCTACTGGGCCTAAGAAGAAGAATCAGTTTCTGCTTAGGTTTTCTTTTTTCTGAAATCCATTTTTTATCTTCCAAGAAGGGCTGTCGCAATTAGTTTGCTAACTTTCTGGTCGGCAAGCTACACTTTCGAATAGCTGTTTTCGGAAAGTTCACAAAAAATAAATGAGAGATGTCTTGTCCGGGCGAATCCAACCGTGCCACAGCACTTCCCTCGTTTCACTAAAGCGGGAGGAGTCAGTGAAATATTGAGTCCTTGGCCTACTTGCATACGTATGGTCACCCACACTTTAAAAACGGCCTGCCACATGTTGCCACCGTGGGGAAGGGATGCGAGTAAAGAACTAGTTTGCCAACAACAGCTCACATCAATGATCGCATTTCTCTTCTCACCAAATTCCAACGCCAATGCCTATGCCAAACTTCGTCTACCATAATGTATTTTATCAGTCGATAATGTATACAATAGCTCCTGACCAAGGGCAATCTCTTTTGTTTTAATCTTCAATACGTAACATGCAGGCTACTCTTAAATCAGAAATAGAAAGGTAGAATAGAATAAAAGGGTCAGTTTGAAAATTCATTCATTTTAGTTTTACTAGAGGTCAGAAATAAACCTACCTAAACCTATTAACTTTGTCTTCTTCGCCCTCCTCTTCTCCATGTGCTTCCACCTAGTCACGAACTACTATCCCAGAAATTCCTCTCTCTCTCTCTCTCTCTCTCTCTCTCTCTCTCTCTCTCTCTGGCCCATCCATACCGACCAACAACTAGTAGCAGTTCAGTTTTTTAGTTCCTCAAAAGTTTTCACACCAGCCACACGTGCTACTCCCGCAGGGGACATTTCAGCCAGCCATGAGGGACTCACGCAAAAATGTAGACGAAGTTAAATAAAGTTTGTTTTAACAGGTTAATATTTGTATCTCTTAATTATTATCCAAAACATACTAGGTACAAATATCACAATTCGTGACCTAGGTGGAAGCACCTGGAGAAGAGGAGGGAGAAGAAGACAAAGTTAATATGTTCAGGTAAGTTTATTTCTGACCTCTAGTAAGAGGGTACTACAGGGCCCTCGAATAAAAGGGCAGTTTAAATAGATTAGTGGCTGGAAAAGGGAAAAAAATAAAATAAACAAGTGATCTGAAATAACTTTGTATATCATGTTATTGGTTAAAAATGTATTGTTAAGTGGGCAATTTACTTTGTTTCTGTGGTTATATTTGGTGATGTTATTTTGCCGGATATGATTGTTGTTGTTGCTGTAATTGTTATTGATTTTGTTGAGTAATTTTTATTGTGCTTAGTTATTACTTTCTCTACATTATCCGGTCAGCCGTAACTAATTTTTATTGTATATTTGCTGATAATTTTTGATGATTTGCTGTTATTATAGAAATGTTTGTCAATTATGTTTTGAGAATATTTTCCCTATTTTTTTTTTTTTTTTTTTTTGTTTTATTGTATTATTATGGGGAGGGGACCAAATTATGTTCCTTTTTCTGTTTTTGTCAGAACTGTTCTCGCTTTTGTAGTCTAGCTTCTTTGAATATCCACTGTTTTTGTTGGGGCTGATTTATGAGTATCTTTGCTTTCACTGAATATTTTTAAGCTACTAGAATTTGTCAAAATTCTTTTATTTATAGATATAGGTATTTTTTGAATATGATGGGCGAGGGGTGGAATTTTTGCTAATGTGTACTGAGTTGTTGTTTGGTTAGGTATCTACCAGCACGCCCACATCGCAACCGGATGTAACATAAGGTCGTGGTTTAAAGTAGGTTTAACGACCGTACCGTGGAAAAATACCCAAGCCCACTGCATTTATATATATATATATATAAGAAAAATGTATATATATATATATATATATATATATATATATGAAATATATGAAGTTTATGTATATATATAATATATATGAAATATAAGAATTATATATATATATGAAATATAATTTCATATATATATATATATATATATATATATATATATTTCATATACATATTTCGTGTATATATATATATTTCATATATATATATATATATATATATATATATATTTCTGAAATATAAATGTACATATCTATTTCATGTATATATATTTCATATATATATATATATATATTTCATATATACGAGTAGATTTCACACACACACACACATACACACACACACACACACACACACACATATATATATATATATATATATATATAGGGGCGGGGTGACAAACCAAGGATAAGACTGGTAAATAATCCGGGATAAGTTTGGTAAATAATCTAGGAGGCTCCTAATAATATCGTTAAAATATTAAAACTGATCCAATAGAGAGTGCAATGTAAATTGATTTAATTGCAGATATTCATTTATTTTTCAGTAAATTCAGATAAGATTTAGAAGGGAAATTACCATTTTCGACATGTCAGTTTAAAACGGTGTTGACAATGCATGTCTTAAACTGACATGTTAAAAATGGCTATTTCCCCTCTAAATTTTATCTGAATTTACAGATAAACAAATTATAAATGCAGGTTTCGTTAAATAATTTAGACAATTTTTGTCTATCTCTTTGTTTAATTCTACTTTGTCAATAACTTATATGTTCACTCCTTGATAATGGCTTAGTAAGCCGAAAGCTCATACCGGATAAAAAAAAATTCAACAATTCCTGCGATTTCTTGTTTTCTTTTAACGATAGTACTATCAAGCTTATCAGACTTTACGAAAGAATCCTGCAAAAAATAAATAGACAAAACTTGTCTATATTATTTAACAAAACCTGCATTTTGTCAATGACAGTAGTATTTCCATTTTTAGACAATACCTTGTCCACTCCTTTGCTTTGTATTAAATAGGGTCATGCTCACAACATACGGGCATTTGCTGCAGAACAATTGTCAGTATGTTAGTAATATTTATGCACAATAGACATTCAATGTTATATTTAACAGTATATGTTATATATATATATATATATATATATATATATGTGTGTGTGTGTGTGTGTGTGTGTGTGTGTGTGTGTGTGTAAAATATATATGTTTAGAAAATATATATATATGTTTAGAAAATATATATATATGAAATATATATATATATATAGAGAGAGAGAGAGAGAGAGAGAGAGAGATATGAAACATATATATATATATATATATATATATATATATATATATATATATATGAATATTTAAAATCGAAATTGTGGTTGAATTTATTTCTGTGAATCACAAATGCATTTGTTAGATTATTATTAGTGATGTCTCTTTTGTGTTCATTTATACGTTTTTTAGATTTCTACTTGTTTCTCCGATGTACATGGCGGGACAATTCCGGTATTTTATTCCGTATACACCTGCTGATTTCGGTTATTTTTAGATCTGATAATGTCCATAATAGTTTTCGAGGTAGTACTGTGTGTGTGTTTTTTATATGAGATAGTTTTTTTAAATATTAGATGCAATGGAGTTGGTTGGTAGTATGATGTATTTGTTATTGCTTAGATTATTATTGTTAACAGTGTTTCTTTTGTTGTGGTTGTATATATTACGTGCCTTTCTTTTTGCATTGTGAATAAAGTGATACGGGTAATGCAAGTTTCTGAATGTGTTTTCTATGTATTTTTCTTCTTTTGTTAAATACTGGGGGCTGCATATTCTTAGGGCTCTTAAAAAGAAACCTATAATAATACCAGATTTGATTTTGGAAGAGTGGTTGGAATAGAAGTTTATCAGGTTGTTTTTGTTGGTAACCTTTCTGTAGACGTCAAAATTTAGTTTGTTGTTATTTTTTAGTAATATGATATCTACGACAGGAAGAGTCTGATTAGATTCAGTTTCGAAGGTAAAATTTATAGTAGGTTCAATGTTATTGAGTTTGTTGACAAAATCTGCTATGTTAGTCGTTTCTGGATAGATTAGAAGGGAGTCATCTATATATCTAAATTAGTAGGAATTTGGTGGTAAAATCTTTCTGAAAAAATCTCTTTCCAGAAATTCTAAAAATAAACAAGCGAGAATGCCGCTGAGAGGCAATCCCATTGGTAAACCAAATTTTTGTCTATAGAAATGGTCATTGAAAGTGAAGAAATATTGCTTAGTAATTAGATAGCATAGTTTTATGATTTTCTGTGTAGGTAGAGGTAATTTTATTTTTGTTTTTGTTAAGTGTGTTTTTAATTGATTTAGGCATTTATCTATAGGAACTTTTGTGTATAAGAATTTTATGTCTAGACTTTCCATGTGTTTGTTTTTTATGTCTATGTTTTTAGTTTGTTCAAAAGGTTGCCAGAGTTTTTTATATGTGACGGACTGATTGTGCCTAGAAGTGGTGTTAGAATTTTGCTTATTTTGCCAGTTATTTTATGTGAGACGCTGCCTATTCTGGATATGATAGGTGTCGTTGGTATATTTGGTTTATGTGTTTATCTGTCTGCAGATGACTATATAATATATATATATATATATAGATTCATGAAATATACGTATATATATATATATATATATGAAATATATATATGAAAAAAAAAATATATATATATTTTATTTATATCTATATATATATTTACATATATATATATATATATATATATATATATATATATATATTATATATATATATATATATATATATATATATATATATATTTTATATATATATATATATATATATATATATATATATATATATCGGAAAATTGGAAAGGCAGAAAGAGAAAAAGAGAATGAGAGGAGGACCTAGGAAATAAGGACGTAATGAAACGTTCCGAGTATGACTCCCACTTCAAAATTGGCACGTGCCTCGATTTTGTCAATGACAGAAGTGTTTCCATTTTTAGACAGTACCTTGTCCACTCCTTTGCTTTGTGCTAAATAGGGTCATGTTGACAAAATTCGGATGTTTGCTGCAGTATAATTGTCAGTAACTTAGTAACACGGACACATGTACGCGAAATTTGTGCGAATGACTTCAAGTAACTCACATATAAATAGCCTTGGGAAAGATATTAATCCATCGCTTCTCCCTCTAGCTACAGATTGAGTTCTGTAGCATTGGTTGATAACCAGTCTACTGCAGAAAGTAATAGCAACCCACTGTGGGAAAAATCTTCTGCCTCGTCAGTCATGATCGAGACATGATCACCCGAGCGTGTATCACGTATGGCACTTAACTGACTGACTGATTCTCTTTTTGAACGAAATTTTGGAGGTACTTTGTTAAAATATAGAACGAGTGATTGAGTGATTTTAACACCAGAAACGTGACAGAGAAACTAACCTCATATTATTATTCTATAGAATTATGTGCCTGAGCAAGACACCACAAACAGCTTTATCTACTTTTCTCCGTGTTCTATCTTTATGTTACGTCGGGTAACAGAATTATGTGAAATAATACAAAACAACGTAATAGTATAAAAGTAGGTGTATTGACAGGAAAGAGAAGTATTTACAAGAGGTGAGGATTAGTAGAATACAGAACAAGGTAATTAGTATACAGTATCGTCGTAGAGACGTGATAGATTGACGAGTAGAACACTTCCGGTGCAATACCGGAAATACCCGACTGACTCGCTCACTCGACTTCCTTACTCGACTTCCTTCCTCGAGGTATAATCACTACTATTTTATATAGTGATTCGAATAGTCCATTCCTGTGGAAAAGGGAGAGCGCCCCAGCACTTTATGAAGATACGGGGTAAAATATCCAAGATTAACTAAAAAGGTTAATGATAATGACCGGCCACTCCTATCCAGGGATACCCGTCTTCCAAGACGGCTAGATAATCTCCGTTGCAGACGCCAGCTCAGGCACATCTGTGTTCGTTCAACACTAGAGAATACACCTATGCTTCATACTGCAACTATGTTGAGTAGATCTAGTTAGAGTTTCTGTTAGAGAGCGCGTTATCTGACGTAATCAACAGTCTGAACAAGGACAATACGCTCAAATCCTCGGTCACGATGACTTACGATTTCGTGCTCGCACAACCATCGTCGCCGGTTCCCAAAGAGTCCCGTCTACCAAGTTTCACTCACAAAGCTTCGATCAACCCGTGGTATGGTTTTCAAGTACTTTTCAAAGGTGCCGCAAGCTTGCATCGCCTTCTTCAGGGCTGATAACATCAAGAAGTCACCTTTCCGATAAATAAATCATGGTGAAATTCGAACCGGGGCTTTATAGTCAGAAAGCAAACGTTCTAACCACTCGGCTACGCACCCTCTGCAGGCTTTCTATTTTTACGTCAATGCCACTTTTCAGTAGCTCTCCCACAATCGAACATTTTTTGTCTCTTTTCTATTTCGAAGCCCTGCAGCTTAAAATACAACTAGAAAAACACGATAAAGTGCGCCATTTTCTGAGAGGCCGGTTTCTATGAATTAAATTTTAGCTAAAATGAATCTGTTTTTCTTGTGGCAGTTTGAATATTTTCCCTCCAACTTTCTCTATTAACCAAAAATTGTTTATGATATTCCGTCAAATATAGTAAACTAGCAGTATAGCCCGGCGTTGCTCGGGTGTAATGAAAGCTTTAAAACTAATCCATGGTCCTGGAGCTCAGACTCTTTGGACGTTGGCACGAAAGACTAAAAAGCAATAGTTGTTTCCAGTTAAAGCGAAACCGTAGACTGAAAGAAAAATGAATGGATGTAAGTCAAATTTTGATTTCCTGGTATCGATATCAAATAAGTTTTTTTCGTCGTAAAGTGAATTTTGAAGGCTAAATAAGTCCTCTGAGTAAATGGTATCATGGCTGAGACTAAGAACTACAATTATACCTACTTAGAGCCAAACTCGAAGCAAAAACTAAAATAAAAGGGCTGAAAAAATTACAGACATACAGGCAGATAAACAGACGCATACACACAAACATCTTGCCTTTTATATATATATATATATATATATATATATATATATATATATATATATTATCGATTTTCTGCACTATTGTAAGAACTGCAACCTTGAAACTTCTGAATATCGTTTCTTATGTCTTTGGCTACGAGTATATCAAATTTGATTAAAGTTAGACTACTCCTTCTATAACCCGATTTTTTCGATTATCGATTTTCGATATTTATCGGGGGTACCTCGACACAAAACCTAGCTAAGAACACTCGCAGACGCTTATAGTATAACTGTGTAAATGTTTAAGAAAATCAGTTCAGCCGTTTCTGAGTCTAAAGGTAACGGACATACACACACACATACACACACACAGACAAATTTCCATTTATAAATAAGTTTAGATCAATTCAAATTGTACTTTTGTTAAGTGCGCGTTTGGTGTACTGCAGAGTGACTATGAGTAGGCTAGACTCACAGACCATTTCAAGTGAGTTCGATTCTCACCAAGAGTCTCATTACTGCGGTTTTGTGCCAAACTAAACATTTTTTTTTTAATATAAAAACAAATGTCAACCGTCCTAGAAATCAAGATGTCATTACTAAGTTCCTGTCGGAAAGCAGAATTTTCTTTAGTTAGGACTTCTCGATTTCTAGTTCGGTGGACATTAATTTTACTGGGTGATATGATTTTTTTTTTTAAATAACCACCAGGAGTCATTTTTATTTATTGCAAAATTTTGTTAAAGTTTTTAACTACAAATATTTAACGATGCGATAGGGCAATTTTTGCGGATAGCGTGTATCACGTATGACACTTAACTGACTGACTGACTAGCCATGACTTTATTCAATCAATTACATAAGAATTAAGATTCATCAGAAAATTAAAATAGGAAAACCGTAAAATTTTAATGGGTTTTTTCTTGTCGAAATAAACGGAGAAGAGCAAAAATATGCTCGCTCCGTTGCAAATCAATTATACGATGTCGAGTTTTCCAGAAATATAGATTGTTACCGTATGTGCGCAGATACGCACGAAAAACACGTAAATAAAAATAATGAAGTGATATTTGAGAATGTAGTAAAAATATTCTGCAGTTGATATAAACTTGGACTTCTCAATCTTTAGTTTGATATTTTTCAATGGAAACCCAATACCACACCAAGAGCTAAAATGGAGAGGAAATTGTAGAAAAAATACTCATCTACTAACCACTGGACTCTAGCTCTCTCCCCACCCCCGTATAACCTTCCCTTTCTCTCCACCTATGTATCTGTCATCACACCTGCTTTCTCAGCTTTCTATTGTTCCTTTCTAACTAGTTTGTACTCCTCACTCTTTTCTAATTAATCTTTTTACATTTATGTAACCCCCTGCACATCAGTGGCGTTTCCGCCTTGCTCGGGGTGAAATTATTAAAAAATAAAAAAATAAAAATAAAAATAAAAAACTATGATCTCTAATACCCAAAAGAAACACAACAACAAAAAAAGTAGATAAGCGGGATTTTAAAAAAATCTAAGGGACTGATACCATTAACGGGGCAAGGGAGGTAACTCTCAAATGACATTTTATTTAAACGTTTGATTGATTGTTCTGTTTTAACGGCATATCAAACCTGTCGGTTATTTAATGCCAAAAAGATTTTTTTTAATAAATATATGGCTCTCAAACATTTCATTGGGTCATTGGCTTCATCACTCTCCAATTATGCCTTTAGAACAGAGTTAGGTAGTAGGTGTGTAGTTATCTACGCGATCACATAATTGCTATATTCACTTTTTTTTTTACAAGTTAGCGCGTTCAGAATCTAATCCACAAATATTTATATAATTTGTACATTGACGAAATAAAAGAAATACAAAGTTTTGTAAAGCAACAAACGAATATTCATATAATATACACAAACTTTTAGTGGTGATAAGCATATGAAAAGAAGTTGCCAAAATTGTATGTTTTACGAAAATTAAGGTTGAATGTCTTTCACAATAAATCTGCCACGTGGTGTGGTTTGTTTTAAGAACAGATCGAATGATGTAGAATTTATTTAATTTGTTAAATAAATGTTACTTTGATATTATGTAGTGAATGTCAATAGAAATGGGTGTGTGTTTGAGTTTAAATTGAAGTAAGTGAGTTGGGAATAGAGTTGGGAAGTAAATTTCTCACTTGAGGATTCGGGTTCTCGGTGCATGGCAAACAAAATGGGTGATTGGGCTTCTGTCTATAACATGGCGGCTTGCATGGACCTTTGCTTACTTCCCGGAATGAAATCTCTTGCGGAGTTTTCTCCTTTAAATACTGGTAAAAGTGGATCTGCTGCGTAGGGGTGCGTGTTCTTTATACGTCGGGAGTCACCAGTGTAGCGTAGGGGGTCCGTGTTCCTTATCACGTCGGGAGTCACCAGTGTAGTATAGGGAGCTGGTTAATTTTTCTTTGATTCGGCCTTGTGTCAGACTTAACCGAACTCCCTACAGCTTACAGGATTTATGCATAATTGTCATCAGAATTATCATTGTGATATTTGTATCTAGTATGTTTTGGATAATAATTAAGAGATACAAATATTAACCTGTTAAAACAAACTTTATTTAACTTCGTCTACATTCTTGTGTGAGTCCCTCGTGGCTGACTAAAATGTCCGCTGGCGGGAGTAGCACGTGCGGCTGGTGTGAAAACTTTTGAGGAACTAAAAGAAAACTGAACTGCTACTAGTTGTTGGTCAGTAGGGATGGGCCAGAGAGGGAGTGAGAGATGAAGGGATTTCTGAGATAGAAGTTCGTGACCTAGGTGGAAGCACATGGAGAAGAGGAGGGAGAAGAAGACAAAGTTAATATGCTTAGGTAGGTTTATTTCTGACCTCTAGTAAGGGGGGTACTACATCATCATCAGGTTGGTTGTCGGCAGGTTGAAATATGTGGAATTGTGTGGAATTATGTAGAATAATGTAAGAATAAAATATACATTTTTCATGTTAAAATAGAAATTTATTAAAAGGGGGAATAACAAGGATTCGTAGAAATTAATGGCCAATGAGAAAGTTAAAGGTATCGAGAGTTCGTACAAAATGTTTGTAGTAGTAATTGTTGGAATAGATAAAAAGAAAGAGGAAGAGGACAATGTTCGAGTTGCTTGAAGTGGAAGTTATATTTTAGATGTGTGTCTCTCTTTCGCTGCTTCCAACTCTGATTGCTTGACTGACGTTAATGAAGTCCTTTTATTGTAATTTAGATATTTTCTCACCTACACGCGAAGTTCTTTTGGTCTTGCAAGTCGCTCCCATTTATCAAAAATCATTTTAACACCTACTTGCGAAATCTGGTTTCGATTTTTTCTTTAAGCAAATGGTCAATCCTTTTTCAGTTTGGGGAAAACCAAGATTTCACACGTCGTTGTGATCTTTTGTAAAAGTGAAGAAGAAGGTTGATTTTAATTAATTTCTTATCCGCTACAGATCACAAATACTTGTTGAAATTTGGCTCGCAATTACGGGTTCTAGCGTGTTTTCACGTGCCTACAATTAATAGACTGTAGGGGTTATATACCTCCACTTAGTTATATTAAAGATTCATGAAATAAATAACAACGCCAATTGGTAACCAACAATAAACATGTATTGATAAAAATACAACAGTAAAAACAAAACATGCAATTAGACTGTGTACAAAATGTGGATGAAGGAGAAAAGGTTATCTCCCATCGACTGTAGTCTTGGTCGAAAGTCAACTGGTTGAATTATTAAAGTTCTCTAGTGAGATAAAGCGGATGTGTGTTGTGGTGCATTGGATATCGGCTCGAAACGAGAAATCGGGAAGCCGAGTTCGAATTCCAGCATTGCATTCACTTACGCGCAAATACCCTTGGGAAAGGTATTAATCCGCCTATTCCTTCCAGTTATGGGTTAAATAACAGGACGGATTGGGTTCTATGGCCTTGGTCGGCAACCAGTCTACCGCAGAAAGCAATGGCAACCTACTGTGGGATAATCTTCTGCCCAGTCAGTCATGTCTCTTTCGAGACATGATCGCCCAAGCATGTATCACGTATGGCACTCAACTGAGTGAGATAAATGTTCTTTGAAAGATTGTTCGAAACAAAGTTTGTTCGAGAAGAATGATTAACACAGTGATACAATTGCTGTGAAGTGTTGTGTGGAAATAAGTTTTGATTCAACAATGCTTAAATGATGTGCTTAGCAAAGTGTCCAACGGAAAAAAAGTGTTAGTTTTTTACATTACGAAATCTTGTGTCTGTGTGTGCGTTTAAGTGTTTGAGTAAGATTGGGTATCAAACAGACATGGATTCGAACGACAGTCGAAATCTTACTAACGAGCTGTGGGAAGTAACTTTATATAAAGGGAAAAGTTAGGCTACCAGGAGCACCGCGGGAAACTCAATCTTACATTTAAAATATCTGATCGGTTAAAAATTAACCAATTGCAACAGACTAAGCAGGTTTGTTAAGAGCCGAAGGTTTTCAAAGACAACTGCTATTGTTAAATTGTTTTATAGTAAAGTAGTAGTGATTTGTCAGCCAATCACAGTCGAACAAAATGACATGTAGAAACCATGCATGTATGTGGGTCTGAAACATAGCGACTGCTATAGACCAATCAGCGAGGGTTATTCTTAAAACTAGCCGTCTAATCCTTTTGGCATCTAGTTTTCACAATTTTTTTTAATATCATTACGTGCGATTAAAAAATTGTCGCTGGAACTTTTTTCTTCACACACATGTTGTGCGAGGGGTAAATTGTCGTATCTGCTTTTTTAATAAAACTTTGCTAGGTGGATCCACAGACCAACCTCCCACAAGTAGACTAAGATTGTTTCTACATTTATCTTCTTGAAAACGTCATTTTCACTAGTCATGTCATAAAAACGTTGATGTATAGGGGTAAGGTCTTCTCGACTAATTATGTCATAAAATCATTGATGTATAGGGGTTAAGTCCACTCAACTAGTCATGTCATAAAATTATTCAAGTATAGAGAAAAAATTGTTGACGTTTAGGGGTAAGTTCATCTCGACTAACCATGTCATAACATCCTTGAGGTATAGGAGCAAGGTTCTCTCAACTACTCATGTTATTAAATCGTTGATGAATGAGGTCACTACAATCGGTTAGAATATGTTTTACAGTATATGCCTCCTGACATACTGTACGTTCCGGAGTATGACAATTTTTTAGGAGAAAGAGTGAATGAGGTACCCCCCAAAATATACTGAAAAACAACATAACATGATGTTAAAGGGCCCAAAACATAATGAAAACAAAGATTTTTGTCAGAATGTTTATGTTAACAGGAAAGATTAAATTATTTTTAATTTTTTAAATCCTTTCTAACACGATCAAAATTTTGGTTAAAAACCTTGTTGTTTTCTTTTTTTTTTTTTTTTTGTCAGCGGGTGACCAGATTTTTACCAAAGTTTACTATGATAAATGTAATATTATGAAGCACATCAATTTTCAAATTTTTTGCAAAATCAAATAATAGTTACATTTTAATGAAACTTTCAGGACTTATTGACAAATGAATTAAATTATTTTTGAAATTATTATTTTTATACAATTTTGATAAAAATATATTGTTACCTCCTCCCTCTAATTAATTTCCTGAAATTTCTAAACAAAAAACTACTGTCCGCAAGCGTTATTTTATTAGTTAAATGCAGGACTCCTTGGGTAACAGCCACCTTTCCGCAAATCTGCTTCGAATAGTGAAATAAAAAATGCAATAAAACTACGCCATTTTTTTTATTTGGATAAGATTTTAATTGCTTCTATAAATAAAATTATATTAAGGCGATCATTATATTATATTATATTATATTATATTATATTATATTGCTAAAATTTAAGGTTGTCATAGTCTGGAAAAAAATTATAACTAATTTTCAGAAGAGTTGTTTTTTTTTTAATTATAATAATTTACAAAGTTTCAAAATTCTTTTTGAATTTCTTCCAATTACAGTATTTATTATTCGGACTATTGTCTTCATCTTTTCTGTTATTTGTACGACGTTTCGGCCGTTGTGCGCTCCGGCCTTCTTCAAGTGCTAGAAATTTCGAACCGAAAACCTTTATTACAATCACTGGAGTATATGCTTCTTCTAATAGTCACGAGTTATCTCCCTCTAACCCTGTAAGTTACTTGTTCACCACTGCCGTAGCCTGATATTGAACTCATAACTCTTTATCTATATTCACTGGGCCTTAAGGACAAAAAACAACTGATTTTTTTTTTACTTATAAATCCTTTTAGTAACTCTTTTTTTACCAGAGTTCATATTGCAATTTTTGTAATGTTAATGGTTTTCTCTAGTATTTTTTATGTTAATGGTTTTCTCTAGGATTTTTTACCAGATCTCAAATTGGAATTTTGATACTAATGATTTTCTCTGGCACTCTGTATTACTAGTTCCCTATTATTGTGTTCACCCCTATACTTAGTCGGCTTAGGTTGGATTTTGGCTTCACCCCATAGGAGGGCGGTGATCCCCTTTCTCCCTCCATATAGGCAAATTCTTCTAATTACTGTCTGCGTTATGTTATTAAGTTATTAAGTGAAGACTATACCAATCAAAAAGTTAAAAGCTTCATACAAACCTTCACGCACCAAGGGTTTTAAAATAATTTTAAAAATTTTGTGTATGTAGAAATCTTTTTTTAGTATGAGATGTCATAAGTGACTTATCATTAAAAGGTCACGTGTTTCAAGGGTTCTCCTTACGAAACGTTCTCTTAGGTTTCGTAAATTTATGTTAATTCTGGTCAACCATATTTAGCTTTTCAACACATCTGGCTGTCATCAATCTCTAAACGTGTCAGAAACATATGAACTCCATGATTAATAAATAGTTTTATTCAAAGTTTCATGCTATAAACAACTAATACTCGTTTCAAATCAGATTAATTTAACTCTAACTTTGCTAATTAAAAAAAATACGTGTCGCAGATGTACATTTTTACAAAATCTTTAAAACCGAGAATTAACTTTTGTTTACAAACCTGTCAATTTGTAAAAAATAGACGAAAAAAATGATAACTTTTGAAAACTCAAAAAGTTGAGATTCCAATTAATATCATATCTTCTTGAAAGACACCAGAGTATTTTGCTTACTGGCAATAGTAAATTTAATCATTTAGTTTTTAATTGAACTTAAAATGAAAGCTTCAAGAAATCTATTTTATTTTTTAAAGTTTACTTTAATTAGGCATCGAAAATGCGTGGAGGTACGTTGATGCAAGATGAGCTGTACTGATTCTTAATGGGACGATTACTTCGTTCCGAGAAAGTTTGAAACCATGATGCCATTCTCCTCGAATGAATTTAATTTTGTAAAGTTTTATTGTTTGGGTTGTAGTTACTTAACTATTTCCAATCGCTTTAAAGTTTAGAATGTATTTTCAAATTACAAATATTCATGTTATGCGAACGTAAAAAGGGAGATAAGTCTCAAATGATATTTTATGCGAACCTACTAAGGATGTGCGTTGTGGTACAGTGGATATCGGCTCGGAACGAGAAACCGGGGAGCCGAGTTCGAATTCCAGTTGAATCCATTGTATTCACTTACGCGCAAATACCTTTGGGAAAGGTATTAATCCGTCTCTTCCTTCCAGTTATGGGTTAAATAGCAGGACAGATTGGGTTCTATAGCCTTAGTCGACAACCAGTCAACAGCAGAATGTAATGGCAACCTACTGCGGGATAATCTTCTGCCCAGTCAGTCATGTCTCTTTCGTGTATCACGTATGGCACTTAACTGACTGATTAAGCTGAGCTCGAGTGGCACAGTAGACGGATTTCTCAAGTCTTGGATAGCAATCAGTGTAAGAAAAGGAAAACTCTGAAATTCAAAACAATGGAGAAAGCAACGAAAAAACTACTCCAGTATCTTTCCAAGGAATCTTCTTCTTCTATGTGCCGCGTCTCTTTAGTAGAGGTTATTTTAAGGCAGGTACCTCCACTCAAGGATGTGCTTTGTGGTGCAATGGATATCGGCTCGGAACGAGAAATCGGGGAGCCGAGTTCGAATTCTAGTTGAATCCATTGCATTCACTTACGCGCAAATACCTTTGGGAAAGGTATTAATCCGTCTATTCCTTCCAGTTATGGGTTAAATAACAGGACAGATTGGGTTCTATAGCCTTGGTCGGCAACCAGTCTACCGCAAAAAGCAATGGCAACCTACTGCGGGATAATCTTCTCTCCAGTCAGTCATGTCTGTTTCGAGACATAACCGCCCAAGCGTGTTTCACGTATGGCACTTAACTGACTGACTGACTGACCTCCACTCAATTTCCGAAAAAATAGCATAGCATGATGTTAAAAGGGCTCAAACTTAATAAAAACAAAATTTTATCATAAAAATGTTTACGCTGTTATTAAGAGAAAAGATCAAATTGTATTGTCATTATTTTTTAAATTTTTTTAATCCTTTCTAACACGTTCGAAATTTCAGTTAAAATTTATTTTTTTGTTTTCAGCCACCAATTCACGCCATGTTTACGTAATGTAACTAAGCAAAGCATAATCTTACGCAAGTCATTTTGCGCCGAAAAAAAACATTAATTTAAAAATTCTTGCAAAAATCAATTGTCAGATTTTAATGAAACTTTCAGAACTTATTCACAAATGAATGAAATTATTTATGCAATTATTATTTTTAGAAAATCTTAGTAGTTTTCTTTTTTTTTACATCTGTTACCCGCCCCCCTAACCCTAGTTAAATGCAAGACTCATTGGGGAATGTAAACCATGTTACAAAAGATTTACAAGTTTTATGCAGAGTTATAATCATCAGAAGATTTTTCATCATCAGAAGTTTGGTTGTCAGTTGGAATGTGTGGATTAGTGTAGAAGAGTGGAATAATAAAATATATATTTTGAATGTCAAAATAGAAATTTATTAAAAGAAAAGGAAAGAATAACATCAGTTGTAGGAGTTAATGTGTAATTTAAAATATTATTAAGAAGTTAAGCGTAGAGTTCGTGTTCGATGATAAAGTTGAGTTAAGGAAATCAAGATTCGTAGAAAATGTTCGTAGTAATACTTGTTGAAAGGGATAAAGGAGAAAGAGAACAAGGTGCGACCTGACCTTATCTCCGGGTCGATTTGAAGTTGCAGTTACATGTTAGTTGTTTCGTCTCGCGGCTCCCGTCTGTGTGTGACTGACTGACGCTGGTGAAGTCCTTTTATTGTAATCTACATTTTTGCACTTAATCGCAAAGTCCTTTTTGATCTTGCAAGTCACTCCCATTCTTCAAAAATCATTTTAACACCTACTTGCGAAATCTGGTTTCGACTTTTACGTTAAGCACATGGTCAATCCTTTTTCTTTTTGGGAAAACCAGGATCTCACACGTCATTGTGAATTTTTGTATAATGAAGAAGAAGGTTGATTTTAATTAATTTCTTATCCGCTACAATGTCAACTTTTGGTTATCATACTTCCAGATTGATTGATAACAGGTGCAGTCATCTCCTAGTCGATAGGTCAACGAGTCAGAACTTTGTGATAAAGAAATACTTTTATTCTAAATTTCAAGCCATAAACGAGTAATATTTGTTTCAAATCAGATTAATTTAACTTGAAATTTGATAACATTCCAAAAATAACGAGTGAGAGTTGTATATTTTATTTTTGCAAGATTTTTAAAACCGAGAATTAACTTTTGTTTACAAATGTGTCGATCACTCAAAAAAAATGGCCGAAATACTGAATTTTTTTTTAATCTCAAAATTTTAGATTCCAATGAATATACTTTCTGTTTGAAATATACCCGAGTATTTTGCTTACTGGAAATGGTAAATTTAATCATTTAGCTTTCAATTAGGCTAAAATTAAAGTTTCAAGAAAAAGGTTTTTTTTTTATTTTTAAAAATTCAATTTAAAACTTAAGTATCAAAAATGGAGTGGAGGTGCCAGAAAATATTTTTAGATTATAAGATTTTTAATAAGATAATAACGACTTAGTAACACAAATCTGACTAATTAACCCATAGCTAGTGGAAGAAGAGGTTGATTCATATCTTCCCTCGAAGGTATTTCATATGTTCTTATAATCTTGTAAATAAATATTGCCGAGGGAGTCAAAAGTGTATACCGTAATAACAAGTGTTAAGGGAATAACCGTTCTTTTGAGACACTTTTTTTTTCCTATTTGTTTGTTTGTTTTTGTTTTTTTTGTTTTGTTTTTTTTTGTTTTTTTGTTTTTTTTCGGCACCAATTTTAAACCTTGTCATCTAATTTACCAATATAAACCAGGAAAATTCTAGAAGAGGTTTACTGGGGATTAACTTTTTATCATGTAATCCTAAGTTTCCCCTCAACTTTGAAATAATGGAATATCCCAACTCTCAATAAAAACAGGTGATCTACGCGCAGTCGGTCATTGAAAGACGTGTGGGAGTGGGCACCTCGAGGTGGTGTAATGGTTAGCAAGTTTGTCTCGCTAGAATGATTGCAATTGAGTGAGTTCGATCCTCACTGTGTGTTCCATACTTTCGGCCTTATGCCACTGCGCTTAGAAAATCATTATTTGAGCATCTTGACGTGATGTAATGGTTAGCAAGCTTATCTCGCTAGAATCATTACAATTCAGTAGTGAGTTTAATCCTTACTAGGTGACCCATATTTTCGACTATGGATCACAGCTTAGAAAATCACATTGAGCAACGTGATGTAATGTTTAGCAAGCTTGTCTCGCTAAAATAATTACAATTATTTTGTGAGTTCGATCCCACACTTTCGGCTTTGTGCCATATCTAAGCTGCGCTTAGAAAATTACCGTTGAAAGACACTTGGGGGGGGGGGCTCCAGATGGTGCAATGGCTAGCAAGCTTGCCTCGCTAGAATCATTGCAATTGAGTAGTGAGTTCGATCCTCACTGTGTGTCCCATACTTTTGGCCTTGTCCCACATCTAAGCTATGCTTAGAAAATCACCACTGAAAGGCATTTGATAGATTTTTAATTCTGTCCCTGTACAAAAAAAAAACAACCCATAAATAGGAGTTTATGGCTGTACATTAATTGTAGATACGTATCGGGTGCCCTGCTGCTCTCCTTGGGCTTCTTGACAAAATACAAAGGAGGATCTGTGACGTGGTTGATACTGACTTGGCAGACCGGCTGCAACCACTCTCTCACCGGCGTGATGTGGCTTCCCTGTGCCTCTTCTACAAGTACTTTCATGGCTACTGCTCCGATGAGCTTAGATCACTGGTGCCGCCTAAGCAGGAATTTACACGAGATACTAGATTAGCAACTAGGTCCCACCCTTTTACAGTTAAACAAATAAGATGTAACCGTAAATTCTACTCCAACAGCTTCTTTTCTCGCGCTTCCCGCCTGTGGAACTCCCTTCCACAACTCTGCTTTCCCGACAGCTACAATCTCCAGGTGTTTAAATGTAGGGTCAATAGACACCTCCTATCACACTAACTCCCAATTATTCTCAGAACACTCTCATCTACCCAACCCTTATTCTCGGTATCCTTACCCGCCTATCACCCACCCTCTGACATTTCCTATATTTAATCATCCTTTCTCCGCTCTATGTAGCCCCCTGCGCAGTAGTGGCAGTGACATGCCTTGCTCGGGGTGAAACGCTTATAAAAAAAAAATAATAATAATAAAAAGTTGATGGTGATATGTAGGAAAGATAAGGGTTAATCCTAGACTTGAACAGTCTACGATTGTATTGCTCGGGTAAGTATCCTCTTGAGAATCGATGCTTCCCCGATTTCTACAATCTTAACCTGTTCATGTCTAGAGTTAACCCTTATCTTCCTCCACATATTCCTATAAATTGCACCTATTACTCTCTAACCTACTACCTGGAGTGGCTCTTGGGTCTTGTACAGGGTGAAAATTCATTGGGAAAAAAATGAAGTAAATGTGTAAATGTGGTATTTTGGTAGAAGAGACAATATTCGAGAGAATGGGTCAGTGATTGAGGTAAGCTAAGTTAAAGTGGAGACCAATCGTATAACCAGCTTCCCATTTTGCTATTGTAGTGTATTTGCACGAAATTATACAGTAATTAGAGTTTGTCATTAAACGAGCAGTAGGGAAAAGAGAAGAGATCACGTCAAAATACAAGGAAGAACCAGCAATATTATTGGTCTTCATCTCGCAACACGGCTTCAGTCACTTTCAAACCGCCGTAAGGTTGCCGCCCTGTGCCTTGTTTCATAAATACTTCTATTGGTAATTGCTCGGATGAGCCCTTCGCTAGGGTACCTAGACTTTATGAATTTAAACGCAGTTCTAGAATGGCGTCAATATCTCACCAATTTACAGTGAAGCTGGCAAGATATAACCGTAAACTCTATTATAACTGTTTATTCAATCGCACATCTCACTTGTGAAGCGAGTTCGATCCTCACTGGGTGGTCCATACTTTCAGCCTTACACTTAGAAAATTACCATTAAGAATTCTTACAAGAATTGTTGTCATTTAAAAAAAATTAATTCGAATATTTCTAAATCTTTTAAATTTCTGTATATTAATACAGAAATTGTACCGGTTAGGTGATATTGTTAAGTAAAAACTACATTTACTTATATATCGAAAGGCTTAGTAAAATTTCTCGACTTCAATATTTAAAAACAAGGTGAATTTTTCGGCATAAGGACTTCTAATACAGATAGAAGCTTACTTTTTTTTAATTTTGTTTCTTTTACTTCTTTTTTTAAAGGGATTTAATTTTTTTGCAGATTGAAAAAAAAACTTTGAGAGTTTTGGAAATTAACAAAAATGGCCGACCAAGAAGCATGCTTCAGGATTGAACAGAGGTCAGTTAACAAGTTTTTTTGGTTGCTGAAGGGTGCAAACAAGTTGAAATTCATAGGACAAAGTCAACTGTGTATGGTGCCATATGTTTCAGCCAAAAATATGTCTACAAGTGGGCTAAATTGTTTAAAGGAGGACGGAGCAGTGTTGAGGATGAAGACAGGCCTGAGAGGCCTACAGAAGTGATGACTTCATTCAGTCTGACAGGAGGGTGACAGTGGATGACATTGCAAGGACTTTGAACCTATCTGTTGGAACAGCGCACAAAATTGTCCATGATGGCCTTGCCTCGAAGGTCAGCTGCCGAAGATGCTTACTGCAGGGCACAAACAGAAAGGGGTCGAGTTGTCCCAGCAGTGTCTCTTCCGCTATGAGAAGGATGGTGATGAGTTTCTGAAGAAGGTAGTCACATGTCACGAGACATGGGTTTGGCACTATGAGCCTGAGTCCAAACGGCAATCCATCGAGTGGAAGCACGCAGGCTCTCCAGTGAAGAAGAAGTTCAAGTCCCAGCGGTCCATGAGGAAGGTGATGCTCACCGTTTTTTTGGGATATGCAACGCTCAATCACCATTTCATTCGTTAAGAAAGGAAGCACTGTGAACAGTGCCAACTACCTGTGAACTACTGAGACAGTTCAAGAAAGACATAAAGAACAAACGCAGGGGTCATCAGTCACATGGAGTCGTCTTGCATCAAGACAAAGCAAGGCCTCACACAGCAGTTCAAACGGTACAGACCATCACCTGCTCCCTCATCCCCCTTACAGCCCAGACCTTGCCCCTTCAGACGTTCACCTGTTTGGTCCCTTGAAAGCGTTTACGAGAGACACGAAGTTTGAAAGTGACGATGAAGTCAAAAGTGCTGTGAGCGATTGGCTGAGACATCAGTCCAAAGATTGTTACGCTGAGGGAATACGGAAGCTTGTGCACAGATGGGAAAAGTGTGTGACACTGCTGAGAGACTACGTTGAAAAAAAGTAAGCTTCTATTTGTATTAGAAGTCCTTATACCGAAAAATTCACCTTATTTATTGAATTACTCTCGTAAATACAAACGTCCATACACGCCATTATCAGAAAATAAGAGCGATAACTATAGCAAATATAAATCCAAACCACCTAAAATTAAATAAAACATTAGATTACGGAGTATATTTTCTTAATTTTTTAAGATTACTAAGTAGTTAGAAATAATATAAAAAAGGCGCTAGTTATATTCCTCAAGTAATTGTTACAGATATGTCCGCCATAGGAAAAATAAGAGAAAATTTCGTCTGTCAATTTGTCAATACCTTAAATAAACACCTACCGCTGTGTTAAAAATGCATTTTAGCGATATTTTAAACTAAAATTAATATTTGTTTCAAATCAGATTAGTTAAACTTCAAATAGGCTGATATTCTTCAATTAAAGTTTCAGAAAAGTATATTTTATTTTTGGAAAGATTTTTAATAAAGAGAATTATATGGTGATGACAGATGGCAAAAAATGGGGCTAAAATAGCTGATTTAAAAACAAAATCTCTTTCTGTTCAATTTAAACAAATTTCGAAATACCGAAAATGTATTTTGTTTATTGGAAATACTAAATTTAATCTATTAACTTGAAATTAAAACTAAAATAAAAGCTTTGAGAAAGATTCCATATCCTTAGGGTATTGCGTTTCTTCTGAGGTAGCTAATTTAATGTATATTTTTACATTAAATTTTGTTGAAGATATTTAATGGAATGGCCAATCATTTCCAATGAAGCACATATAGGGAGGAGTATTACCCATTCGTCGGAAAGGAGTCCCAAAATATGTCCATTTACTCTAATACTTGGCGTTGCTCCCATAATCGGTCCTGTGGTATCCTTCTATAGCTTTAAGTCTCTTCTTCATCTTTGATGAGATTGTCCAGAACTCACTGTAACACAGGAGGAAATATATCACATTAGTACTTTTTTCCTTCTTTCTGGAGATGTTTTTCTATTTCTTAATATTCTGCTTAGCTTTTGAATTTTTTGGATATCCCAATGCGCCTTCGAAGTTCGATGTCGCACTTTTCGTCCTCTGTTAACATTCCGCACTTCGAAGATATTCAAATTTGCAGTTCGCACTTTGGTTTTTTTTTATCCTTTTCCTAACAACCAAGAATTGTCGTTTTTTCTTTTTTTCTTTTTTTTTCTTTTTTTTTTATATATAGATTTCTTTCTGTGTAACACTGTGCTATTTGCATATCTTTTGTCGTTAAAAATATTGTGGCGCCGATAATGAATCCTGGTGAAACTTCTAATTCTCTCAGAATCGATTCGCTTTATACGTTGAACAAGTCCGTTGATAGGACATATCCATGTCTTACACTCCTTTCTATTGTTTGTATATAAGCTGAATTCAATTTCTATCTGAATGCAGGCGATTTGCTGCAGAATTTAAAAGCTACGATGTTCTAAGGGAAATAACTCAAATTATACTGATTGTTAACGAGTTATTTCCCTTAGACCCTCATTTTAAAACTCTACGTATTTCTAAGGAAAATAATTAATTTTCTTTTATTTTCCGCTAGCCCAGAACAAAGGGTTTGCATTACTACTCGACACTTTTTTTTATAGTAAATTATATTATTTCAGTATCAATCAAGAACCTCCTTAATTTAATTGTTTATTTTTTAAAATTTTGTATTTAACAATAAATGAAACGCAAAAAAAGTTATATTCGTCTTTGAAAAAATAGATTTTACATTTCTGTTGTTAAACTTAACCGTCCGAGGGGCTCCTTTCTACCTTCCACCAGTATGGCTCATGCTGATCTCCAGGCGAGTGACTCATTGCACCTTCTTGGGCTAACGTTCTCTACTTATATTAAGTGGAAATATTATATTAAATTACTTGCTAAGTCTGCTGTTAAGAAAGTTGGTTCACTGCTAGACAATTTTTTTCGCCATTTATATGTCTACCATTTGTCCATGCTTTGAATATTGCTGTCACATATAGTCTGGTGCTCCTGTAATGTATTTAGAGATTCTTGATAAAATACAAAGAATCAGCAATGTTATATTATAGTATATTTATTAAATAATGTATATTATTTCTGTATGCCTACATACTCAGGGAAGTTATATTCCCTTACGGATTTCAACTATATTCTCAAAACAATTTATGAAGACCTACATTGAATTCACTTTTGTGTGTAATGATCCAATATCAGGAAAATACCGTATTTCCTGCCATATAAGGTGTACTTTTTTGTTCACACACACACTTCAGTTACTTTCCTACCTACATAATGCAGCTTACCTGTGCTTTTTCTATAAATACTTTCATGGTAATTATTTTGATGAATGCTTCACTGTGGCACCTAGACTCTTTGAAATTAAGAGCATTACCAAATTAGCATAAAGATTTCATGATTTTAGAGTTGAATTGATGAGATGTAACTGTAAGTGCTATGCTAACAGTTTCTTTTTGTAGTATCTCATGCACATTAGCCTGGAACTACATAAGTTAACGTAGTAAATGGATGACAGGCTGACCGCAATCCAATGCATCGCACTGGACAAGGAGAGCTGCGTTACGAATATTGCAACAGGCAAAGATACGTCATGACTACAGTCACTCACAGTTATTCGAGACTCAACAATTTTATCGCGTTTCTCGCTTGCGAAACTCTCTCCCGGCTTCCACCGGTAATATAATTTTATTTTGAGTATAAGTTGCCGAGGATGCGTGAAATCTCTCTTAGGGATTTCGTGTAGAAATAATCATACAACGGTTTTGAACTTCGAAATATCTATCTATCTATCTATCTATCTATCTATCTATCTATCTATATATATATATATATATATATATATATATATATATATATATATATATAAACACGTCAACTTTGATATTCAAAAATTTAAATGCAATGTCAATTGTTATCTTTTGTTCGAGTGATTCCATTTGATTATTTTTGTTTTTCCTCTTTAAAAAGATTTTTTCTCACACTCTTTCACACTCAGTAACCCCTGCGTCTTCATGGTTTTATTGCCTTGGTTGAGGTGAACTGATTAAAACAATAAGTATTTTCTGCTAATTCATTTATACAGAGAATTAAGACAACGATTTATTCCAGAGATCACTTGTTTTTATTTCACGTCATTCTCTCGCGGAATTCAGTATTGATTTATGATTTTCAAATTTACCTTAAAATCTATTATAGTATATTTAATAAATAATGTATATTATTTCTGTATGCCTACATACTCAGGGAAGTTATATTCCCTTACGAATTTCAACTATATTCTCAAAACAATTTATGAAGACCTACATTGAATTCACTTTTGTGTGTAATGATCCGATATCAGGAAAATACCGTATTTCCTGCCATATAAGGTGTACTTTTTTTTCACACACACACACACACACACGTGTGCGCGCGCGCGCGCGCGTGTGTGTGTGTGTGTGTGTGAAAAGTGTATGTATATAATTATAAATATCAATATATATATATATGCAATTTGTTATATATATTATATATGCGTGGTACTTATTTGAAAGCGCTCAATATCAGTGATAGAGCTGACATATTCATATAGATAGGTGTGCACACCACTCTATCTATCTATCTATCTATCTATCTATCTATCTATCTATCTATCTATCTCTCTCTCTCTCTCTATATATATATATATATATATATATATATATATATAAACTTTAATCCAAAAGGAAAAGCATGAAGGTAAATCCCAAAGACCCGATTCTAATTAATATTAATATTTTAATATTAAAAAATGATCCAGGTGGAGGGCTCAATGTAATTAATATTTAAATTATTGAGCTAATTATAAAATAAAATAAATTTCGAAGTTCAAAACCGTTGTATGATTATTTCTACACGAAATCCCTAAGAGAGATTTCACGCATCCTCGGCAACTTATACTCAAAATAAAATGATATTACCGGCGGAAGTTGAAAACATTTAAAAAAATTTCAAAAAAATTTACGTCAAAAAAAAAAAAAAAGAAAACGTAAAATATTTTGAAATTTTTGAACTTCCGCCGGTAATATCATTTTATTTTGAGTATAAGTTGCCGAGGATGCCTGAATTTTTTTTTTTTTTTTTTTAATCATCTCACCCCAAGCAAGGCATTCCACTGCCACTATTGCGCATGGGGCTACATAGGGGAAGGTAAAGAGAAGGAGTGGATAGACATAGGGAATGTCAGGAGAAAGGTGATAGATGAGTAAGGATAGCGAGGATGAGTGTCGGGCAGATGGGAAGAGTGTTTGATAGAATGGGAGCAGGTTAGTGTGTTAGGAGGTGTCTATTGACCTTACATTTAAACTCCTGGAGATTGTAGCCGTCGGGGAAGCAATCGTTTGGAAGAGAATTCCACAGTCGGGAAGTGCGAGGAAAGAAACTGTTGGAGTAGAAGTTACGGCTGCATTTTATCGATTTCACTGTAAAAGGGTGGGATCTAGTTGCTAATCTAGTATCTCGTGCAAATTCGTATTTAGGGGGCACCAGTGATCTAAGTTCATCGGAGCAGAAGCCGTGAAAGTATTTATAGAAGAGACACAGCGAAGCCACGTCTCGCCGGTGGGAGAGAGACTGCAGGCGGTCTGCCAAGTCGGTATCTATCACATTACAGACCCTCCTCTGAACCTTATCGAGAAGCCCGAGGAGAACAGCAGGGGCACCCGACCAGATATGGCAGCAGTATTCAATGCACGGGCGGATGGTAGATTTGTAAATGTGCAGGATAGATTTAGACGGAAAAAACTTCCGGGCCCTACACAGAGAACCGACTTTCATAGCAGCGGATTTAGCAATGGATTCGATATAGTCATTCCATTTGAGGTCCGCTGAAAGTGTGAGACCAAGGAGGCGTAGTGTTTTACTCTCTGGGAGGCAAGCCTGGTCCATGCTAATGGGAGGTAGGTGAGATTGTCGATGATGGTTAATTGACAGTAGCTTCGTTTTAGAAGCATTAAAATTTACTAGCCATTTCTTACCCCAGTCCAATATGGATTGGAGGTCTTTTTCAATCTCGGCTGCAAGTTTAGCTTTGACGCCTACACCAGATTTTTGTTGGAGGCGAGAGTAAACTGTGGTGTCATCGGCGTACAAACCTATTTGGGTTCTTATGGAATCAAGGAGATCATTAATATATATCAGGAAGAGTGTAGGACCTAAGATGGAGCCTTGGGGGACACCTGCGTTTGTATGGTAGTTCTGAGAGGCATGTCCGTTTAATACCACTTTCATTGTGCGGTTAGAGAGGAATGACTGGATTAGTTCAAACAAATGTCCAGTTATACCATAGCTCCGCAGTTTACATAGAAGGCCAGCATGCCAAACTCTGTCGAACGCCTTAGATATATCCAATGCAACGGTTCGAGCTTCGCCATTCCTGTCGAGTGCCTGGTATATGTACTCGGTGATGGTCGTTAGCATATCAGCAGTAGACCTGGTGAAGCGGAAACCATATTGCTTGTCCGAGAGGAGCCTGTGTGCTGTGAGATGCTGAACCACCTCGGCGTTGATAATGGCTTCGAACACTTTGCCAAAGATCGGAAGAAGGCTGATAGGGCGGTAATTTGCAGGGTCAGAGGGTTCTCCAGTGTTTTTAAATATAGGAACTATAGAGGAAGATTTCCAACAGGCAGGAAAGCAGGAAGCAGATAGGCAGAGGTTGTAGAGCTTAGAAAGGATAGAGGAGAGTTCAGGGGCACATTTCTTTAAGACTATGGTTGGGATTCCGTCACCACCGCTCGCTTTGTGAGGGTCAAGTTTTAAGATTATCTTAGAGACAAGCGAAGGTGTAATGCGGACATCATTCAGTTGTGCCTCGGTTCTAGGTGAGAAGTCGGGTGTAAAAACTCCAGACGAGTCCAGACTCGAATTGTTCGAGAATCTGCGGGCAAAACATTCAGCCTTATCTGCTGGGGAGGTGAGGACCTCAAATTTATTGATTAGCGGGGGTATTGTGGACTTGCTCTTGTTAAGTACTCTTTTACAGAGTCGCCAGTAGTCTTTAGAGCCGAATTTAGAGCATGCTATGCGTTGCTTCATTCTGGCAGCAAACAACATCTTAGCTTCGTTAAGTACCCTTTTACACTTATTACGAGCTGAAGTGAAAAGGCGCCTGTTTTGTTCCGACGCATAGTTACGATAAAGTCGGAAGAAATGATTCCGGTGGGCAATGGCAGCCGAACAAGCGGGTGAGAACCATGGAGACGAATGAGATTTAAGCTGGAATTTCCTAGCAGGGATGAAGGCATCAATGCCAGCCTTAACCCAGGAGGAGACCTCGGATGCACATTCTTCGACGGGAAGACTAAAGACGTTGTTCCAAGGGATGTCACAGAGGAAGTCTCGGAACGAATCCCAGTCTGCTCTTTGATAGCAGTATGATATTCTACTTGTCTGTGTTTCATGGGTCGGGCGGGAGTGGAGTGAAATATTGACGGACACTACAGTGTGGTCAGAGTTTCCAAGTGGGCAGAGTTGTCTGGTAGTGCAAGAGTCTGGGATGGAAGTGAAGCAGAGGTCTAGAAGTGAGTTCCTTCCGTTAGGGTTATCGGAGAAACGCGTGGGGAAGTCCACTACTTGCGTAAGGGATTGGGTGATTGAAAAGTTCATGGTGTGGACACCAGCAGGGTCAGTGACAGCGTTCTTCAGCCAGTTGGTGTGGTGGGCGTTAAAGTCACCAAACACGAATACATGGGCAGAGGGATGGGTAGAAATGGCTTTGTCAATATTGTCAGAAATGATGTCAAGTAACGAACAGTCAGGGGAGGAAGGAGAGCGGTACAGAAAGAAGAGATAGCTAATCGAGCTGAGAAGTGAGAGGCGGAAGCACATGAAAGAATGATCTGGGGATTCAAAAGATGACACCCTAGCTAAGGGGAGGTGTTCGCTGACATAGACACCAAGCCCATGCATATGAACATTGGAGTCCTTCCTGAGGAGGGGAAGGTAGCCAGGAACGCAGAACTCAGATGAGGGGATAGAAGGGTTAAGATTAGTTTCACATAGGGCTAATATATCAGGTGAGTTATTATGGAGGAAAGAATCTACGCTGGGGAAGTTGGTGCGGATGCCGCGTATGTTAGTGAAAGAGATGCAGACAGGTTTGGGCGTTTTCAAATGAGCTGGTTTAGTTTTGTTATTATGTTTGCTTTTTTCCATAGTAATTCAGTTAAGGAGTGGTCTTAGAATAGAATCAGTCGGTCAATCATTTGCAACTTGTGAAGGATGGAAACTGGCGCGGCCTACAACATAATGTGGCCTCGGGGTTGCCCACCGAACGTTCATGCAGGGACGCCCGTCCATCCGCGATATGGCACTACAAGAACCCCGGTATTATTCAACTGTTGATCAGAGCAGCCTCTCAAGACGCTACGCAAGAGTTCGGGCTCCTAACTACCAGTCGGAAGCAGCAACCAGGAAACTGCCAACCCGGTACCCTCAGAATGTAAAGACGTTGCCACCATACTCCGTAACTGCAAAGAGCTTCCAGCTGAACTAACACCAAGACCAGAGAAAGGGGATGAACCGGGAACCCCTTCCTAAACAAGAAACAAGGTGATCACCTCTAAACTCATTCAAAAGAAGAGGGTGGAGTGTGAGACCGGGCGATAGTAGAAACTATCTACTCCAATTAAAAAAAAACAAAAACAAAAAAAAACAAGGAAAAAGTGACTGAGGCTTACAAAGTTTTAACTTAGTAAAAGTCGAAAATACCCTTGAATAGCAAAATTATTTACACAAATTAAGTGACGAAAAAAAAAACAAAGACGGCCAAAAGACGAAAAAAAAAATAAAAAATAAATAAAATAATTTCCAAGAAATTTCACAAAAACAGATTGAAAAAATGGACTGAATCCCAGTTGACTTACCACAAGCAGCTAACACTGTAAAGTTGATTTAATTCAATTTCTGAAGACAAAAATAGAAATTAAACCGTTTTTTACAGAATATAGTCGAGTTATGTTGCTTGCGTTCGCTTGCCAAACCGTTAAGAATTCAATCTCTCGAAGACAGAAATTTAAATCTTCTACAAGACAAAACTAATGGAAATAATTGAACCGTGATGCTATTTATCATTAGTCGAAAATACCCTTGAATAGCAAAATTATTTACACAAATTAAGTGACGAAAAAAAAAAAACAAAACAAAGACGGCCAAAAGACGAAAAAAAAATAAAAAATAAATAAAATAATTTCCAAGAAATTTCACAAAAACAGATTGAAAAAATGGACTGAATCCCAGTTGACTTACCACAAGCAGCTAACACTGTAAAGTTGATTTAATTCAATTTCTGAAGACAAAAATAGAAATTAAACCGTTTTTTACAGAATATAGTCGAGTTATGTAGAAATAATCATACAACGGTTTTGAACTTCGAAATTTATTTTATTTTATATATATATATATATATATATATATAGAGAGAGAGAGAGAGAGAGAGAGAGAGAGAGAGAGAGAGGCGGGGGAATCCTATCCCTAAATCATTTTTTTTATTCTTAGTGTGAAGTGCTTAATAAATAGTAATAAACGTATTTCAATTTTTTTTTTTTTGTTTCTTCTCTCCTTTACATTTTAAGAAATCGCATCTTATCAGCATAATTGTTTGCCTTCCGTAGGGAGATAAATTTACAATGAATTTTACATAGAAAACTAGGCCTCTTATTAACTTTTTTAGTTTCTTTTTCTCTTTTTAATATTCGTGATCTGGAATGTTTAATCTATAGTAATATGAAAAAGGATTAAGAAAAAAATATTATTTCTAGTTGCGTTGCCCATCGTACAATTCCACCGAAGAAGCAAACAGCGGTTATTGGAAAATATAGTGAATGAAATTACTGAAAGGAAGTTGGAGAACGTATCGGTCGGAATGAGACACTAATCCACATAATTTATTTAATAATTAATTTCTTCGTAAAAGTTTGTCGCGGATGCAGAAATGGGTAACCTAGAAAGCAAAACCTTGTTGTTTCGGTTGTGGAGGTTAATTGGTTTGGCAAACGTAAATTGAAGCGCCAATCAAAAGAAAGCATTGATTATGTATAATTTTTGTACGTATATAAAAAAAACTAGTAACTACTTCCTGCTGCTGTTGCTAAGGCAACAAGG
Organism: Ascarosepion bandense; assembly: GCA_037127315.1. Taxonomy (NCBI): domain Eukaryota; kingdom Metazoa; phylum Mollusca; class Cephalopoda; order Sepiida; family Sepiidae; genus Ascarosepion; species Ascarosepion bandense. Next base: position 450,678 of record JBBBDQ010001772.1, read on the forward strand.
AGAGAGAGAGAGAGAGAGAGAGAGAGAGAGAGAGAGAGAGAGAGAAATTAGAAGTGAAATTGAGACTTGGTGGTGGCCGTCGTCGGTGGTGTTTCTCTCTCAGGGTATCGGTGTTGACATCAAACGCTGATCTGTGTCGCGTCTCACACTCAGCGTGTCGGTGTTATCAAACACTGGTCTGTTTAGGGTCTATTTGAATTTGGGTATATATAGCCTTCAATCGGCTCGAAATTAAGGTTTTAGTTTTGGGAGTGGCTCTGACTGGACATAATATATTGTTCATTTTGTTTTGATTAAAATGGAAGTATGTGTGGAGCCGATGCGCAGGAAACGTATTTACGCAATTTACATTGGGTCGTCGAGCGTTTGTGTAGAAAATGTAATAGGCAAGTTACTTGCTTTTTTTCTTTTTTGTATTAGTTTTAAAAGACTTTAAGTCAGACAGCTTAGCTATTTCATACTCTTCATTACGGTCACTGGAGATCCGTTCTTGTTGACAGTACCTACCTGTTGTGAAAGTTTACTTAAAGAAGCTTGATTTTATAATTATACTGCTACAATGCGTTTTTACTTTTAGTATTTTTCATAAATTTAGTCTAATTTGGACTTTAATTATTACATTCATTTACCAAAAAGCCGAGTTCCAGTTTCCGCTTAGTCTGTTGCATTGACTCTTGCACAAATTTTCTTCGAAAAAAACTTGAATCTATCTCTTCTTCACCATGGATTAAATAGCAGAGTAGACTGCGATCTCTTGCCTTGGATGGCGACAAATTTAGAAAGATGAATTTGAATTCAAAACTGTAGAGACTGCAATGCGAAACTCTTCAAGTATCTTTCCCATTAAGTCACAGCAATACGCGCAAATACCCTTGGGAAAGGTATTAATCCGTCTCTTCCTTCCAGCTATGGGTTAAATAGCAGGACAGACTGGGTTCTATAGCCTTGGTCGGCAACCAGTCTACCACAGAAAGCAATGGCAACCTACTGCGGGATAATCTTCTGCCCAGTCAGTCATGTCTCTTTCGAGACATGATCGCCCAAGCGTGTATCACGTATGGCACTTAACTGACTGAATTAAGGAAAAGAAATCTGTGGAAAGTCATCACCTATGTCTTGAAGGAAAGTAAAGGCATTAAAAAACATCAGTAAATTCATTGTTTTTGTTAGCTTTATATTAATAAATACACAAATAGAATTTGTTAGAAAGAGTCACAAATAATTTCCGTTTTTGTTTATCAACTTTAGTATTTAAAGTAAATATATATATTATTCAATTATATATATTCACCATTTATTGAAATGGCTTGTTGCTACAAATCAAGCAGCTTTTCGATATCTTTTGAGTAAATGTAGTAGTAATGCAACAAATAGAAGTACCTCAAAGAGACAGAAGGTGTGATCTCTCTCTCTCTCTCTCTCTCTCTCTCTCTCTCTCTCTCTCTCTCTCTCTCTCTCTCCTACTGGCACGTAAAAGAAAAAAAAGAAAAAGACGCAAGAATTGTAACTAGTTTTCTGGAGGAGAATGTAGTAATCCCGCGTGAAATGGCGAGATTTAATACATAAAAAAACATACCCCTTGCCTAATTCAAATTTGGTCCTTATTAAGGTAAACATAACAGTAAAATAACGCAGATTTTGACGAGAAAGATTTTCGACGAGGTCTTAAATTTGGATTTCCCCATAAAAGTATTTCGCAACGATAAAAAAGACACCAGTCTCTCGACAAGAACGGCGAAGCCCGAACTGTTGCCCTAGACATCTCCAAAGCATTCGACAGAGTCTGGCATGCTGGACTTCTATGCAAGCTACGGGGCTTTGGTATAACTGGACAATTGTTCGACCTAATCTAGTCATTTTTTCTAATCGCATAATTAAGGTAGTATTGAACGGACATGCCTCCCAATACTATCACACTAACGTGGGTGGCCTCAAGGCTCCATTCTAGGTCCTACACATTTCCTCATGTACATTAACGATCTCCCCGATGTAGGCATACGCTGACGACACTACGGTTTACTCTCGCCTCGATCAAAAATTTGCCGAGGCTGACAAAACAAACATCGCCGCCGAGCTTGAAAAGGACCTCCAATCCGTGGTGTAGTAGGGTAAGAAATGGCTCGTGAATTTTAATGCTTCTAAAGCTGCTATCTATTAATCATCACAGACAGTCGCTCCTGCACTTCATTAGCATGGATCAGGCTAGTCTCCCTGAAAGTAAAACACTGCGCCTCCTCGGGTTAACTCTCACAACAGACCTCAAGTGGAATGTCTACATAGAATCCATTAATAAATCCGCTGATAAGAAGGTCGGTTCTCTGTGCAGGGCCAGGAAGTTTTTTTTTAAATACTTCTGGGAGCAGGAAATTAAATACTTCTGAAAGTCGGAAATTAAATACTTTTGACAACTGGAAATTAAATACTTTTTTGTTTTTTTTATAATCATTTCACCCCAAGCAAGGCAGGACTGACACTGGTGTGCAAGGGGTTACACTGAGAGAAAAAAACAAGGTACAGGGGATGTCGAAGAAAGATAAGAGATGGATGGGATTCAAGTAGATAGAAGATGGCAATTGACGTTGCATTTAAACTTTTGGAGATTGTAAGGAAGCAAGCAAACGGAAGGGAATTCCACGAACGGGAAGTGGTGATATAACACTCTTAGCTACTGGCGTGTGTTTACATGGTATATAACACGCTAAAGAGCCTGCCTTCTTCTACTGTAGCTCAGAGGTGGAATCGCCGACCGATGACAATTCGGTCGGGTTTCAATCCTGGCTAAAAGCAATCGGACGTCTAACTGTACTGATGAGCTGTGATACAGCGAAACAGATCTGTGTGTGTGTGTGTGTGTGTGTGTGTGTGTGTGTGTGTGTGTTTATAATAACCTTTAAGGATCGTAGATGCGCCACATTTATTGCAACCATAATAGCAGTGGTATGTCTAGGGCAAGACTGCCTGACGGAGGCCAATCTCTTTAGGTTGGTTTTGTATTCAGTTTTCCCTCTCTTAGAAGTAGCCAAGTAAGACCAGTCTACCTTGTTATTTAACCCATATGTGGAGAAAGATGGATTCATGCCTTTTCTACGAACATTCTTTTTTGAATATGTATCCGTGACTCTTCGGGACGTAGGCAATCATGTCCGGCCACCACTTCCTGTTCCTTGTTGCTCTTAATATATGTTAGCCTGTTATTTCTCTCAAACCCGGCTCTACTCTCCATTTGTTTAAGCTCATCAAGTACGTCACGCTTCCCCGTCTCTCTTTCCCTCTATCTACCCTGTGAGTATCAGATTCTCCAAGCCTTTCTTCTTTGCACTCAGAATAACACTAAAAGAATTGTTTCAATTTCAAATTTCAAACATTTAGTATGTTTTTTAACTAATATAAAGAGAATTGTTTTATATATACTAGACTCTCCCGTCGTTTTTTCGATGTATGAGAGTCAAGTAATTCAGTTCTTATAACCAAAAGCCAGACTACCCATACATATCATTTGGTTATAGTGGCGAAGACAGAACCAACTAAACTTTTTGGTGGAGCCTAATACAGAGAACTGGTGCACAGTATGCCACAAGGTCCCCAAACAGCCCTCCTGAAGTTTTGAATTCAGAGTTGTTCATCCCCAAGACCGTTCGCCGTCCAAGGTTATAGGACAATCAGAACTGAGGGACGAAAGTCGAAATGAATTTATACTTTTCCCAAGAGTATTAGCACATAAGTGAATGCAAGGAACCCGACTGGAATTCGAACTCAAATGTCCAATTCCTCAATCCATTATGCTACCATACCTCTAATATATATAATCAGAAATAAGTTCACAATACTTATTAGATGTCAACTTACGTTTCATGATTTCGAAATCACTAAGATTTTCAATAAATGAGTGTATTGATTGCAGATTGTCTATTTTAATATTTAATAAACGCTTATTTGAAATATTTTACATACTTACAACTGTCATTCTCTAGAGTTACTCATAACAACAAAAAACCCTAATAATCATTGTGTGTGTGTGTGTGTGTAAAAATTTCAAATATAAGTAAAATATATATATATATATATATATATATATATATATATATATATATATATTAGCATTCTTAAATTTAAAACTTTTGTTAAACTACCATTTTTACTTTTTGTTTATAAATACTTGTAAAATAAAATTATCGATGAACAAAACGTGTCGACTAAGATACGTTCTCTTTTAGTTTTATATATATGTGTGCGTGCGTGTGCGTGTGCGTGTGCGTGTGCGTGTGCGTGTGCGTGTGTGTGTGTGTGTGTGTGTGTTGAAAATCAAATCAAATGTAAATGAAAAAATAATAAAAAGTAATAACGGTTGAAAATGTTTCATCATCCCACCAAAAACCAAGGAGCTTAGAAATATATATTATATTCCATTTGTAAACGAGTTATTACGCGACCTAGGTTTCTACCATGAGTTGTGTCTTCAGGCGATTTTCAAAATTGAAAATCGTCTGAATACACCACTCATGGTAGAAACTTAGGTCGCGTAATAATTCGTTTACAAATGGAAAATATTCAAAACACTTTTTAATACAAATGTGCACTGGTCTAATCTTATTATGACCAGAAACTAAATAATTAAACAACCAATATATATATATATATATATATATATATATATATATATATATATATGTGTGTGTGTGTGTGTGTGTGTGTGTGTGTGTGTGTGTGTGTGTGTGTGTGCATAACACCTTTTCATGGGACACTGTGTATTTGACCACGAATTCTTAATTGATACAATTTTTTTTATTTATTTCAGGCCATTTACCTGGTTTCTAGTATATATTTAAATATAAATATATATTTAAATATATATTTTTTCTCCTCTCTGAGCAATTTGGGCTTTTGCAAGCTAATCTCAGAAAGATTTTGTTAATAATGTAATGATATAAATACATTGTGATTTTTTTATTTAATTGGTTTAAACGGAATACCAAAATTTCTATTGGTTATTTAATGTCGAAATCTAAATATTTTGTATACAATTTTTATTCGATAATAATTATTTAGTGATACAAGTCCTACTAATTAACCAATCAGTCATACGTGATACACGCTTGGGCGATCATGTCTCAAAAGAATAGATTGCCATTACTTTCTGCGGCAGACTGGTTGCCATCCAAGGCTATAGAACACAATCTGTTCTGCTATTTAACCTATAACTGGTGGGAAGAGACTGATTAATACATTTCCCGAGACTATTTGTGCGTAAGTGAATGCAGCAAATTCAACTGGAATTCGAACTCGGCCCTCCGATCCATACCTTTAGCAAGGTAAGTGAATGTAACGAACTCAACGGGAAGTGGAACTCGGCTCTCCGACTTGAAATTCTAAGTCATTACTCCACTACACCATCCAAGCTTAAAACATCCGGTATTCCCAAGGGGTTACCCCTCTAGGTACTGACCAGGCTCGACGTTGCTTAACTTCGGTGATCGTACAGGAACCAATGTTTCAACGTGATGTGGCCATATGCAGTATTTTTTTTTTTTTGTGATCAGTTTCATCTTGTATTTAAATAAGTTTTCACGTCATTTTTTATACATGAAGACGATATCTGATTAAAAATGAAGTGTCTAATTTTTAGCATTTGTTTATTGGATTACTGTCATTGCACAACATCCGCCAATATATAATCTGGAAACAAGCTAAAAAAAAAAAAAACAGCCATAATCCTTCACTCCTTCCCCCTACGCACATACAAAGATGTGATTGTATCAGCATAGTAATTCGAAAACGCTTTTAACTTGCAAAGAAAATGCATTCCCACAGATGAAACATTGCAAGCCTCTTGCTACTCTATCACTATTTCCATGGCACATGTTCTGACGATCTACATTCCTCGTTTCAACCAACCTTGACCTTTGCAACTGGGAACCACCATCTTCACTCCCTTTGTATTCTTATTAGTAAGAAGGAAGTTCCACTTGGGCAGATTCTTCCAAGTACTACTGCTTTGTGGAACAGACTCCCAGCAAGATGTTTTCTTGATCACTAGAATCCTGACCTCTTCTAATCTAGGGTTAACTACCCTTTCCTACATATCTTCATGACTTTTACTTTTCTTTTTCTTATACTCATATAACATATTTATATTGAATGAACATTAGCATAGACAAAAAATCTCGGCTTCACTCACTTTCCCATCATCGTGACATAGCTTTGTAAAGGAATTCGTCAATAATTTGTAATCACGTCTGGCACAAGAATTTGTAAATGTACCAATTACGTTGATTTGGCCTAGAAATTAAATCGGAAACCTTCACAATATTTATATTTCTGATTAGATAATACTCAAGACGCAAGAAATAAAATAACAACACCAATAATTGTAACCAAATAGACATGTATTAAGAATTATACAAGATTAGAGAAAAGCATGCATATAACTGTGAACAAGTGTGAAGAAGGAGAAAGAGTTTTCTCCCATTGACTGTAGAGAAGGTCAAATGTTCTTTGGATTGTTGATTGAAATATTGGTAAAAAGTTTTGTATATGGAGGTTATCACATGTTCTCGCAACGGCCTTCTGTCTTTGGGTCTCCAATAAAGTTGCATGTGTGGATGCATACATGTGTGTATGAGAAATAATTCCGCGCCGCCGACTGCTGCCTGCAATCCATTGCGGGTATGTATGTGAGAATTATACACATGTCTCCAGCTACCGCGATAGCTGGGGCCTCACTGGAGATGCATGTGTGAGTTAGGAAAGATTATGACAAATATCCCCTCGATTGCTGGCCGCAATCGGGGGCCTAACTGGACTTGCATACACGTGGATGCGCTGTTTACATAGTCCAGCTAGAGTGCGCGGAAAAACTGGATTTTCACGTGCAAACAACATGATCGGCTAAGATTAATCAATCACTGTTTGACAACATGATGCGATGCGTGAATGCAAGAAGTGTGAATGATAGTGGGACACTATAGCTTCTTTAAAAATACAGAAGGTTCACCCAGTACAAGGCCCGGGGCTACTCAGGGTAGAATATTTTCACGGTATTCATTCTGATGAGCTTTTCTCATTTGTACCTTGACTTCACAAATTTAAGTGTAGTACTAGATTGGCAGCCAGGTCTCATAATGTCACTGTTGAAATTCCTAATTGTTAAGTTCTACGTTGTTTCTTCTCTCACTTGCTGAACTTCCTTCTGGCTTCCCGCTTTCTTATCAACTACAATAAAAAATTGAAATGCAATGTCAATCCTTATCTTGGGAGTCGTTCACATAGTACGTACGCGCGTAGGTGGTCACCAAAAAGCGTATGTTTACGTACAGGGTGGGCGAGATCAAATACGTAAGCATGAAAAAAATTATGCTAATTTTTCAAAGATTGATAGTCAAAAAAATTTTACGTCTTTGTTTCAAGCTTAGTAAATTTATTTGGTCGTCGATGCTGTTCTGAATTCTTGTTTTGAAATGAACCAAAACAAGTCTGGGAAGCAACTTTTGCATGGAGGTGTGAACTCCAGAAAAAGGAGTAATAGCGTCGTAGAATTTGAAAAGAAATTTTATTGCGAAATAGATAGACTTACGCCCACAGACACTAAAAAAAATGGTATTAAGTTTTCAAAAGACAATGCAATCGAATGAAACAGTACAATCAATATTTTCGATGCTTTATTTCACAAGTGTTGGATGAAAAAGGCGGACGATTATTTGAAATGGATAAACGCGTTCAGTACGAAAATTTCTTGAATGCCTACATGGACACCTATCCGTCTTTGAAAAAAAAAAAAGAAAAAAGAAAAAAAAAGCAGAACATTATTTTAAAGCACAAAAGCTTTGGAACAAACTAAATGACGATGATGAAAAATTTAAAACTTAAATGAAAATTATTTCGGTTAGAAGCGTGGGCTTTTCTCAAGTCAAGTGCCAAAATATAACCTTTTTCAAATTTTGTAAAATAGAGGAGGAGGGTGAGTATAAAAAGTTAAGTACGCATGAGGGAGGGGGGTGTCAAAATATTCGAAATTTGTTCGTACATACTATGTGAATGACCCCTTGTGTCTCTTTGAATCCTGTTTATATTATTATCCTCCTTGTTTCTTTATCCTCAGTAACTTCTTGCATCCTAGCGGCTTATTAATTTGCTTCGGATGAAATGATTTTTAAAAAAGAAAAGAAAAAAAAAAGACACAAACCACTTAACTGTTTTGATCAAATGTTGTTTATTATGGATGAAAAGGAATGTTGACTTGAAACCCATCCATACCCTGTAGAAGACTTTCAGTTGTTAACAAAGCAATAGAAGATTCTGAAATACATCTCACTTTTTCCTTCATAAGTGACTGTGTCCAAGGATCCACAATTCGGCCTTGGTTTGGATATATATATATATATATATCAATATATATAAATATCTTCATTTTTTTTTTTTTGTTTGTTTTTTGTTTCGTTTTTGGGGGAGAGGATTGTGGGGAAAAATATAATCATTATTCAAAAAGGAAAAAAAAAATTGAAATTAACCTTTAAAATGTTTTGTGGGTGAGAATTTCCAGAAAAAGAATTAACAAAATGTAAAATATCACACATTGGAGGTTTTTAAAAAAAAATTTAATAGACAGTCAATTTTTTCCTTTTTAAAAATTAAATTTTTGAAAAAAAAAAAAAAGACAGCAAAATTTTAGATTTTAGTAGGTAAACTTTAAAAGTATTGAGCATACCTTTGCTTTTATATATATATATATATATATATATATATATATATAATGCATGGTGGATTTTAAAAAAGCTATTACCTTGAGCACAGGGCATGAAAGACTTGCTCAAGCTCTAAATGCCTAACTCCAGGCTTTGTAACAAAACATCATTCATTTATCGAACAAACTGAAAGATGAATGAATGTCTGAAACCAATCAGAAGAGACAGACTTTCAAAATTGACACACACGCACATTATATATATATATATAATGCTTTCATGATGTACTGAAAAATCTTTATTGTTTTTCTACTACTGAATAGACTATTTTTGTCATTTTTTTTTTTTTTTGCATTCAAAATAAAAAAAAATAAAGCTTTCCACTTGTGCTGCAAGGAATGATGAAGACAAAGAAAGTATAGATTTGCTTATGTAATGATTGAGAAGGCCACAAAATGTTGAAGAAAAAGCAGTTAGAAGAGGTTTGGAAACAGTAATATTATTAATAATATTAAGACACCAACCTGTACATCACCACGGGAGAATTAGACACATTTACCAGGCCAATATGGCTAATCAGATTGTTAAATAATATACCAAAATGAAAAACAGTAATTTCTTTAACTGATAGATTCTTGTAACAAAATTCAAACAAAGACAAATAGATTCCTTATCCCTTCCCTCTCTCCCTCTCTCCCTCTCTCTCTCATTTTTCCTTTTTTTTTATCTTCGTTTTCTGAAAAATCTCAAGCAACACTGAAGATTTTTACAAATGTACTATGTAGCAGAAGTTGAAAGTTCAGGGTTTATATATATATATATATATATATATAGACTTTTTAAAATTTAAGTGGCGTGCTTAACTGGCATTTGCAATTGAGCTGGTTAAATGTAACCGTAATTTCTAAGCTAACAGTTTCTTTTCTAGCACTTCTCACTTGTGGAACTCTCTTCAAGCTCCATGTTTTCCAGACAACTTTAAAAGCAATGTCAATTATCATCTATTGTTCTTCTGATCTGTTCCTAATTCTTCCACACCCTGTAACTCTTTGTGTCTTAGTGACTTTACTGCCTTGCATGAAGTGATACTGATTAAAAAAATTCCCCAAAATTACTTTATAAATCATTAACTTTCCTTTTTTCTATGCAGAGTAAGAAATATCTGCCATTAAGTCACATTTATTGAAGATCCACTTAAAGAAAATGAAATTTGATACTGTTCTAAGTTTTATTTTTAAGAAAAACTGACATGACAATGTTGCCAAATACTTCCCTGAAAAAGTAATAAATCAATTTGACATTGTATTGATCCCCACTTCTAAATTGATAACAAATCAGCAATGTCTGATTGCTTAAGCAAAACTCTCAACAGCATAAAAACTGATCAACATATAAAGCAATCATGATTACAGAATTAAAGCAGCCTTCAAATAATATTGATAACATTGCCATTGGAGATGTGCAGCATCCAGTTGATTACTGGATGAGTATTTGGGGTGGAAAGTAGAAGATGGGAGGCAAAGGCTTGAATTCTTTTCCTTTTCTCCCCTCTCATTTTAAGGACAAGAACGACAACTGAACCATTGACCCCAAATAATCAGCTTAATAATCAAATTTACACTTTTTTAATGGCTATGAAATTGAAAATATAAATATGATCTGTCAAACAATCCACAGAACTTTTATTCAAAAATTATTTTGGGATAAATAATTTTATTTTTATATATTGTTTATTTTGAGAGAACAATGAGGTTTTCACAATCCAAATTAAGACGCTTGATTATTATATAGGACAAAATGTTAAGCATTTCGTATAAAAAATGATACTTTTACTAACATGGACTAAAATAGAAATCTAAGATTTCAAGGTTTTTTAAAATCTGTTTTCTTTTAAATGATCCATTCTAAAGTTGCCTAAGTGAGCAAACTGAAGCAGTTAGAAAAGATACAAAGTGTTATTGCTTTTCCATCATGAAAGACAGAAGCAAAAAATGGATAATGGGAAGGGGAGAGTGAGAGAGAGAGAGAGGGAGAGAGAGAGAGAGAGAGATGCTAAATGAAGAAAATGAGAATTGCAATCAATCAGATGCAAAATGCTGACTTGTATCAGATATATACAAACACAGACAAACAGGCTAAAAGCTTAAAATATAAAATAAACTGTGGTTCCAATGCCAAAGTCTGCAGAATTTAAATATATTATATCATTATTAATAAAATAATATCAAAATATATTTCATAAAACTCTGAAGTAGCAGATTTTGATTATATATATATATATATATTTAATTTATTTATTTGAACATGATTTTTAATAGATACTCATATTTGAATAGATATTTTGTTTTTAATTAAACAGTATATTTATATATATATATATAATTCTACTGGCCTGAGTATTTTTGAGAAATCTTGTTAGAAAAATGTGGCGTTCAGCAGGATTTAAACTTGTAATACATCTTAACCACTTGACCATGAATGATTTTACAGTCGACGAAGCCAAATTTAGCCTTATAATCACAAATTTCAAATCTCTAGTGAGTGTGTGTGTGTGTGTGTGTGTGTGTGTGTGTGTGTGTGTGTGTGTGTGTTGAGTAAAAGGTGATACTGAAATGAATATATTTTTATTAAATCAAGCAAATTATTATCATGTCTTTAGGTTGTGTCATTGCATGAAGAAACAACAACAAAAAAAAATGCTAAGACTTAACTACTGATCATGAAGTGTTTCTACTTCTACTCTTACAACCAATAAAGCCATTACACTTCAGCAATTATGCAAACATTAAAATGATTGATAAATTCATTTTTACATTTTACTTTTACTAAAAGATTTTAAAAAATGAGTTTATCAATGGTGATGTACAAGTTAGTTGGTCAGACAAATTTTGTAAGGCCTGGAGGAAATCCTTTTATGTTTTAAGATTAGAAATTTTTAAAAAATTTTGTTTAAAACAGAAAATGTCTTAAAAATAACTGAACTGTTAGGAATGGGTGGTCAAAAGCACAAAAAAATTATTTCTTTAAAAATAAAAGAAATATTTAAAAGAAGTTATTTGTTATTAAAACAGTTTTGATGGTTTTGTTACTGTCATTTCAGTTTACTCTATATAACATTTAAAAAAAAAAAGAAAAAAAAGAATAGTTTGGAAAATTGTAACACTTGTTTTCAAAAGACTTGCATTAGTTGTGTGTAAAAGTTCCCAGCATTCCACTAGACTGAATACCTAGTTGAAGACCTGGTTTTTCACTTGAAACTTTTGCACATACCTAACAAATAATGTGAATTCAAAAACATAACTTATTTTACTTGAACCATCATTTACGAGAGAAAAGAATTAGATTTGAGGATGGCATTTAATTTAATAATACTTTACAAACATGTGGAGGGATATTGATTTTTATTTAAAATTTTATTTTATAACTGATCTAATAATAATAGTGATAAATCATAAGCAATTTTATTTAACATTATAGAATTAATATTAAAAATTATGCTAAAAAGATTATTATGCTCTACAATCTATGTTGTATTGAGCACTTTTTAAAAAAAAGTAAATGCCAAAGAACTCTGGTTTCTAAACCTGTTGGTTTTCGTCATCTGGATATATATATATATATATATATATATATATATATATATATATAGGAAAAACTACTAAAAAGTTGTAAGTTTAAAAATGTATTTTTTTGACAGTATTTATTATATATATATATATATATATATATATATATAGATATATGATATTTCACACCAGCCTCGGGCTTTCATCAGAAACAAATGATTTTAAAATTTAAACTAGAAGCGTTCACCGCAAGAGCGTTCGTCGAGAGATGTTTACATCATGTGACATAGAAAGCGATAGATAATATAGATATATAATATAAAAAATAATGTTCAAACAATTCATTTCAATAATATATATATATATAAATATATATATATCATAATATAGATATATATATATATCATAATATATATATATATATATAATTATACTAATTGATTATTTATAAATATAGCATATAACTACTATGATAAAATTACAATCATAATCCTTAATAAAAAAAATCAATTGGTCAAAAAATGTGTTATCTACCAGTTGTTTTGATATAACATCTTTGAAAAGTCATATTTTTCATGTTTATAACTCAACTAACATAGAAAGAATACAGGAATAAAGAACTTGCCTAAGGTTTACTGAGCTAATATTCTTAAGAAAGAATTAGTCTGAATATCACTGAATAAATGAAAATGATTATATTGCATCAAATGTTAAGTCTGCTGCCAGGAAAGTCAGTTGATTAAGTTGCGCTAGACAATTTTTTATCACCAGAATCTATCATTCACATTTATAAGTTTACCATTCATCCATGTATTGAATATTGCTGCCACACTGGGTCTGGTACTTCTGTTATATATACAGAAATTTCTGATATAATCTAAAGAAACTGCAATGTTATTCGTCTTGAAATGGCATTTTAGTATCAGTCTTCCCACTGCCATAGCATAGCTTCTCTATACCTTTTCCATAAATATTTTCATAATCATTCTGATGAGCTTTCCTCATTGGTACATCATGGATGTAAGTGCAATACTTGATTGGTAACTAGGTCACTGTTGAAATTTCTACTTGTAACCTATGCTAATAGTGTCTCCTCTTGCGCTTTTTGCTTGTGGAAATCTTTTCAGCTTTCCTGTTAACTACAGTCTTCAAAAATGTGTATTGCAATGTCAATTGTTGTCATCTGTCTACTTGAATTTTGTCCTTTTGTCCTCTGTTTTTCTCACTCTCAGGAACTCCTTGCATCGTATTGAGTTTTATCATCTTGCTTAAGAGTGAAATGATTAAAAATAAATACAGCTTAGTCAAGTTGTTTTTATTTATTAGAAATAATAAGTAAAAAAAATCTTGACTAAGCTCTTCAAAATGGTTGTTGTAATGAAGAGAATATTTTCAAACAAGTGCAATTTTTTTTGCATACAATAACTACACAACCTTTTAGAATTCTGGTTTTGGGAGTGATGTCATGCTGTAGTTTTCCCCTCTCTCTCACCACCACCACCACCACCCTTAGTAAGAGTATCTCCTGGTTGAAAATTCAGGCCTCTCAGCTTCCTGTCTGCTACTCAACCACCAAAATACCTACAAGTACATGCCACTTGATAGCTACCAATTTTATAAGTGTATAAGCAAGGGAACTAGAAAACATTTGTGTGGAAGTTCACTTTAGGTATAAAAGAACATATATACATACATGCATACATTATTTTTAAACTATTTACATTATTTGGACTAGTGTCCTCATCTTTGTTGCCATTTGTATAACATTTTAGCCATTGTATGCTCTGGCCTTCTTCAGGTACGAGGAATTTCGAACTGATCCCTCTATTACAATCACTAGGATATATCATTCTCATCTCTTGTGTAGAGCCTCTTTTGGTAGTCATGAGTTATCTCCCTCTAACCCTCTAAGTTTAAATGGCCAAAACATCGTACAAATGGCAACAAAAATGAGGACAATTGTCCTAATAATGTAAATAGTGTAAATACCACTTTATCTCAGAAATATAGACAAATATTATTTTTAAAATTCAAAAATAATTCTATCAACTTGACAAGGGACTTAATTTTTAATCAAGCTCACTAATTTTCTTATATTAATGTTTTATTAAAATTTTTAAAATATGTTTTTGTTAGTTATAAATCATATATTTCTTTATATTACATGAATGCAATTTTTGGTTAACTTTGTTATTTTTATGCTAATTGGAGATTTTCTAACTTCATAAATGGATTTGCCCTAAAAGACCTTCACATAAATTTTCAATGACTAATTAAGAACTTGCATCTATTTGATATTAATAATAATAATAATAATAATAATACTAAATTAATGGATGTGCTATGCCACCCACCTCTACTACAGGAGCAGTTGATTGTAAGTTATACATTCCACAAGATGCAAAGGTGTTAAGAATACATAGTTTGGTTTCAGAAGATTCTTTATTAAGAACATGGAATACAGAGAGTGGTCTAAAGCTCACTGGAATTGACAGAGAGAAAATTATTTCAGTTCTCTGTTGCAAGGGAAAACACAATCAACAAAACTTAGCAAAAAAAAAAAAAAAAAAAAAAAAGTCACCTACTTTTAGGCCACTCAATACAAATGTTTATTAAGCAGGCATTTCTTTATGGAATAGATGTTTCCTTTTCTTTTTGAAATTTTGTTTTAATGATACATAGAACAAAATGGCTTCTTGATGATAAAATTTATTTTTCCCCTCCCCCACATTTTTGCCAAAAATAAAAGACAATTACAAAAATTAAAAATGAAGTAATAAAAACAAATAATGAATGAATGTAAATAGAAGGGTTAATAAAAAAAAAAAAAAGAAAAAAGAAAAAAGTAACCTGAATATATTGATTCAGGATAAGGCCAAGGGAGGTAAATGTTTTGTTTTTGTTTTTAACTTTAGGAAATGAAACAAATTTAAAGAATAAACAAAAAAGTTGTAGTCTCAACAGTATGACTGGTCTGGAGTTTGGATACAGCTAACAAGTTCCAACATTCATTTTTTTTTTTAAATACATTTTGTTCGTAAATAAAAGACAAAGACAAACAAGCCTTCTCTTCTTAGTACTTTAAAAAAGAAATCACAAAAAATATTAATTTTTGATCAAGTGATATTAGAAAGCATCAAAATAGAATTATTTTATCACAACTTGATTGAATATACAATGGTTGCTTTATTAGCATGGATGTTTATAAATCTGCACATATACTAAAAATCTAGTGAAATTCTTATATTTCTATGCTTATTTTCTACATGTAGTAAACAAAATTCACTTTTTCCAAACCTTTAGGCAATATTTTTTTTTTTTAAATAAAACTGTTCCAAAATCTTATTTATAACAAGGAAAATAGAAATTAATAAAAAAAAAAATCTTTATAAACTGTCTAAGCCTTTTCATCATTGTAATAATAAATAATATGTGAGCATCTGCCAAAAAGTTAAGCTAAGAGTAAGATTTCAGTTTATAAACCTGACTTCAGCTTAGGTGTATTTTGATCATTCCCAAAATAGTCAAAATGGCTCATTTTTCATCACAGGCTAACACACCTGAATCCACCAAAATTAATTTGTCAGTGATGAGACACAAATAAAATCTTAGTAGTCATGTCTATTTTAGCTTTAAAATAAAATGTTTTTCATTAAAAAAAATAGTTGAGTCAGAATTTACCTATTGTGTTTCACCACTTGTTAAATGTCTATATTTTTGCTTCAGGTTCAGAGGAATTATTTGAGTTGTGACAAAAAAAAGGAAAAAAAAAAACTGCACATAAAGTACAAAGAGATGTTTATGTTAATATGCTTTCTAGCATCATTTAATCAAAAAAAAAAAAAAAAAAAAAAAGAATTAATGACAGTAATAAAAAATATCTTTCTTGGAACAGACTCATCTTTAATTTTGCACTGATCCTCAATGTGTTTACATATCAATTGAGTGCATATGCACCAATAAACACAAGTCAGATTTTTTTTCTTTTTCTGGACTGCAGACCTTGTCTTCCTTTTCTTTGGTTACAATTTGTAATCTTTTCAATCTAAGAAAAATTAATAAATAATAGTTCATGAAATGACTGAAAACAAATTTATCTTTCTGGGGTTTGTAGTCACTGAACAGTAATTAGCTAAATGGGAACAGTACGGCTGTGGTTAATATTACAGGCAGGACCTAGTGAGAAAGAAAAAAAAACGAAAAGAAAAATTCTGTGCATTTTTTTAACTTCCAGTTTTTGCAGTCAATACACAATTATTCATTTGCTTTCTTTTCTTCCAAGTTAATCTTAACCATTTCTTTTTAAGTTAGCCTATTGTTGATATTCTCAGGAGTATCCCAAAATGACCACATTGTAATGAGGATAAGAAATGCTTGCCTTAAATCTAAATGGTCATTATTTTCTTTCATGTTCAATTCAACTATGATTGGTTGAATAACTAATAATTTATCAATGTGAACTACATCTCTATTCCAAAATGTAATATCTATACCATTGGGTACTGTAGAAATGAAGCAACAGCAAATATACTTGAGTAGTGAAAGACTTACTCAACATACAGATTTAAAATTTTTAACATCTGCCTTTTAATAGATATTTGCACATTTAATGGCTGATTTTTACAAGTATACAAAAAAAGTGACTACAGTAAGTTTATGATGAAAAAAAAAGTAAAGTTGATTAGTTCTTAACTTAAAAAATAGTCAATCATGACTTTATCGAAATATTAAGGTTATTTCCACATCATCTAGTCAATTGCCTGTGTACAAAAAACAATGTCACCGTATTGGAATTGCTATTCTAGTCTATCTAAAGGGAATGAGTGATTTTATTAATTAAAATGAGTTTATTCAGAAGAATATGGAAATAATTCCTTTTCAAAATTCAGACTATAAATTGAAAAATGGAAAAAAAAATTTAAATCTAAACATTTAAAAAAAATTTTAATACAAAATGAGTCTAAAATCTTTCTAATAGCTAAACTGATTTTTGTATTATTTTTTTTCTTTAAACAACAATAGTATCAAAACATATTTGATTTCAATATTTATGATATTCTTTGAAATCATGACTCATGGAATGGTAGTAAGTAGTGCCTCAATTTGAATGAAGACATCATGTAAAAACACTTGACATGTCTGCATATATACACTTGGGTTTTGCAAAGAATACAAATAGATATTCATACCTTTCAGGTATTGCAGGTTTTACAAGTACAAAAATGGACTGACTGCACTGGGCATAAGGCAGAAAAGATTTTTAAATTTTAAACTGAGGCCTATAAGGCTTGCTCCATGACTCAATCATGAAAGCCTACCATGAAATAATGCAAGTGGCAGGCAAAGAGATGTTATATAGTTGCTATTGAAGGAGCTTAAGTGTCAGCCAATTTGCAGTAAATACAAGTTAAGGAACTTTAATGCATGGAAGCAAGAACATTGAAAAAAACATACATATTGCTTTTTTTCCCTTCTATTTGGCTTTGCTATGAGCAAATTCCATGAAGGAAAATAGAAATTTTGAAGATACAAAATCAATGTGGTATTTGGTGCTTTCTTTTGTAGATAGGTGTTTGAAACAAGGCTGGAAAGTGCTTTAAAAAAAAAAAAGAAAAAGGGGTCTCTTTAATGTGCGCTTCTAAAATATAAGAAGGCCCCGCATGATATGTTGGCCACAACAAGCAATACTGATCAGTTAAGAAACAGATATGCAAACCAAATTCCAAAAATATAGCTGAAATACTAATCTGAAAATAAAATGATTTATATTACTGGTACAATATTACTAAAAATATATTGCTAAGTTATATTTCTTATCACTATAACAGCAATATTTTTAATAAAAGAAAAAAGTCAATGAAAATAATAGTTTATTACAAATGACAATAAGCTAAGATGGTTTTAACTATTGATTATAATATAAATTAATATCAATATTAATTCAGATTATTTTATAGCTATAGGAATATTAACAATTATGATAATAATTATTAATATTAATGAAGAAATCCATTATCAAATGAACAAAAGTAACAAAATAGTAATATAATTAGCTACATTAGTTTGTGGAGTAATCATTCTAAGTGGACCTTTTAAATATTGCAAAGATATTTTTTTATTTTCTACCCCCTTCCCTCCCACAATAAGGACTACACAAATCACTTAATGAAGGTTCCAATGATTTGTTAAAAAAATAATAAAAGCATGAAGGAATATGTCCTCTTTTGTGTAATTGAATAATGACTAGAACAAATTTGATGTCACAGTATAAAAGAAGGATGGTGGTACAATGTTGCATAATGATGATTCAAGTAAGCCATCAACAAAACACACAGCGACAGCAACATTATTATTATCTTCCATCCTATAGCAGGGCATTCAAACAATAGGCTGAGTTAAGTTTGATGATTTTTTTTTTTTTTTTTTTTTTGAGGGCTTTTTTTATTTTAGATTTTCATGATTTTTTTTCACTTCAATTTTTTTCTTTTTTTCATTTATGTTATTTATATTTCTCTGCACATATATTATTAGCTTTATCATATCGGCAAAACATTTCTGGATTTTTATATTTTCTGCAAATAACATCTGTGTGCAAGAGTCGTTTGTCTTTTCTTTTTCTTTTTTTTCACATTGTTTTAAAGTTTAGTCTTGCCAGTGAGAATAGTTTGTTTTGTTTCTCTTTTTGTTCTTTTGGTTTTAAAAAAAAGTTACATATTTATTTTTGCCGTTTGTCTTTTGTTTTGTTTTTTCAGATAAATTTTGACAAAGTAAATCAATTTTCTCTTTAGTATTGTTGTCATCTATGTTTATAAACATTGTACAAAGTCATATAATTCTTGTGGCCAATACAATTAAAACCTGAACAAGCTTCAACATTTAAATAAGGTACAAAATATATACAAAGAGCTTATATATATATATATATATATATATATATATATATATATATTACAGGCAGAAAAAGACAACAGATGGACCCAAAGTCTGCTTGCTTGCTGCTGCTGTTACTGCTGCACACAGTAGAAGGTGGGTTAGGCTGTTTAAAGAAAGAAAGAAAAAAAATCTTTCTTCTCTCTCTCAACTTCAGACCTCATAGAACAATAAAAGAAAGCAGGGCTTTTTTCTTGAATAGGTTTGGATAGTTATAGATTAACTCATGTAAATAATCTTTTTATACACCTTTGTAATGTTTGTTGAAAAGAGACGTGTGTGTGTGTAAGAGAGAGAGAGAGAGAGAGAGAGACTTTAATGATTAATATTATGGCAGCAAGATTGGGGTGGAAGGGATTGAAAGAAGTAGAGAAGTAAAGGTGGGTATTAACAAGCCTATACACAGACACAAAATGGGCTGATGATGTCAGCTCTTTAAAGCTGGTAAATTAGGCACACAATGTTAGACTCCAGCCAGGAACCACTACAACTTCTCCATCAGTGAATAATTAATTAAAGTTTGAATGTGAATATAAAAAGAAACAAAATTACTAAATATCGAGAATCAAAGTTTCATTTGGTTTATAAAATAAAGAAAAATATTCAAGTTTATTTTTTTTAGATGTATAAATATGCGTACATAGAAACTATATAATTTTATATTTATTTTATCAATACATGAAATACATTATGCCACCATGGGTTGAAGACAGATGGATAAACTTAAGACCAGAATGATTCTGGCAAAGTTACATGGTCAAATCCAAGAATGATTCAGACATTTTTTATATTCGGTATATGATTATAAATTATCTAAAATAGCCATTTGTCATAAATTTTGTTTGTTGGTAAAGTCTGACAATCTTAATAAAATATACAAAGAGGATAAAGTATTGTCTGACTCACATTATGGATGAAGTAGACATGACTTAATATTATTACAACTGCCTTTAATTTTATAAATGTATGACCAAAATTAACTAATCATTGTATGGAAATTTCATACTTAAGTCATTATTGTAAACTTACTAAAAGTTTATATGTCTAATTTAAATATTTCGTTGTATATTTATTTATTAATATCATTCACATTACACACTATAGTAGAAAGGGAAATAAATCAACTTTAGGTGGTAAATTTATGAATAGTTATTTCCCTTAATCATTCGTCTATTTTAGTTTTCAATTCTGGATTTTTATTGAATCTGAATACATTGTTTCAAAATTTTTGTTTTATTGCATTATTAAAATTTTTTAATTTCCGTCATTTTTTTTTAATGGAAAATGTAGTCTAGTAATAGTAATAATTAATGAGTTGATGAAATTTTTGTTAAATATCATATAAAGGATCCTAAAAAAAAAAAAAAAAAAAAAAAAAAGAAGAAATTGTGGATTTCAAAGCAACCATGTAATAAGTACATGAAATATTTCCAGATTTATTTTCATGAGCTACATGTATTAAAATTAAGGGTCAGGATGTTACAAAAAGAGATCAGTGATGCATAAAACAGCATTGTATACCACACCTTTTTTTTTTTTTTTTTTTTTTGCCAGGATGTATTATTAAGAAAGAAACCAACATCTGTTAAATTTTCAGATAGCCATAACTTTAGAAAAATTAATTAAACCTTTTGTATTTAAAATAATTATTAACAAAATAAGGAAAAGTAAAAACTGGAAAAATGAAAATGGATATAATTAAAGGAAAAACAATGTATTAACAAGATGAATCCTCGGTTTAGTTAAGCCGATCATAAAAGGCAAAAAGAAGTTGGGGGATACACATAGACTTTGAGTCCAAAGTGTCTGCAAATGAGAGAAAAAACAAGTGTTCTTTCAGTCAATATCAACTTAAAAGAAAGACAATTCCAATAAAAACTCACTTACAACTGATAAGATCTATTTACAAGACATGTTCTTTGGAGCTTGTACATGAGAGATTGAGACACACAGAAAGAGATCTGAAAAGTTGGCAAGCAGTTTATATCTGGAATTCAAAAAACAAACAAACTGTTTTTGATTGTGGTGGCAGTGGTATTCAAGCAAGAAAGAATAACAAAGATAAATGATTATGACCAGACTGTTGTCAGAAGTGGGAAGTCTGCAAGCTATACCCATTTTTTTGTCTTTCATTATTTTCTTACAGGGCTCTGTTAAGAGTGTGTGTGTGTGTGTGTGTTTACATGAACACACTGGAATAATCACCTTTGGGAATAGTGCTTTCAAAATTTATTATAAATCATTTTTAATTTACCTTCTTTAAAGATTAAGAAAAAAAGAAAAATCTTAAATTAGATGCCAAGAAATGAGCTTGCTTGAATTCCTTTCAAAATCCTTCCATGAAGGAAAAAAAAGTTTTTTATAAAAGTATGAAAAAATTAAAACATCCATTCTTTCCAAATTGTTTTCCTGGAATGAAGGGAACTGCAATAATAATAATAATTAGTGGTGGTGGTGGTAGTGTTCGTGGTAGCGGCAGAGTGATGTGATGCTATGGGTAGTAGCAAATACAGTGGCAATTGTTAGCTGCAACAGCGCTGAATGCAACATTATCTACACTCAATCAATTTTCTAACATAAGCAGGACAAATTAATTTCCAGCATTAAACAATGCAAGTCATTTTTCTTATGTTTTCTTCTGTTTTGTTTTTTATTTTATATATATATGAGAAGGGGGTAAGAAGCAGGGTTGCAAATTAAAAAAGAAGATATTTTTTTTGTAACTCAAATTACTTGAAATATTATGCTCTTTTATTGTTTTCTTGCTTTCTTTCTCTCTCTCTCACTTTCTCTTGCTTTCAACCCCCCGCCCCCAACAGATGTGTTTTAATTTGTTTTCACACAAGGAATAATTTATTTTTATTCATTTAAAATTGAAAAATTAACAAAATTTTAATATATTCATATCTGTATTTATGCATACATATACACAATTACTTGTATACTGTGGTGAAGTGAACCATAGTTGTCTGCCCCTCGAACTATTCAACTATAAAAGAAATGGTCAAACCTCACTTATGGAGAGTAGTCAAATTGCATTAAATAAAGCTAAACATTCATTGTTTTTGTTTTTTAATATAAGTTAAAACAAGAGTGTGTAAGTGATAAAGCATATCTATTTATATACCTATAAAGGGTTAATTTTATTTTTAGAAGTGAAACAAAGTTATTGTGCTTATTAAGAATGTGCATGCTTATAAATAGAGGAGATTTTACAAGTATGTATTTGATTACTATAGCAGTAGATCAAGTTTCTATCATATTACTAGAATAGTAGCAGCAGTAGTAGTAATTGTCATTTTAATTTCAATAATCCAGATTGTCAACTGAAGTATTATTTAAACTTTGCATCACAGAATTGGAAAAATTAAGAAAAAAATTGAAGGAAGCAATAAGTATTCGAGCAGAAACATGTCAACAACACGTGTGAAGAAAAAAAGAAACAAGAGAGGCAACTGCATGAACAAGGGAGGCAACTTATTTCTCAAGACTTAATGAGATGTGAGAATAAAATAAAAAAAACTTTTTTCTGCATATGATCACAGTAAGAAAGAAATGTTTTTTTTATATTAGTTTAATAGTTTCGTAAATAAAACAAAAACACAATTTGCATTCTTTTTATGACATTTGCCTGATATTCCTTATGAAGTAAATGAATTTATAAAAAAAAATATTATATTTAAACTTGCAACTTTTTTTTGATAAGCTTTCAGCATCCTAAGTCAAGGAATGACAATAGAAAAAAATTAATAGTATTATCATACGATGAAATTTTATTTCAGACAATATTTGTATTGAATAAAGCCAACAGTTAGTTTCTCTGTAACCCTTTATACTATTTGAGCAATTAGGATATTAAAAATAAATTTGCTGTGTAACTGTCAGGTAGGTATGAGAACCATTAAAGAAATTAAGCTCAAAATCAGAGCTAAGCAAACAATTTCAAGACATATTTTTTATTAAATAAATCAAACTATGAAAATGAACTAATCAATCAAAGAACAAGGATCCACAAAATATAGCCGAATTGACTAATATTTAGAATTTTTTTTTGTTTTTCTCCTTTTTTAAATTAAAAAAGCCAATCTGGCAATAATGACAATATGTATATACAGTGGGCATATGCAGCTGCTTCATGTGCATAAACAGATATATAATATACATACTTATTTTGCTTGCAATAACAAAGTGCATAAAAATGAGTTGATGCACTGAAAATATAACATGGAACATAACAATTTTATAAAATAGACAACTATTGAAACATATATTTGTATGCCCAAGTATACAAACACACACACACATACATACATACACACACACACACATATATATATATATATATATATATATATATAGGAATCCCTCAATTAGTGTGGCTAATGTGTACATCAATAACTATAAAAAAATCAATTTTCAATTACTATAGTTAAACTAAAGAATGCTAACCAAGTTTGCACTAATTGATTTTTTGTATTTCAAAATTTTAGTGCACTAATCAAAAAAGTATTAGTACCATGCACATTATCGTGTGTTTGTGCATCTGTACACCCCCCTACACACAAAATAAAAATGCTAGCCATTAATACTAGCACATGATATACATAAAATGATAAAATTTAACATATATTCAATTTAAAAGAATTTCTGCAAATAAAGTACTCAATATTAGACTAGATTGATAAATATTAAATTAGAAATAAAAATGTTTAATGCTTAACAAAAGGTCAACTCAGAGTTTCATAATTTTTCAATCACCCATTGAGATTCAACAATCATTTTACAATAAATGTTGAACATTTTAACTTTCATACACAATGTTAAATGAACATAGAAATTCAAACTAATTGGGTAATGATGATGTGAAAAGTAGAAAATTGCATACACTAGGCATATGATGTAAAAGACTTGCCCAATTTTTCACATATTTGAGTCAGTTGGTTAAAAAGCAATGCATTTACCAACAGAACTACAACACCTAGCCCAATATTTACTGAATAATGTACTTAAAAGTATACAATGCATACAAATATAGAACTTACTAAAGAGAATTTATAAACAATTAAATTTTTTAACAAATTAGATTTTTGCTTTTAATCACATAAAATGCACACAATATAACAGGGATACATTATTTTGCAGTCATTGAATATTTGCTCCTTTCTTTGCATTTTTCATTTAATTAAAAAAAAATAATTGGTAATGAATAATAAGACCTATAACTAATAGAATTATCATTACTGCTGCAACTATTGTAAAAAAAAAAAATTAAGGAATGTATTAATTATAGGAACAGATTAGATTTTTTAATCTTTTCTAGCCTTTCTCTTAAATAGATAAATATTCACTGATACAGCATCGATGATTTATACACCTTTAGAAAACACACATGTTAACTTTTTTTTGGACAAATTATGATTTTGATTTAGCAAAGAGAAAGTGAGTGAGAACAAAATAAGGAAAGGGAGAGAGGTAAGTAAAATTTTGTGTATATGTATGCAAATTTGTGTAGAGGAGAGGTCTCATTTAGGGCACTGAATCTTTCATTGTTTTTTCTTTTTAGTATATTTTTCATTTTTTTCTTCTAATTTTTTTTTTAATTGTATTCAGCAGCTGGCGAGGTCACATTTTTGTGCCCCATATTTGATGAACCAGTGCAGCTCAAGTGAAAAAATAAAAATAAATTAAAATAAACAAAGTAAATAAAAAATAAAAATAAAAACCATAATGAGGTTTTTTAAGTGAAACCCCAAAAGGATTTTTTTTTTTAGGAATAACTTCCTAGTCATCATTGTAGCTGTACTTCTTTGGTCTTTCTTAATGTTTTCTTTTCCTTCTCCTCGGATATTGTAGTTGTCAAGCATTGCATTTGTGAACTACTTTTAAACAAATGTGGACATGGCTGATGGAGCAGCAGTCTCAGATACATCTTTCTTATCTGAGGTACCATATTGTCCAATGAAAGATCCATCTTCATT
Source organism: Ascarosepion bandense (assembly GCA_037127315.1). Lineage (NCBI taxonomy): Eukaryota > Metazoa > Mollusca > Cephalopoda > Sepiida > Sepiidae > Ascarosepion > Ascarosepion bandense. The sequence continues at coordinate 475,830 of JBBBDQ010001772.1, forward strand.
GAATTTACTTGGATCGACATCTCCATAGTCTCCAAGACTATCAGAATCACTTACTCCACTTGTTTTATCACCATTGACTAAAGCTCCAGGCTTCCCAACACCATTTTCATCACTGTAAGAGGAAAATTGTAATATTTATTATGATGAATACAATAAAACATGGAATCATTTGAAAACAAACACATTTTTAATTATTTTGAAAAAAATATATCTAATATTTTTCCCATAATTATAAAATAATTCATTAATATTCAGGTTATGTGGCCATCACTGTTTTTAACAAGAGATCAGTTTGAAATCTAAAATTATTTTTTTAAAGAAATGGGTCTTTTAATGTTTATTTTGTAATAAGAAAATCACATCTCATATATTAAGGATTTTAATCATTGTTACAAGAAAATGAAATGTGAAAGAGATATGTATCAAGCACAACATGAAGAATCATAAGGAATGTCATTAACTGCTGATATAAGTTTATCTTTCTTTCTTCTAAATAAAACATGTTGTAAGTTTCCAAATGACTTTAATTTCTTGATTTGATAGGTAAACAAGCTTTTTTTCACTGATGCCCGACTGCATAAATTTCCGTGTGCTACTAGATTGACATCTAGGTCCCATCTTTTTACCATTGAAAAAGCTAAATGTATCTGCCTCTTCTAGTCTGTTCTTAGCACTTCATGCCCTACTCTTGTTTCCCTGATGGTTACAACCTCCAAAAGTTTAAATGCAATGTCAATTGAAACCTTCTATCGCCCTGATTTCCCATCTTCTATCCTTTCAACAGCCCTGTATCCATTTTTTTCCTCTCTCTCTCTCTCTCAAAAAAAAAAAAAAAAAAAAAAAAAAACAGTTTAAAAAAAAAAATGTAGCCAAACTATTTTTATTGAACTCTCAACTTACAAAATGGTTACCTTAAATTCAATTCCAAGTGTAGATTACTGACTGAGGATAATCATACCAAATAAACATTATGAATGTAATTAATAAATAGAAAACTTAACAGTAGTCAGTAGAAATATTTTCTTGTTTTTTTTTCTTTTTGGGGGAAAGTTGACAGAGACAGGGAGACCTGTCCCAAAATAAAATATGTGTAATCATTACCATATATATATATATATATATTTTTTTTTTTTTTTTTTTTAATCATCTCACCCCAAGCAAGGCATTCCACTGCCACTATTGCGCATGGGGCTACATAGGGGAAGGTAAAGAGAAGGAGTGGATAGACATAGGGAATGTCAGGAGAAAGGTGATAGATGAGTAAGGATAGCAAGGATAAGTGTCGGGCAGATGGGAAGAGTGTTTGATAGAATGGGAGCAGGTTAGTGTGTTAGGAGGTGTCTATTGACCTTACATTTAAACTCCTGGAGATTGTAGCCGTCGGGGAAGCAATCGTTTGGAAGAGAATTCCACAGTTGGGAAGTGCGAGGAAAGAAACTGTTGGAGTAGAAGTTACGGCTGCATTTTATCGATTTCACTGTAAAAGGGTGGGATCTAGTTGCTAATCTAGTATCTCGTGCAAATTCGTATTTAGGGGGCACCAGTGATCTAAGTTCATCGGAGCAGAAGCCGTGAAAGTATTTATAGAAGAGACACAGCGAAGCCACGTCTCGCCGGTGGGAGAGAGACTGCAGGCGGTCTGCCAAGTCGGTATCTATCACATTACAGACCCTCCTCTGAACCTTATCGAGAAGCCCGAGGAGAACAGCAGGGGCACCCGACCAGATATGGCAGCAGTATTCAATGCACGGGCGGATGGTAGATTTGTAAATGTGCAGGATAGATTTAGACGGAAAAAACTTCCGGGCCCTACACAGAGAACCGACTTTCATAGCAGCGGATTTAGCAATGGATTCGATATAGTCATTCCATTTGAGGTCCGCTGAAAGTGTGAGACCAAGGAGGCGTAGTGTTTTACTCTCTGGGAGGCAAGCCTGGTCCATGCTAATGGGAGGTAGGTGAGATTGTCGATGATGGTTAATTGACAGTAGCTTCGTTTTAGAAGCATTAAAATTTACTAGCCATTTCTTACCCCAGTCCAATATGGATTGGAGGTCTTTTTCAATCTCGGCTGCAAGTTTAGCTTTGACGCCTACACCAGATTTTTGTTGGAGGCGAGAGTAAACTGTGGTGTCATCGGCGTACAAACCTATTTGGGTTCTTATGGAATCAGGGAGATCATTAATATATATCAGGAAGAGTGTAGGACCTAAGATGGAGCCTTGGGGGACACCTGCGTTTGTATGGTAGTTCTGAGAGGCATGTCCGTTTAATACCACTTTCATTGTGCGGTTAGAGAGGAATGACTGGATTAGTTCAAACAAATGTCCAGTTATACCATAGCTCCGCAGTTTACATAGAAGGCCAGCATGCCAAACTCTGTCGAACGCCTTAGATATATCCAATGCAACGGTTCGAGCTTCGCCATTCCTGTCGAGTGCCTGGTATATGTACTCGGTGATGGTCGTTAGCATATCAGCAGTAGACCTGGTGAAGCGGAAACCATATTGCTTGTCCGAGAGGAGCCTGTGTGCTGTGAGATGCTGAACCACCTCGGCGTTGATGAATGGCTTCGAACACTTTGCCAAAGATCGGAAGAAGGCTGATAGGGCGGTAATTTGCAGGGTCAGAGGGTTCTCCAGTGTTTTTAAATATGGGAACTATAGAGGAAGATTTCCAACAGGCAGGAAAGCAGGAAGCAGATAGGCAGAGGTTGTAGAGCTTAGAAAGGATAGAGGAGAGTTCAGGGGCACATTTCTTTAAGACTATGGTTGGGATTCCGTCACCACCGCTCGCTTTGTGAGGGTCAAGTTTTAAGATTATCTTAGAGACAAGCGAAGGTGTAATGTGGACATCATTCAGTTGTGCCTCGGTTCTAGGTGAGAAATCGGGTGTAAAGACTCCAGACGAGTCCAGACTCGAATTGTTCGAGAATCTGCGGGCAAAACATTCAGCCTTATCTGCTGGGGAGGTGAGGACCTCAAATTTATTGATTAGCGGGGGTATTGTGGACTTGCTCTTATTAAGTACTCTTTTACAGAGTCGCCAGTAGTCTTTAGAGCCGAATTTAGAGCATGCTATGCGTTGCTTCATTCTGGCAGCAAACAACATCTTAGCTTCGTTAAGTACCCTTTTACACTTATTACGAGCTGAAGTGAAAAGGCGCCTGTTTTCTTCCGACGCATAGTTACGATAAAGTCGGAAGAAATGATTCCGGTGGGCAATGGCAGCCGAACAAGCAGGTGAGAACCATGGAGACGAATGAGATTTAAGCTGGAATTTCCTAGCAGGGATGAAGGCATCAATGCCAGCCTTAACCCAGGAGGAGACCTCGGATGCACATTCTTCGATGGGAAGACTAAAGACGTTGTTCCAAGGGATGTCACAGAGGAAGTCTCGGAACGAATCCCAGTCTGCTCTTTGATAGCAGTATGATATTCTACTTGTCTGTGTTTCATGGGTCGGGCGGGAGTGGAGTGAAATATTGACGGACACTACAGTGTGGTCAGAGTTTCCAAGAGGGCAGAGTTGTCTGGTAGTGCAAGAGTCTGGGATGGAAGTGAAGCAGAGGTCTAGAAGTGAGTTGCTTCCGTTAGGGTTGTCGGAGAAACGCGTGGGGAAGTCCACTACTTGCGTAAGGGATTGGGTGATTGAAAAGTTCATGGTGTGGACACCAGCAGGGTCAGTGACAGCGTTCTTCAGCCACTTGGTGTGGTGGGCGTTAAAGTCACCAAACACGAATACATGGGCAGAGGGATGGGTAGAAATGGCTTTGTCAATATTGTCAGAAATGATGTCAAGTAACGAACAGTCAGGGGAGGAAGGAGAGCGGTACAGAAAGAAGAGATAGCTAATCGAGCTGAGAAGTGAGAGGCAGAAGCACATGAAAGAATGATCTAGGGATTCAAAAGATGACACCCTAGCTAAAGGAAGGTGTTCGCTGACATAGACACCAAGCCCATGCATATGAACATTGGAGTCCTTCCTGAAGAGGGGAAGGTAGCCAGGAACGCAGAACTCAGATGAGGGGATAGAAGTGTTAAGATTAGTTTCACATAGGGCTAATATATCAGGTGAGTTATTATGTATATTATGTATATTATGTATATTATATTATGTAGGTGAGTTATATATATATAAACACATACACTTGTTGGTTGAAGCTTATATAAATTCAGATTTAGAAGTGTTGACAACATCATTAGCAGCTTTTTCTAGATGATGTAAGAGAGCTTGCTGTACTTGTGGTATCTTGATATCTAGGCTATTTGCATAGTCAATATTGGCCAACTTTTCAACTTGAGAGTTTTGGTGATAAAGCAATATCTAGATGATGATGATGTTTATTAAGTGAAGTTCTCAATATATAGTTAAGAGTGATAACAAAGAGAAAAGGTGCAAGAGTGTCACCTTGAAGGACCCCTGTTTTAATTTTGAATAATCTAGTATCTCTTTCTGGAGATCTCACCCACAATTTGGTATTTCTACATAGCATCATTATGGCAGCTACTGTTTCAGAGGGGATTTCATATGACAGAAGTATCTTTTCTATTTCCCCCCTATGAACAGAATTGAAGATTTAGAGAAATCTACAAAAAGTAAGGCAGCCTGTAGATTCTTTGTCCTGACACTTTCAATAATCCACTGAACAGTCAGGATTTGTCCTACAGTTGATCTAGTTTTCTGAAAGCCATTTTGACTTTTCGAAGCACCTTCCCTATTTGGGTTGTATTCTGTTGAGAAGCATTGAGTTGTAAATTTTCAAACTTTTTACATACCTAGGAAGTGAGATCAATTCTGAAAATGTTGCGAAAATGTATATATCTAAAGTCTGGGGCACCCTGAATAAAATGGATGTCATCTGGAAATCTGATCTAGCAGACAACCTCAAACAGAGCTTCTTTCATGCCGCTGTAGATTCTGTTTTAATGTCTGGTGCCACTGCTCGGACATTAACTAAAACTCTTCAGACTAATCTTGATGCAACCTACACCTGGATGTTGAGCACTATACTTAAGACCTCTTGGAGATAACATCCAACTAAATCACAGCTCTACGAAAGCATCTCTGGAATTTCAACAATCTTAGATAAATGCACTTTGTAGAACACTGCTGGTAAGCAAAACAAGAACTTTTGAGTAATCTACTGCTCTGGACACCTAGCTATGTCACAAGACACCTAAATTGACTAACTAGGTAATGATACAGAATGCCACCCTAATGACCATGATGGTTGGGGTGATAAACTCATGAATGTCTAAGCTAGCTCAACTAAATATATAGGGTGAGGCAGAAATACTTCCAACATAATAGTAAAATATTAGTAACAATAGTATCTTCAGCAAGCCAATGCCTTACCATTATGTTGGAAGTATTTCTGCATCACCCTGAACACACACAAATAAGCAAACATATTTCTGTTTTGGATAGGTCCTTCTATCTCTATCAACTTCCCTCATATATATATATATAATGTACATGTGTGTGTGTGAGAGAGAGACTGTTTTCAATGATTTTAGCCAAAACTGGTGATTCATAAATTGTTAAACCCATCACTTTTTATGGATATTGTGTTAGTAGACATGAATAGTAGAAACAATTATTTATGTTTATTTCAATCTGATTAGTTCAGTGTGGGCACTGATCCAATATTAATTATTAATATTTATAAAATAACATCAATTACAAACTCCTGCATAAAGATTTTAAAAAATGTAATTTAAAAAAACTCAGCTTATTAAAATGAATCATTAAGCTACAAGAAAAAATATCAAGCAAAATTAGGTTGGGGAGGGGTCACTTTTTCTTCAACCTCATTAACCATAGAAGAATATTTAGTTAAAAGCTAATCTTGTGAAATAGTGTAATCATGAGTGCAGATTGCACAAAACTGTCAAAGTAAATTTATCATAACATATTGTAATTTTCTATTAAATATAAATAAAGAATATAATTCAACATCAAATGTATACAAAATGAATACAATGATATAAAATTTGTTCAAATTCAATAAATAATAAATGACAAATGAAGCTAAATTATGTAATAATTAAGAGCCAAATAAGTAGCAGATAAAAAGAGATATAAATCTTTATTGTGGTATGATTGCCTTCAACAAACACAATAATAACTTTAATGAGAGAAAAAAAAAGACATTGAAAATATGTAAAGAACGAAAATATATTGGGAAAGAGCAGAAGAAAAACCATTACGACATCACACCATTCAAATGCATATTAAACATATCATGCTTGGAGAGGATAAAAAAAATGAAAATTTTGAACTAAAATGAATGAATGCACCTAAAAGTATACTGAAAAGTGATATATATATATATATATATATATATATATATATATATATATATAAGTACTTGTGGGTTATCTGTTACCACTTTTTTGAGCCTGAGGAGGCTGACTTCTAACATTTTATGGTTAATCATCGATACAAATTTGTTAATGCAGATACTGGATTCCACACTCAGAATATCAAACATTTGTGGGAATCAGCAAAGTGGAGGAACAAGCATCACTAAGGGATGGCATGACACCATCTTGAGACTTAGCTGACTGAGTTCATAGGGAGAAGGCAACTGCCCAATGGGGTCAACTCATTTGACACCATCCAGCAAGCTATCGTCATAAACATGCCACTCGAATAATAAGATTATTAATGTTTGTTATTTGGATATAAATATAATTTAAGAAACAAACCATATATTTTTACCCATCTCTATTTGTGAAAAAGAAAATTAATTTAAAAAGTGGTGGCAGATAACCAAAATGTGTGTGTGTGTGTGTGTATGTGTGTGTGCGCGCACAAAAATTGCCAAGTGATACAGAAAAGCAGGTAAATAAAACATTTACTATAGATTTAATTCCTTTACCATTTTAGAAAAGAGGAGAAATCCTGTATAATAAAGTATGTTTAATGCATGCCTAGAATACATCTAACATATTTTTTATTTTGGTATGCATCATGAACACAATTCCCATAACCCCTTAGGGTCTAAGGGGTACCACATCTACTGCAGCAGTAGTATTTCTTACATTAGGCTATCTAGGATCCTTCAGGCTAATTTAAATTTAGTTTTTCTTTCTCCTTAATTGGCTGCCAACCAAAGTTATAAGGCCCAAACTATTCTGCTATTTACTCATAGATGGAGGGAAAAGAGATGGGTTCATACCTTTCATAAGGTATTAGCATGTAAGCAAATATAATGAACTCAACCGAAATTCAAACTTAGCTTTCCAATTTTGTCAATCTAAGCTGCTATCCATTACTCCACTATGCCTCCAGCATGGTATGCATAAGATAAATTAAATATTCTCTATTGACTAAACTATCCTAAATCTGTTGCTGAGATGGTACCCAAGAATATTAACAGTCTATAACTATATCAAATAAAATATCAAAAGATAAATTTAAATATACTGTAAATAAATATTTGAGAAGATTATATTCCAAATAAGGTAACTGTTTAAATACCCTTTGAAAATCACTGATATTCTGCTATTATTATTATTATTTTGCTAAATAACAAGATAAAGGGCCAACATTTAAATTAATGCACAGTACTTATTTCTAAAATTTGACTCAGAGATTTTTTCTCTATAATTTTAAAAGTCCTTTAATTTTCAGCAATCTTTATGATACTCATGCAGTAAGGTACCAATAGAAGATTTAAACAAAAGTAACAATGTAAAACATGCAATGCTCTTATTTTTCTCTGAAAATTGTATATATTTTTATATATTTTTTATGACACTTTATCTATACCTTAAAAACTAAAAATCTTTTGTCATGTATCATAGTTGACTAATTGATTGTTGTACAGCTTATCAACACTTTGCAGGTCATTTAATGCTGAAGCATATTGCATTAACAATTCTTTAGAGAATAACAATAATTTTTGCAGATATATCCTCCTCTTTAACTCATAGCTGGAGGAGGATATGAATTCATACCTTTCTCAAGGGATTTTGTGCATAGGTGAAGTTAGTGAACCTAAATGAAATATGAACTTGGCCTTCTGATTTTTTATTTGGAGCCACTTATGCATTACACCAACCGCTCATCCACCATGTATTGTATAAAGGTGTGTGAGTATAGAAACAAATGTGAACCATACTGCTTTACAAGATTGATGAATCCCAACCATTACAGCTTAAATTGAACATCATTATCTAATAAGAAAGAACTGCAAGCTGAAATTTATTTGCAAATGCTATCACTTTAAAACTTACCAAGTCTGCAAAAAAAAAATATATATATATATATATATATTACACACTTCAGGAAAGTAAAAACTTGTATAGATATTGTAATACTGAATTTACTCAGCGATCATGAGATTAATACAAGTTACCTTTGAATTCTGCAATCCCAAGAGATACTCAAAATGGCAACTATTAGCTTACAGACATTTATTAGTACAGTAAACTACTGCTTGGACAACATTGGCCAAAGTGTAAAGATGGATTGCTGCACAAGCATTTTCAATTTCTTCCTTAGAGGCTGCCAATTTAGTCAGTTCTGTGATACAGAACATCCTTTAGGGACCCTCAATGGTAAAAGTCTGCAGCAAAATCAGAATGTGGAATGAACTCAACTGCACCTCTTTAAAATAATCTTACATTCCTCAAACAAACATACATCTGCATGCTGTAGACACCACTTGTTGATGCTATAGCCATAAGGGTCATATAAAATATACTACAATAAACTATGTTATCTCAATTTGATAATACTACAAAAAGCAGGTTTTTTCTTTCCTGAAGTGAATTCATTTTTCTGGTGGACTGTGTATGTAGTTTCATCTGTTTCCAAGACAAATAGCTGGAAATCTCTTTTTTGTTTATAATAATCATTACGATTGATATAACTTCAGTAATTTTTGCACAAATAATTGCTTCTTTGATTTTTCTTTTATGAGTGACATTAGTTTTCATTAAACTGGCTAAAATCTAAAATGGGGAAAATTCTACAAAAAGTAATGTAAGAATATACATATACATAACAAAATGGATTCTATCAAGTTGATGTTTAAAAAAGAAATTAATTATTTATAAATATTAAGATTATATATATATATATATATATATATATATATATATTCAAATGTATTAACTTCTAAATGTCATCTTAAGCAAGTTCAAATCTTAGGCACATTAATCTCACAAATTAAAATGATATTGAGAATAGGTACTTTTTAATAAATTCTGGTTGGTATTTGCTAAATATTTCCTCAATGTTAAAATGCTTTATTCTAAAATATTTAGTTTTAGAACAATTACATTAAAAAAATTTCTTTAGTTTACTTTAAAGAACTGGTTAGTTCAATATTAAATTAAGAATAATTAATTTCCAAAAACATTTTGTAATAATCATTCAATGTTATTTATCATTAAATTATTTAGATAGTTGTAGGAATTTGATTTAAAACCAAATCATTCAAATGATTATCTTATATGTTATCAGTGCAGTCATCTCAATATTGACAACAAAACCAATTCACACAATAATCACAAACCATTCCATTGTACTGAAGAAGTATGAATTAGATAGAAAAATATAGTAATGTGGATTAGAGACTTAACTCAAACAATTCCCTTTATTTTAGTTTCTTCATGTTTTAACTAGAAATTGACTAAGATGGAATTACATGCAGTCAAACATGTTTCTATTTGTTTGTCTTTAATATTGACACTTCTTGAGTACAATGGGTTAATACCAGCTATTCAAATTAGATAACCAGTTTCAAACATTGTCTGGTGAGAAAGCTAAAAACTTAATATGGGTTACAAAAGTTATAACACACATTAAAACCCCAATAATTCATGACAATTTAAAGTGCAGCATTTTCCTTGCATAAAACTTTGAAAACTTGCAAACAAAATAACTTAATGTTACTTTTTTTAATACAATAAAAATTGCATTCTTACATATTTACTAAGGTAAGAAAATGGAAAATTTGTGTACATGATAAATCCTTATCAAATGAACTTATGTTATCCATGCACCAAAAATGTTATACACACACAAAACATTTATAGAAGAGAAAAAAAAAATGAAGAAAAATTTTTCAAGATTTTGTTTACCTTTTTTTTCTGTGAGCACAAAGAAGAAGAATAAAAGGATACAATCAGAAAAAGAATTGTTTTAATTTTGTTTGGTAAATAATTTGAATATGTCTTAATGATATAACTTTTTCAAAATTTTGACAGCATTAATTCTTTTTAACCTTATAAGTAACAAATAGAAAAGACATTTTTGTAAGGGTAGGAATTCAGAAACAAGATCTCTATTCATTTAATGGTCAATATTAACTGCTAAAGTATTTATCTAATCTTGGAATAGTTTTAGATGAAGTCTCTACTCTTTTCTTGGCAAAGTTAGTAGATGTTTTAAGTTTACTCCAAAACTGCAAAGCTTTAATACTGTCAAGAATTTTCAAGATATACGGCACAATCAAAATATCAACTTTTTTCAAAAGATTCTTTTTAATCTATATTCTACATGCATTTCTATATCAACTGTTTGCCTGTCATAATATATATATATATATATATATATATATATATATATATAAGCATGCAGTGTGGGCATAGAAGAATCCAAAGGAGTATCCTTAACATACAGTGGTAGGATAACTCTCTAAGAGAGCTCTAAACATATATGCATATAAATACATATAGAGCAAATATAAGAAAAATTAAGACGGACGCGTTATTACATAGTGAATCGGAAGTATAGGCCTATTTCAGGTGAACCATAGTCAGCTTCCGTCTTTATTTAACGAAGGATTCTACACGAATGAGATTCACAAAAACCTAAAAAAAAACGAATAGAAAAATAAAACGAATAAAAAAAATAAGTCGCTCCCTTAAAAGAGAAAATTTAAGGGAGCGACCGTTATTTTTTTATTCATTTCCTCGGGTTTTTGTGAATCTCATTCGTGTAGAATCCTTCGTTAAATAAAGACGGAAGCTGATGATGGCTCACTTGAAATAGGCCTATACTTCAGATTCACCATGAAATAACGCGTCTGTCTTAATTTTTCTTATATATATATATATATATATATATTCTAAGTGAAACCTCATTAAATGGCATCTTTTATTTTAAGTAGATTAGTGATATTATGATTATACAAGGTTGCTAATTCGAAACAAACTTACAATAAGGCTAGAAATCTGACAGGCAAAGAGTTATATACAAATTTAGATCAGAAAACATGACAGAAATCATTTTCTTATCAAATAAATAAAAAATCTTGAAACTGGTTATTATTTAAAATTTAAACATTTTTGCAAAAAAAAAAATTAGAAAGTAACAATTGATCATGTTTAAGGCTTATATTTTTCATGACTAAAACAAAAGAATTCGATAAAATAGAAGCATTCTTTTTATGATTTTTATTTTACTTTCTTTAAACATAAAGACTTGCTCCCTCTTCAAATGAGATGTCAGTGTTATTTTCATTTTTGTGTAATTTATACGATAATTTATCTATCACATCCTACATTCACTAATATCAAATAAGCAAATAGAAATTTTCTAAAAATAAATATAAGTACAACAAAATGTTAATAAATAGAATTTAAAAATTACTACGTTTTTGATAAAAATTTTCTAAAAAGTCTTTTGGATATAATTTTAAAGTTTCCACAAGGCCAATTACATAAAAAAAAACTTGGAAAGACAAGAAATTTGATAGACAAAACTTCTCTCTCTCTCCCTCTCTCACACACACACACATTAACATGCTTTTATCATAAACACTTATGATAAAAATATTACTGTATATAATGGTCTCCTAAGTATCAAGCACTCTTCAAAAAGTAAATCACTACAAACAGTGAACTGTTAATCCATTAGTTTGTACTACTAAGATTGATCTCTCTCTCTCTCACACATGCACACACACACACACACAATTGTGCCTGTTATAAATCAACTACCATTGAGATCTAAGGAGAAATAATGTTGGGGATTTTACTGATCACGACACCTATTTCAATAGATAACCTTTTTACTCAACCTGCAAATTAATACAAATTTAAGGAAGTGAATACAAAATAAGGAAGTTAAACTCTACGGAAGAACAGGTATAATAAAGAAAAGTTAATCACTATTCAATGTCTTTTTACTTTTATCAATATCTTTCTCTTTGTGGCCATTTATTAATAACAGTTTTGCTAGTCCATTCTCTGGCTTCCTTCAAGTGAAATTGACCTTGTTTTGTTTACTTTAGAATCTGTTGTTTCAATTTGGATATACTTATGTTGTCCTAAGTCATTTATGTGGACTCCCAGTTTTTTGCTTTGTTTTTTTTGTTAAAATGTGATACAAACAATTCAACTGAAAATCTCTGAAAATCTTTCTTTCTAATAATTTTAACTTAAGTAGAAAACTACATTTCATAACTAAACTGAGTTACATGACAAGAAGTGTTGTCAAAAATATAAATTTCTTATGTCATGTAAAATTATTGAAAGATTAAGAGCCAGTGATGAAATTGGTATATGTTTGCTTTGGCATCACATTTCAAACCAGATTTCAAATAACTATATAAATGATAATCAAATTGTATTACAAAGCTTAATAAATTCTTCTATCTGATGGTTTTATTTTATAATTCGTAATACAACCAACCTTATAGAAACAAATACATTTTACACATTTATTCACTATACCCTACAAAAATGTATTTTTATTATAAAGACAGTGAAAAATTGTTTATTCATTATTTACATAAAAGTCAAATTGGAAAAAACATGTTGTGAAGATCTAATAGGACTTTCTCAGCATGTATCACCAAATATTTCTTTTTCTATTGAGAAAGAAACAGACAGAGAGGGAAAGAGAAAGAAAGAAAGAAAGAAAGAAAGAAAGAGATCTTGAGAATAATGTAGTATATAATCTTATTTATAGCCCTCATATTTTTATTCCCACTGAGTGCTTCACACTTGTGGCCTTATGTTGAACTTAACCAAAAATATTAATAATACATGAATAGTGTACAACAATATTGATCACTGAAGTAATTAAGTAAAGAAGAAAAAAATATAGTCTATAAGTAACCTAGAAAAAAGACCAAAAGCAAGCAAAGACAATAAATTTTCTATTAATATTACACATACATTAAAGCAATAACTTCAGAAAAAACATGAGTGTATATGCTTACAGCATTAGTACATGAATTTTACTGAAGCATAAATTGTTTAGATGATTTTATTTTCAGAATAACATGCAGATTTATGAAGTAGGTTTTTAAAGAGAAAAGTTTTGTATACATAATGTAATTTCACAAGCAATCTAACCAAGTATTTGAACAAGTCAATTTTTTATTTATAAATTTTTAAAAATTTTTTAAAAATTTACTTAATATTGTCCATCAGACAATTATAAGAAATATTTGATGAAAGCTAGGGAAGCTTCTTAATATAAATACACATGAGAATATAAACAAAATCAACCAATTTTCTTGTTTGATAATCAAAAATGAATTACCTACAAATATATTTTCTTCTAAGTTATCAACATCCATCATAAATATTCTTTTACCTGAATGGGACACTATCTATTAGCAAACACCTGTACCAAAATTTCTTAAATACACTGACAGAAAATAATATAGCAACAACCTGAAAGACAATTTCAATTTTAAATTACTATGTGTATGCTAATGGGTAATAAATATTCTGATAAAATTTTAAAAGTCTTTGGCCATCTTGCAATATAGTAACACTCATACCAGTATGCTGTCTGTTTCTGTGCTTTAGACAGTGATACAAGCTGCAATAAGGTTTAATGTGATGAAAGAGCCCACTGTAATTAGGTGTCATGCCATAGAGATTCAAATATCTTTATTTCATACAGTTAGAGATATTTGAGAAGGATCATAGATTGTGAATCATCATCAGATTGGATGGTTATTTTAGATAACTGCTCTGTGTTGCGGATGTGATGTAGCAGTAGTGCTTTGATATTGGCAACAACAGTCAAATAAACATTTTTCTATTTCTAGACCAGGTCCTGGATGGTCATATAATACAGATGCTCACAAAGATTGTAAGAACAAAAGTGGCAGACTGCATGCTGTCCGCAGCACATAACAGAGCAAAACAGACAATTGGAAATCATTTACTTGCAGCAGGACTAAAGACATACATGCTTTTCACCAGACTTACACTTATTGTCATGCATATCTTCACTAGAGACTCAAATGACACTCTGTAGTGCTCAGTGATGAGAGCAGGTTCTACTTTTCATGCAAGTGATGGTCAATTGCATGAGCAATGTGGACCTAGGGAACAACATCTTACAGAGTGTATTTGCCTGTAACCCACAAACCAGTTACTACTCTTCTCACCTACGATGTTTGTGAAAGGAACTGTGAATAATATCACATAGACCCAGAACATTGTTCAACCCATTTTACTGCCACAGGAATGTAATGGCAGCAGCATGATGCTCACCTACATGATGCACAAGTTCTGCAATATATTTCACAACTTCTCTGCCCAGGACAATTGCCTAGACTTGTTCCTTTTTTATTTTTTTATTAATATTTACACTACAAAAGGCCCAAGAATAACTCAAGGTAGGGGATTATTGAAGGTGGTTGTTGTATAAGTGGTAAGATTAAGAGGTAAGAAGCATAGTTTATGAGAATATGTAGGAAAGATAGCCATTAACCCTAGGCTTGAAGAATTGGTTCCATAAAGTAGTGATTCAGGGAAGCAGCTGTTTGAGTGGAACTTCCTTCTTACTAATGGAATATGAAGGTTGGTTTAACTTTGTGTACATGGCAAGGCAAGTCTTATCTGGGAGTGCTAGAATTGATGAACATTTTCTGTGGAAATAGCTATAGAGTAGTGAGAAGCTTGCAATGTTTCGTCTATGGGAAGGAAATTTAGGGAGGAAATAATTCATCACCCACAAGGCTGCATAGACACTTTTAAACACTGGGGAGCTTTAGTTCTTATTGAACATATATGTGATAACACTTGACTTGTTCATTTATTCCACTAACAACTTTTGCTGTATTGTATCAACAGATTCAAAAGGCATGGAATAACATAACACAGGGTGGTATTTACCATCTGTAGTTAACATCAAAGTAGGTGATACAGTGTATTAATATGGGTGTGTGGGAGTGTAAGTAATAATTATAATATGTGATATACAATTTGTATATGTAGTCATTGACTGTAATTCAACTATGTTATTTATGCATTTAAGTTTGAGTAAAAATTGAAATACATATTTAGGGTGTTCCAATTTTATTTTCCATCAATGTATTTTTGGTTAAAAAACACATTAGCTCATAATGTGGGCGTATCTTTTTTTTAAAAAGCTATGGTTTTATTTCATGACATTTAAATCTATTTCTTCCAAAAGTTTTGCTTAGTGTACCATTGCTTAAAAAGGTAGAGAAACACTGATCTAGCGTATTACTTAACCTCACATATCTCTCACAATTTTTTCTGAAGTAATTTTTTTTCAATAGAAATTTCATAGCATAAAATGTAAATCAGAATAAACTTGAAGCAAGGAAATATATATATATAGTGACACGCATAAGTATTGGATACATGTTATTTTCTGCTATAACTCTAGTATATGTTCGCCATTTTGCCTGATATTTGGTAAGTAATATCTCGTAAAGTTGTTTTAGTTGTATGTGGAAGGAAAATTAAAAACTCATGGTTGAATTCATTTTTTTTATCAAAGTTCAAAATTACCCTATGCAAAAGTATTGAATACATGACACTTTTTTCAAATTTCTAATCAAAACTTTGTATTTTAAAAGACTTTAAATATTCAAATTTTCAATAGTATTGGAATGTTATCTCTGACCAATCAGAGAAGCACACAATTGCTTACAAGATAGTGCTACTAATCATGATGTATATTCTGCAATTCAAGGATTAAAAATGGCAAAACTAAAGAATTATCCAGAGATATATGCGAGATAGAATCACTGAACATCACAAAGGAAGACAAGGTTACCGAAAAATTGGCAAATAAAAATGAATCTAGCACTAAGTACAGTAGGAAATATCATCAGAAAGTATAAGAAGTATGGCGACGGTACAGCAAACCTTCCAAGAAATGGAAGACTGAGAAAAATAAATGTGAGGAATTCAAGGTGATTCAGCAGAAATGTGCAAAAAAAAAAAAAAAAAAAAAAAAAAAAAAACCTTCATTACTCGTTCTGAAATTAAAAATGATCTTGAAGGTGCTAGAATTAATGTAAGTAAGGATACTATTAGCAGAGCTCTATATCGTACAGGCTTTCATTCAAGATTATCAAGAAAAGTGCCTTTACTGAAAACCAAACATGTCAAAGAGCGATTAAAGTTTGTCAAAACTTATGAAAAGAAAGGTATGCAGTTTTGGTAAAAAGTAATCTGGTCGGATGAAACAAAAGTTGAACTATTTGGAAGGAACACAGCAACAAGTGTTTGGCGAAAAAAATGGCACTGACTTCAACAAGCACAATACCATCCCCACAGTTAAGTTTGGGGTTGGTTCCGTTATGATATGGGGATGCATTTCATCCAAGGGCACTGGTGAGTTACAAGTTATCCATGGTAGAATGAATGTACAGGGAGATTCTAGAGAAGAACCTTCAGAAATCTGCAACTTCAGGACATGGTCAGAATTTCGTGCTTCAGCATAACAATGATCCCAAACATACCACAAAACTTACAAAGGAATGGTTTGAAAATAATGGTGTTAGTACTTTCAATTGGCCAAGTCAGTCTCCTGACTTGAATCCAATTGAGAATTTGTGGAATACTTTGAAGGTTAAAGTTCATAAGTGGAATCCACAAAATATCAAGCAATTAGAGAAATTATACAAAGAAGAATGGGGTAAAGTAACGGTGGATCAGTGTGGAAAACTTGTGGCCAACTATAGAAAGTGACTGGAAGCAGTGAAACAAAACAGAGGCTACGCTACAAAATATTAAATTGATGTATCCAATACTTTTGCATAGGGTAATTTTGAACTTTGATTAAAAAAAATGGATTCAACCATGAGTTTTTAATTTTCTTTCCACATACAACTAAAACAACTTTATGAGATATTACTTACCAAATATCAGGCAAAATGGCAAACATAAACTAGAGTTATAACAGAAAATAACATGTATCCAATACTTATGCATGTCACTGTGTGTGCATATATATATATATATATATACACACACATACACAAGCAAGGGACTGCATTAAGCATATCCAGGGAGAGTAAATTAAATCAAAAATATATTAAATAATAGTCTTGTAATGAACTTACTTCTTACTGTCATTGAAATGGTCATCATTACCATAAGGATCATGTCCACGCAATCGTTCTTCTTCTTGTACTGGAAAGAAATAAAAAAGAAAAAAATTATTAAAAAAGAACACTCCAGTTAAATGGCTTTCTATAAAACATGCAAGACATTTTATAAAATCCATTTTTAAAGCAGCTGACACTAACCTACAGGTGTACAACTCACAATGCTTTCTTGACCTTATGCTTTCTACACATCAAATATATCTGGTCTGATACTTATATATCTAGAGATTCTTGACAAAATCTAAAGAAGAATCTGCAACATAATTGGTCCTGACTTGGTATCTCAGCTTCAGTCATTTTCCCATTGACATGACAGATTCCCTATGCCTTTTTTATAAATATTTTCATAGTAATTGTTTTAATGAGCTTTCTTCTTTAGTATCTCAGTTTCACAGATTTAAGCACAGTACTAGATTGGCAGCTAGGTCTCATTATTTTACAGTTGAAATGGCTAAATGTAGCCATAAGTTTTATGCTAACAGTTCTCGCTTGTCAAAATCTCTTTTGGCTTCCCAGTTAATTTTGATCTTCAAAATTTTAAATGCAATGTTAATTGTTATGTTCTGGCTTCTTAATTTCTGTTCTTTTATTGTTCCCACTATTTAATAATGTTTTCTTTTTCTCATATTATTTCCTACTCAGTAACCCTTTGTATCTTAGTGGCTTTATTGACTTCCTTGAGGTGAAATGATAAAAAAATGTAATTTAATGCATGCAAAAAAAAAAAAATTTATTTAAGAAAATAATGAATTGCAAATTATAGGCTCATCAGTTTTATTATGAAGCCTTTTAATGTCTATAGCCAGGTTTTCCCAGTGTTAAATATGAATTTTTTTTTTTAAGGAAAATTGATGAGGTGGCTTTAGAGTTTTTGTAACTTAACAACAGGATGAAAAATACCCTGTATAAATCATATTTAATTATTATTTATTATGTGATAGTTTTGCAACAATGATGTAATTTATTATTATTATTATTATTATTATTATTTTGGGGAGTGCATCTCCATTAGATACAAATTTAATATATGTAAAATGAATTGAATGTTATACCTTAAATGAAAAAAAAATGGCATTTTCACATACGATCCAAGCCCCACTTCCTCTCACATACACCAATGAACAGTAATGATTATATATGCACGTCTTCTAGAAATGTTACTCACCATCATACTTAGCTTCCCGATTTCTCTTTGCAATACACACAATAATCAAAATAAGGATGAGCAGGGCAATTGCAACCATCATTGCAATAAACCAAGTAGCTGAGGTCAGATCCTGCGTGGCTGTACCTAGACAAAGTAAATATAGAAAAAAGAAAATAATAATAATAATAATTGCTGTTATATTTTTAAGAGTGCATGAAAAAACTTTATATTTGAATAGCTAAACAAAGAATAATAACAAAAATATTATTTATAAGTATAAGATTAGTAGAACTTGAGATAAGTTGTAACAATTAGGAGAAAACTGAAGAACATATTTTGTAAATACCTGGTTAATAAACAAATGGTGAGAATGATGCAAAACAAATCTCAAAATACTGTAAGCAAACAATATTTCATAGTGGATATTGTTCAGACTGTTGTCCTCATCGTTATAGTCATATTCAACTTCAGTATCTGTCTATATTTCTAAGATGAGGTATTGTAACTTTTTACACTATTTACATTATTCCGACTGTTGTTCTCATCTTTATTGCCACATTTTCAATGTTTCAGTCATTGAATGCACTGGCCTTCTTCAAGTTAAGGTTGGTGTGTACAATGGCTGAAATGTTGTGAATATGGCAATAAAGATGAAGACCAAACAATGTAAATAGTTACAATACCTCATTACAGAAATATATACAGATGTTAACTGACTTTGTAAAAGAGATTCTGCAACTGTGCAAAATGACTGAAAAAGAATTATTTCACAACAATCAAATGATATTTGAAAATATTTAAAAGTTTATAAAAAAATTAGTTTTGTGCATTGACAAATATAAATGTAAACAACATATTAAACTTATACTATCAATGCAATACCATAATGAAATAGTAAATCATAAAATAACAAAAATTATAAATGAAAAGAGACAATAAAAATGATAGATGAAAAAAAAAAAAAAAAAAAAAAACAATGGAGAAAAACCATTTCCCTTTAAACTTTCAACCACAGTTAACATAATGAACTTTTAACAGACACTTTATCTTTTATACACTATGTCCTTTCAAGACATTGGCAATCATGACTCTCCACAATTTCCTGTCTTTTGTTGATCTGGATAACTCTTTATAATATGTTTTTTCTCCTTCTATTAGCCATTTATTCAAGTAGATTATTCAGTTACCTCAACCCCAACATCTTTTATTGCCTTCAACAAATCCTGTGTGTTTTGAATTACCCTAGTCTTCTTTACTTATTATGTAACCCAGAGATTTCAGATGTCTCTTTTCTTAAAATTTTCTTTGCAATTTCTATTCTCCTTAAATTTTCCTTGTTATTTACATAATCTGTCTGTGACATTCTTAATAATGATCAGTAGAACTACTTCAAGCCACTTCTTTAATTGTGTGGAGACAACTACTCAGCATTCATTGTTAAATAGGAAATTAGATATTACATATTTGTTCAACATGCTTTATTCTATATCTACATGCAAGCTCTTTATTTCCAATAGAAGTTTACAGATTATTACTCTGAATGTCTTTCCAATGCAATTCAGCGTTCTAATATTTCAAACAACTCTTCATGTTGTATCTTATCAAATGCCTTTGTGCAATCTATAAAACATAGGTATAAATCTTTTTACATTCGTATTACTTGCTCTGATTGCCTTCTGATCCTACATTTCTTCTTCCTGTGTCTTAGCCAAAGCCACATTCTTTCCCTATTTCTATTTGAATTCTGCTACAAGTGCTATTTATTAGAATCCTAATGATTAGTTTAGCTATGTGACTAATCAAGCAGATTATCAAATGAAGTTTGTATTTATTTGCACTTGTTTTATTTGGTAGTGCCATGAAAACTGATCTACTGAAGTTCTCTAGTATTTCACTATTGTCATATATCTCATTATTTTGGTAACCTTATCAATCCTGAAATATCTAAGGCCATCAGCATTTTAATTATAATCTTATCTGGTCCTGCTACTTTATTCCTTTTCATCTTAATACTATGAATTCTTCTATATTTTTATGTTTTTTTAGTTTCTCTCTGGTTGTCATGGAAGAGGTTTCCAATATATTGCATCCTGCTGAAGAGCAGGTTTTCTGTTCTGCTGTTTTAAAAAAAATCTTTTGATGTATACCTGCAGTTTTTCTCTCTCTGCACACTTCTCATTGAGTCAGTCAGCTTTTGCTTGCCAGCATTTACTTCAAGGTCATTGCTTAATATCTTATATTCTATGACATTTCTTGACATTAGAGGATGTCTCACTTTCATTTGATCAAGAATTTTACTTTCCATCCACTTCATTTTTGTTTCTTGTTTCTGTTCTCTTGGAATGACTTTCTTATTTTACTGTTGTCATTAGTACTTTCCACAAGGTGTTTTTCTGGTTGTTCCTAGCCTCTGCCAATATTTTATTGAGTTGGAACAAAAGTTTATAGTGTTTTTCAGGAGGAGACATTTGGACACATGTTGCACATGTGACAAATTTATGATATATATATATATATATATATATATATATATATATCCTGAAAGGCGATAATTGTGGATTTGAAAATCAATAGGTTCAGAAATGGAAAATTCCTATCTAGAAGACCAATAATGATCCAGCAGTCATTGACGGTGATCAAATTAGAATGTGATTTAAAAATAATCCATATCACACAACACAGGATTGTAGAGATATTCTACATACCTTGTATCAGTTGTAAGGCATTTGAAAACACTTTAATATGTGAATCACTACAATGTTTCAGTGCCTCATGATTTAATAGAAAACAAATTTAATGAACCTCATTTCCATCTGTAATTCACTGCTCAAACAAAAAAAAAGTTTTGGAAAGAACAATCTTAGATGATGAAAAATGGATTATTGTAAACAATCCATTTTTCATCATCACCTTGTTAAGAAAAATGTGCAGCAAAAAATGTCCTGGGTAAAATAAAAACGCCATTCTAAAAGCTAATCTGCATTGAAAGATTTTATCGAATTAGAAAGTCACAATTTTTTCTGCAAAATCATACATCAAATTCAAACAAGTAATGTTCTCAATTGAACTATTTAAAGGCAGTAAGCAATGAACATTGGCCAATTAGAATGGTATCATCTTCCATAAGAACAATGCCAGACCTCACGTCTCTTTGCAGACCTGGTAGAAATTGGTACAGCTTGGCTGGTATGTTCTACAACACACACTGTACTCACTTGAGCTTGCAACTGATTTTGATCCCTACAAAATTCTTCTAATACAAGGAACTTCAATTGTATGGAAACATTAAAACCACTTAGACAAGTTCAGTACCCAAAAAGATACTAAATTCTTAGAAGATGGCATCAAAGCTGGCAAAAGGTAGTGGAACAAATTGGAAAATAAGTAGTTGAATAAATTTTTATACAAATACTTAAATGATCTTTGAAATTCACTTAAGACACACTTTGAACTTCTTTTTTTTTTTTTAACCTAATATATTTGTACTCAACTATATGTTTGTTTACAAATTATTTTTATTCTACTAGTTATTAATTATTTTCTAATTGAGTTCTCTTCCAACTTATCACTAATAGGAAACAACCCAGTTACCAAAATGATATAAACATAAAATGTATATAAATACTTGCTACAAAATAAAATCCTTGCATTTACCTTGATAAAGTTCCTCAGAACACAAAACATGCTGGTTAAGATAAGTTTTCCTTTTGTCTTTATTCATAAACATAAATGCAAGAATTTATTTTTAAAAGTAACACTAAACTTATGTAGTTAGCATAAAATCTGAACAGATATTATCTATTATGATGAAAAACCTTTATTCTCAATACAGTTATACATTATTGTCACTCATAATTTCAAACTTTTTCAGATAATGTTCAAAAGAATAAGACTCATTCATTTGAAAGTTCTTTAATGCCTCATAACAAATAGTTAAAAACTTGGAAAATAATAATTCAAAATTTACAAAATTATATTTTAAAAAATTTCTTTTCATAGACATTTAGCAAAGTTTTGACATTAATCCCCATTCAAGGCCAACATCCATAATTTGAAAATATTTCAAACTTTCTTTCTGAATGGTCAGTCTTGTGTGTGTGTGTTTTTTTTAACTTTCTTCCTGAACAGTCAGTTTTATATTTCTTTTTAGTTAAGTTGCAGATTAGGCAAGTTGTCATATTTTTGCAGATTTACCTGCATAAAAAGCTACTTTGTCAAAAGTTTAAGAAAAAAATTAACAATGTAAGGTATAACATTATAGAAATTTTTCATTAGTTTCCAGACAAAATTTTCATAATCATAATCAATTGATACATTAAATTTATTTTGTTAGTCACCATCAGGGTTAGTAATATAAAACAAAAATTAAAAAAAAAACAAAAAAAACAAAATGAAAAAACATCCAATTTAATCTTTTAAAGAAATAAAAATGCAATTTAATCTTTTATTTTTATTTTAAGATTTCTATATTTAAATGGTGGAAACTGGCAAAAAAGAACCCATTTTGTCTACATTCTACTAAGAAAACACTTTTGAAAAGACAATATAAACTCAGTCAGTTTGGTGCATAAAGTACTAAAAACACTAAATGTGATATATTCCAATTGAACAAAAAAGCCAAGAGTAAAATATTGGTAAAAAAAATTGCATTAAATTTGATTTCATTTTTTTCTATTGTCACAAATTTTGTTTTGATTAGACAAATTATTTTTGAAAGATACAAAGTAGACTCATTCATTCTAAGAATGTTTTTTCTCATATTTAATTTAGTGAAGCAAAAACAAATCCTAACTATTCTAATGCTCTATTGCTTTACTCTTGAGTAGTAGAAAATGGAGAACAACAAAACCAAAATATTAAAAATTCAATAATTGTTTTGTATGATAATGCAATACTTTTTCATAATGCCAATGACATAACTGCCCTGCTTTCCTTTCATATTAATTAGTAAGGTCAGTAAAACTTTCTTTGATTTTACATATATATATATATAATTATTTTATCTGATAATCAAGATGCTAATGTGCTTTAAACATGTTTCAAGCAATCAAGTATTGAAAGCATGTATTAAAAAATAATAACAGTAATTAGATTCCTATAATAGTCATTTTCAGGTCAATATTTGTTCAGTATTGAGATTTTGATAAAAATTTAGTTGAAAAATATTTGTAATTTTCAAACAATTTTCAAAGATTTCCTTTTTGATTCTTAAGATTAACCAGTGATTGTTAATGATAAAAGAAGTTAGTGCAATTAATAAATAGATTGTAATGTTATCCATGGAAATTTCAGTTAATGTCAAAAATAAGATTTATGCATTAGTATAACTGTTGCAATCATTTTGTTGAAGTCAATCATCTGTAGAATGTATAATATAGTTACATGCAGACAAACAATTTTAGCCTAACAAAGTTTCATCTAAACCATAAAGTAATGATAAACATAAAACAAAATCTGAAATAGAAGATGGTAAGGAATGAAAAGTAGGACTTTATTTTATTTCATATATTATTTAAGTTTTACATTAAAGTCTATATTTCAAATTCTCTTTATAAACATCATATTTTTCATTCTAATTATCTAATTAAAAGTGAAAAACCTTAAGAGCACCTAAAACAAAGATTTTATTTATTTTTTAAACCTATTATAAACTTCATAGAAATTGGATTCAAACTCAGAACACTCCTAATGGAAAACAGCATTTATCACTGAACTTCCATGGTTTATCTGAATATTACAGAATCAGCAAAGACAAGAATATTAGCCTGAAGAATTTATGAATTATCGTATCCTAATTACTTATTTCTACATGAGGCAATAGAACATACAATTGCTATACTCCACTATAAATTAGATTGCTTTCTGATTCCTTCTATATGTCAGCCAGATACGAGGGCAAATAAAGCAAAACCCAAAATCAAAAAAAAAGGTGGTCTTCTGCACATGGGCTCTGAGCATCACATCAGACCAACAAAACAAATCCCTTCAAAAAAATATAAACACAACATAAAAGATGCCGATCACAAACATTGCTGCCAAAAAAAGAAAACAAAAAGATGAGTCTGGGCGCCACCAAATTTGCTTTTTAAAAAGCTACCCATAAATGACTAGTACAGAATACAGTCAACAGTCAAACTGTTGACACCAGCAAGCTCTCACTACTGACTTTCGTCAACCAACCTGACACAAATATCAACTAGAGATTTACCCACCTCCAAACATCAACATTTTCACAAAAAAACTCCATTCGCATCTTCTGTATCAGCAGAGTCAGATTTGCAGCTTCACTAATCCATTCCAAGCTTCTTTCATCATCACCACCATGACCTCAGTCAACTGACTGCACAAATCCAACTATTCCAGGCCTTACCAACTCTACCTTTCCTTCAATGTAGCCACACCTTGTTCACATAGATATTCCACTCACATCCACTGTATCAGTAAATACAAAAGAATTTTATATTTACAATTTTTGTTTTGTTTTCTTTTTGATGGTACTATTGTTTTGTTTTTTCTTCCATGTTGAAGCAGTTGTACAATATATGTTCATTTAATTTATTAAGATAGAATGAGAACATTTTAAAGTTCCTTGGAAAATATGCTATCAATATAAGATTTTCCTTTTTGAGGCAGAGAAGGTTATATGAAAAAGTATTATATCAATAGGAAGAAGTCATGAACCCTATTCTTTCAATGAATTAACAAAAAGTTTTGGACTTAGAGACTCCTGGAAATTTCTGAAATTTTATATCAGTATTCATTTGATGAAAAATATAACTGTTATTAGCATAGTTCATTAATAAAAAATAAATTTTTAAGTTAAACAACTTAAACTGTTAAATAAATATTAATAAATAGTTGTTTTAATCTTTAATACATAAGAAAGTGCAAATAAGCAAAGGTTGACAATAATATTTAAAATCAATTTAATATCTCTCAGCTTGTTTTATTAAATTTTAAAAAATTTATCTATAGTAACTGCTTCAGTCAGAAGGGAACATTTTTAAAATGTTTCAAATTTACAACTTCTAATTAAAAACTATACTCAATATAGTAATCAAATATTTATAAGAATTTCTGAACTCAAAGAAAGATGATGCATTATGGCAAAGCTCAAAAAATTAAAAGATTTTAAATTTAACAGAAAAATGTAAATATTGCCTCTTTTTTAAAAGTAATATAATAACTTAATATAATTTGCAATAATTATTTCTTCAATTTAATTTATTATATATATTATGATTATTATTATATTTATTTGGAATTATACATGTATTGTTTATTAAGATTTCTTTCAACTTTTTCCACAGTTACTGGGTTTTTTGTATTAGTATTTTTGTTTTTGTATTTACTACTCTTATTCATTTGTTATCAATTGAGAGTTTAGGTTTTAGTACTAAATAAATGCATAAATAAATCTATATACGTTATGTTCCAAAAGTTGTCATAGTCAGGGATGATAGTGGCAACTAAGTCCAGCTCCAATGGACAAAGGGCGAATATGGAAAACTGGCACCTCATAACAAGCCTCTCCAAGCAGGTGGAGCTTAACAGCCCAAGAAGCAGAAGGAAAATCCTGATTTTAAACTTCCACTGCCTTGAGGTTATATCCAAAACAAGAAAAAGGTTATGGAAATAAATCCAGACAGAAAACCCGAAGTGAAGCCCTGAAGGTAGTTGGCTATTAACACTCACAATTTTCTGGCAACTACTGCAGTAAAGCTGTCCCCAAATGTATTGCCATATATTCCTTTGGATCTTGTTAGGATGTAATCTGGGCTGCGCACAGCCTCCATATGTCATTGCCAGTCTAGGAGAAAGAAAATTCTAAATCCAAATCACCCGTTGTTTTGTAGATCTTGCCTCTTTAACTTCTGAGAAGAGATATCCTCAACATCTCCAGTGCAAAAGCAACCAGCTAGCTATTGAACAATTCCACCTTGAATGTCACCATGAACCACAATTGTGAGATGGAGAGAAATGGTGACCAGAGTGGTACCAAAATGTGCTAAATGGATGAATGAATTTTCTATGACGTTAAAAATTATTACCAAAAACTATTTTTTAACCCAGCAAAAAAACATGTAGTTGTGTTAAAATGAAGAAATTGAATAAAAAAGCACAGGTTTGTTAGATTTAAGCCAAACAAGAAAAATGAAGTCTGTCAGCTGACAGAGAATACCCTACTGCCCAATGCAACAAGAAAATACTGCATATGGAGATCACTCTTACCTTTGCTGATAACAGGAGGTGCTGAAAATTAAATCAGTCAAAATATTGTTTTAAAACAGGTAGAAATCTGGGCCAAGTAACAAGGTAGCGAATGAGATAACACTTGAAATCATAAAAAGTTGTTTACATTGTTCAGACTAACAATTCTGAGTTGTCTATATTTGAGGATAATCTACTAGTCAAACAAAAATTTTTATATACAACTCTACAAATTGAAATTGATTTCATTTGGTTAAATAAATTTACTTAAATGAAACATTTGGCAAAACAAATAATTTCATCTAAAAGAAATTTCCAGAAATAAGTACTCGAATTAAAATATTTAAATTCTTGATTATCCAGTTTCACTAAAAAAAATTAAGCAAATTTTTCATTCTCTGTCATTCCCAGTAACCCCTTGCAAATTAGTGGCATTATCACCTTGCTTGGAGTGTAATGGATTCAATTGTCATAACGTTCTTCAACATAAATAGTACCATCAGCATATCAAGAGAGTGACATTTTATGGACAAGATTACAAGATAAATGATTTTAATTGAAAAATTAGAATAGGCTTTGGTTCATCTTAAATTAGGGCTCAACTTTTTTGTGCTTTTTTTTTTTTATCCTTTGTTTTATTAACAGTGATCCTGGCCAATAAATATTTTCTAAAGTTATAAAATATGCATCTATTGTTATTAACCATAAACTAAGTTAATACAAAATGCCCTAAAAGAGAAACATTTTATAAAACTATGTTTTTAAGTTTTTAAACTATGAAGATATCCAGATGTCTTCATATACTTAAATAAAATCTAGTAAAATTAAAGCATTTACACAAGACCTTTTTAACTCAGCTTTTAAAAAATATACTAAAATTATCATTTGTGAAAGTGAATAAACAAAATAAAGTTTAATCAAGAGTAAAAAATCAAATATATTTACCGAGAACCCCTTGAAGTAAAACTTGATTTTATAACAGAGAAATAGCTAACTTGTGAATATAAATGTAATAATTTATATTTTATTCACTAGTGAACCATTTTGCTGAAATGATCTTTCATTAAAACAACTGAGTTTGAAATCTTTTGTTTTCTATTTAGTTATTAAAACATTTTTAGATAATAGAAAACATTTAATATTATTTATAACCTTGATTTGTATTTTGTCTTGCTAGAGTAAACGCAGATGAAAAAAACAGTAAGCTTTTTCTTTCCACACTGTATAAGTTTCCTAGCTATTGTAAAACAATAGAAGAAACATTCTTTAAATTCGCTAAATATCCATTTTGTACTTATCTTTGAGACTTAGTAAATTCATTTAAATAGACTGGCTCTATCTACCATATTTTCTTCTTAATTACAAGAGTGCTTAATGCTTTTGATTGATATGAAGAAAGGATGAAAGGATCTTAAATGAAAGATACGAGTAATTAACAAGTGTTTGTACAAAACAATATAAACAGAACTCACGAAGACTGGGAAGAGTGTATTTCTTCCAATTACTGGCTGCTTGGTAATCTCCGCTCTTTGCAACTACTCTGATTTCATAAGTAATTCCTGCAGATAAATTGGATACATTTTGCCACCGGTTGATGATTTGAGGAGGTGTTTTTTGAGAATCACTTTCTCCTGAAATAGTAAAACAGAATATTTTCATAAGTGTACTAAAAAAAATGTGCGAGTGTGAGTGAGAGATAGAGAGAGAGGGATTAATGATTGAACTCGGCTAACTAGACAAAAGCTCTTAGAATTTGGGACAAAGATTAAGCTTAACTTTGCTAGTGCTTAAATCTAGCGCAACATTCATTTCCAATAATTTTATATGCAATAATTCTTTTTATTACTTTTACTGTCCTAGTAACAGAGTATTTTCCCTTCAATGACAAAACTGTATTTATATCAAATACCACTTTCACAGTGCAAGCCTAGTACTATAGTTTCTTGATGAAAACTTTACATTTAAAAATATTATCCTTAAACAGGTTATATTGAAGGTAGAGGATTAAATGATTCAGTGGTATATATATATATATATATATATATATATATACACACACACACAAAAAAAAAAAAAAAACAAGTTTGTAATTCCCTATACTCTAAATTAATATGAAAGAATACCAATTTTATCAGTGAAACAACAAATAAATAAAATAATTTTGGGAGCATTTGAATGTGACAAGAAAAATTTATGAAAGGAATTTTTGTGACATTTAGCCAAAATGAGTATAAATTTAACACATTATCCATATAATATTACCATCAATATTCACTAACAAAGGAGAATTGACATTCAAATATATTAAGAGATTTTTCACCATCTCATGAAAAATGGTCATTATTTGAGGGCTGAAATGATGGTCATCTGGATAACATGATAAAAAAAAGGACTACTAATCAAAACAATACGCCTTTTCAGATAATTATAAGAAAAAAAATGGAATAATTGTATTTATATATTATACATTCAAATGTTGAAATATATAACTATGTAAGGTCATAAGTTTACTAAACAGAGAGAAAATGATATGAATGGCTTGAGAGGGAGAAGTAACTCTATATTAGATAGTTACATAAACAAGGACAGAAACAAATGAATAGTTCTCATTCCTTGCCAAAAGTGAATGTTGAAAATTACTAATATAAAAGAAATGGTTATTCAACAACTCTTGCTTAATATTCATACTATAAATTCAAATGCTCTATAAGTAATAACATTTTAAAATTGTAAACAAAAATTAATAAAAATTGTATGTTATCTATACAATAGATGAAGTTACATCTGCAAAACTCCAATAAATAAATAAAAATTAAAGTAATATTTAAATGTTGTAGATAAATTAAATTCTATTTATATTTAGTCAATTTTTCTGTCCTGCTCAGAAAAATGAAACTGTTCGGGTTAATTTTCACTTTTTAAGACACCATTCAGACACGATTTATTCAAACTGATCAAAGCAATAACAACATAACTCACCCAGTTTCCTGTATTCTACGACATGCATCAAGGCTACATGTTGATTAGTCTTGTTGTAGTCTATTTCCCAGGTTACATTGAGAGAACTGTTACCCATTGGAATTATATTCCAATTAGGTACAATAGGCACTAAAAAAAAAAAATTAAATTTTAATGATGGGTAAAAACAAAGACACAGTTAGCAGACTCTTTATCTGAGTTACTGAATAGTACTAATCAAGTTTTATTTATTTATTTTTTTTTCTGATGGATTTATTTAATGAAAAAAGTTTAATCTATAAGAGAATAGCTCACCAATGAACCTTTTGCTGTGATAGCCAATGTAATGGTCTTATTCAAATCAGATTGACTTTTTGTAATTAAAAAAAGTGGCACAAGAAAATATATGCACTATTGTGCATCTCAACAAATAAACTATTTTATTTGTGTTAAATCAATATTTAAGGCATTAATTCATCCTCTACTAAAACGTTTTTGTATGCAATAATCATGAGGTAATTTATTAAACATTTTTTTATATTGGTCTTGACTGAAAATATGATCACCTGAAAAAGTACCAATATCATCAGACAAAGAAGACAGGGACAAAAAAGTAATGAGTATTTTATAATTTGGCAGAGTAGTTTCTATATTTAAGCAAAATGATAATGTTAATATTTTAAAACAAGAAAAAGAAAAAGTGAAGAAAAATGAATAACTTTAGTGAAAATAAACAAAAAAAAATAAAACTGCTAAGTATAAAATAGAATGTTTACAAGAAAAATAATAAAATTTTAGAAAGACAGAAAAAATCTTAAGAAAGAAGAAAACAAAAACAAAAAATAAATAAAATGAAAGAAATATCAAAAAGAGGAATAACTGAATATAGTTGGAATGAATGAAACAACTTACTTCCAGCATCTGTAGTCCAAACATCTATAAAATAGCCCTCTCCTCGCCCAGCGCGAGTTACGGGCCAAATATGGACTCTGTAATTTGTACTGTGATCTAAGCCTCGTAACATGTGCTGGGTACTTGATGGGTCCCTTATTTGTTCACTTTCATATTTCATTGGGGACAATTTCAAACCATTTACTGCAAGGAAATAAGATATTAATAGAAATATTTATAAACCTTCATATATACATATAACACTACAAAGTCATATTTTGTCTAACTCTTTATTATCTATAATTATCTATATTAGCCAATTCCCTACAAGAAAATATTCAACATTCTTCTACATGTGCTATCTATTTTTGTTGTTGCTGCTGTTGGTAGTCCTCAATTGACGTGGTTTTTATTATATGGTACAGGTTGTAACCAAAATGGTGCAGAGTAACTAGATGTACTGAATTAAAAGTATCCTTAAAAGAATGCAATATTGTTGCATTAGAGTTTACATTCAACTAAAAAAAAATGTTTTAAAGTAAATTTCTTTTTTTTCCACCCAGTGAAAGGACTTATTAAATTCTAACTACAGAAAACTATCTTTAATTTATTTATTTACATATGAGTGGAAAAATTTAAAAAAAAAAGTAGTTAAAAAAAATCTTGCACATAATACATCAAAGGAAGTTTAAATTATGAAAGAGCAACTTCAATGAGAATCTTTTTTTCTTTCATAATTTTCTTTTTATGTATACTTTAAAATTATTTTACACATAAATATGTTTGTTCTATAGTTGCATAACTGGATATATATTAAATAAGGATATATATATATATATATATATATATATATAAGTGGCAACAGAAATTAAACAAAGGCAAATATGAGCCATGATAAATTCAATATGTTACAGAGAATGAGAGAAAGAGAGAGAACAGAAACAACAGGTTAGATTACTACTGCTGAACAAAAAGCATTAAAAAAAAAGCAGTAGGTAAATGACATCTCTTTCAATTTTCTTTCATGATTAGATTCTTTTATTTTATATTTTTTTTTATTTTTCTTTCTATGATTATTCATTTGATTTTGATTTTTAAATAATAATATGTTATACTTTTAAGTTAAATATAATCAGCAAATGAACCATCTCTTAAGCACTTAGCTATATACACTTTGATTGCTTTGTAATTCTACTTAATACTGCATGGTATTATCTTAATTTTCTGTAAGTATTAATTTTCTTATTTGGTGCATGTTTTGCATCTGGGGAGATTGGATGAGCATTGTGTATGACAATCTCCTTCTGCATAATCAGATGTTGAATTCAGACAAGTAATGGTAATGGCAATATTAGCCATTTCTCAATAAGGAAATATTTGACATTCTTTGACCAAACAACTAGTATGGTTTTTGGTTAAAATTAATAAAATCTTTCTCTTAAAACACTTTTTTTAAGAAAACTTGTTTCTCAGGTCTAGTAGCTGTTATTGCTACTTTTAGTATTGATGGGGGTTTGCCTTCTTTACATTTTATTTGAAGTGGTGTAAGATGTTATCATGTTGATTATTTCCTCTTCTATATGTGCTATCCATTTTAGTTATTGCTGCTGTTGGTAGTCCTCACATGACATTGTTTAGCAACTGAAAGCAGCAATTGATGAAAACCATTCAGTATTGTCCAATCATAAAGGTGTTATCTACCACTGGGATAATGCTAGACCTATGTTACTTTGCAGAGACAGTAGAAATTGGTACAGCTTGGCTGAAATGTCCTACTACACCCACTGTACTCACCTGAGTTTGCACCTTCAGATTACCATTTATTTTTATTCATACAAATTCTTCTTGATGGGAATAACTTAAAAGTACAAGAAACCTATAAAAACCACTTAGGTCAGTTCAATACTCAAGAAGATACCAAGTTCTGGGAAGATGAAATCATGAAATTACCTCAAAGATAGCAAAAGGTAGTGGAATGAAATGGCTCATATATGGTTGAATAAATCTATGTACAAATATCTAAATGTTGTCTTTAAAATTCACTTTAAAAAATGCTATAAACTTTTGTTCCAACTTAATATTTCTTTTTGTTTTCAGAATCCTTTAAAACTTGTGATCATAATATTTTTTTAATTTTTCATACAACAAATATATATTGCTATATTTTCTATAAGAGTATCAAACTTTTTCTCGATTTTTTTAAAAATGTAATTTGTAACTTTTACTATTGATTTTGACTAATCTTTCCATTCAGCTAAATTTTTACTTATAGTTTTTATCACAACTTTTTTCAAACTGTCAGTTATATGATAATAATAGTATCAATCAGAAAGAAAGAAGATGAACTTCTGGGAAGATTTGAACTCACATCTTTTTCAGTGATTTGTGATTTTCAATTATTTAAATTTAAGTTATAGAATAATTGGCCATTGTCAAATGTAATTGACAGAAATGTCTAACAAACAGAATTTAGAAAGTTGGCAAACAATAACAACAGAAATGAAAGAAAATAACTGGGCAAAAATGATATTAAGCAAGCAAACAACATATCCAAAGCAAAGAAACAGTAATAAGGGAAAGAAGTTCACAAACTAAGAATGGTGTTAACACACAAAAGGGGATATAGACAAGCGAATGCAGCTTTCTGGGTTCAAGACAAGGCCTGATGAGACTGAGAAGTGACATTTC
This sequence comes from Ascarosepion bandense, assembly GCA_037127315.1. Classification (NCBI taxonomy): domain Eukaryota; kingdom Metazoa; phylum Mollusca; class Cephalopoda; order Sepiida; family Sepiidae; genus Ascarosepion; species Ascarosepion bandense. Next base: position 509,084 of record JBBBDQ010001772.1, read on the forward strand.
ATTTTGCTAGGAAGAAATCCCAGTATACATCAGTGTTTTTTATCTATTAATTTGAGGAGGGGAAAGTTTTTGCTCTCATTCCCAGTAATTGGAACCAACATAAGTGAATAAGTAGATTATATAAGGTGTTTATATTTCCAAAGGGTTTCTTTAAAAGTTCATTTTTTATGCTTCTAATTTATATATTTCATGAAAATATGTTTTGCAATAATTTTCTGTTATTATAGATAAATAAACTAATTTTAAATATTAAATATTCAGAAATTAAAATTGACAAGAGAATGCATTGATAATTAATGAATTATGGCACTGATATTATTATAGCTAATGGTTTCTTAGCAAATAAACTTTAAGACTAAGTCAATTCTTATTATTCTACACTCTACTTCATTTCATTCATAAAACAGTATTCATTATTCTATATTTCTTAACAAATAAAGAAGGACCTTTACAAAGATCACTTCATTTTATGGATTTTTGGTATTGAAAATAACTTACTTTTTTGAAAACCAATGTCATATCCAATCAAAATGCCATTTTTCTTTTCAGGTGGTTCCCATTTCAAATGAAAATGGCCAGATCCACGAATTAAAGCTGTAAAGGAACGAACTCTGCCAGGAACTGAAAGAATAAAGAAAGTAAACACAAAAGCATGAAAAATACAAAGATGTAATAAATAAAATCAGTTGTCATTCACATATAAACAGAAAAAAAAAACGAAAACTATAAACATGAATTCTTTATTTCTTTCAATTACTGTCACTCACATTTGTGACTGTTAGACCAATGATCAATTAAAAACAGAATTTTGGAGTAATACGAATCAGGATCCAGACTTTTTAAAGTATCTTATTTTAAGAATTTTCTAAAAGAATAGATCACTTAAACAATGGACAAGCAAGTAAAAATACACACCTTCTGATTTTATAGAACAAGTCTAGCAGATTTATTGCATACATTCACAATGAAAGTATCAATAACATCAATGGCTTAATCATTTTTATAAGTGAATTAAGTCATTCAGTTGGAAGTTATATCATTATACCTGAATGCATAATAAAGTCAAATTTTTAACTTATAAACAGTAGCTAATTATTGATTCTAATATTTTACCTATCCAAATGGTTTTCAGTTAGGATGCTACTATTATATATGAAGTTGTATTTGAGACACGATAATTACTGTAATGACATAGAAAAATAGAAAAGTTATAAAGCCAATCAAATTGTGACTTTATTTTTCTTATACAAATACAATATAATTACCCCTATTTTTAATTTATTTTCATCCAAATGGCAGCATCAATCAAACTGGTCAACATCAGAACAATTACCATGAAAATATTTATACAAAAGGCACAGGGAAGCTATGTTAGAGCAGTGGAAAAGTGACTGAAGATGAAATGCCAGAGCAGAACCAATATCACTGCAGATTCTTTGTATTTTATCAAGAATCTCTAAATACATAACAAAAGCACCAGACAAGAAGTGGCAGCAATACTCAAAGTATTGATGAATGGTAAACTTATAAATGTGTAAGATAGATTCAGGGGAGAAAACGTCTAGCATGACAGTGAACTAATTTCCATAGCAGCAAAATTAGCAACTGATTCAATATAATCTTTCTAAATCATGACAGTTGAAAATATTATCTGATCTAAGAATTGAACTGAAGATGACAAGATGACATATTTAAACTGTTTTTTAAATATAAAAATAAAGAAGTTATTGTTTCAACTATTATTTATAATTAACCAAGAATCTTGGATTAAAAATATGTCTGAGCAACAAGAGTTAAAGAATATTTACCAGAAAAACTCATACAATTTAGTATCAGAACACTTTAATAATTATGTCATGTCTCCTTTTTAGAAGGTGCTGTAGTCTTATTTTCATCTTTTAGCAACTTTATGATCAGCATACTGACTGACCAAATTTTCAGATGTTTTATGCTTAAAAAGTTAATTTATATGTTTTGATATATGTTAGATACTTGTGTTATTGATAACAGTTTCTGTAAAGTAGATGTTATTTATGATAAAATTCCTTTTAAAAGTAATTATATTTGAGAAATAAAATTAAAAATGGTAGCACAATTATTTACCTCCTTCAGGTGTATTTACATCAATGACATTACTTTCAGGTCCTTCATAATATGTGTTTCTTGCTACAACAGATAAACTAAGTTCTGAGAAAGCCGGAAGATTTACTGTAGCTTCAACTTTTTTAGCACTTCGGCGTCTTCTTTCTGTTTCATCTTTCTGAATATCAATCTTTTTTAAAGAAGTTTCTCTGTGACCACGTTTCCAGAACAAAATCTGAAAGGAAAAAAAAGAAAATTTTTTATGCTTAGTAATAATATCAGTCCTTCTATATGACAGTGAAGAAGAGATTTGAAACAAAAGAACATGTGGGCAATAAAGTTTTAGAGAAAATGGAAACAAAAATGATACTTGTACTTAACATCAGGAAAAGGTAATTGAAATTTCTAGGGCACATAATGAAAGAAGAGGGTTTGGAAAATTTGATACTCACAAAACAGAAGAAAGCAAGAGGGATAGAGAAAAATAATGCACAACCCACCCAGTGAGCTTGAGGAAATGGATGGTGGAACAAGATTTAGAAGTGATAACAAAAAGACAAAATTTATTAAGACCTATAAAAAATTGTGGAGGGTCATGATCACCAAATATTCTGAAAGGTCAAGGCACATAGAAGAATTTAAAATTGGTTAATCAAACTATTTTTCAAATACTTGATTTTTTTTTTAGTTCATACATTAAAATATTAAAATAGTAAATAAATACTGCTAAAACAGAATTAGTAAACAGTTAAGCATTGGATTTTGTGAGAGGGTAACTTCATCTATTCTTTCCTAGCAAACAGAAGGTTTAATTCACTGTAACAGATATGGATTTTCTAATTCCTCATTATCAAAGCAATTTTGAGATGAGTATTAATTTGCTTTTAAATACATTGTAAATCTCATAGTTCTTTTGAAGAGATAAGAATATTTTCAGAAATCTAATTTAAACAGCAACCATGTAAATTGTAAAGTATTTTTATGAAAAAGTCATTTTAGTTGGTTCAGTCATAACGATTTGGTCAATTTAATTGAAACTACAAAAACAGGAATGTGGGTTCAAATAATTCATGGAATAATAATAATAATATCTTCATCAGAATTTAAGAGAATACTTAAAAGACAAAGTATATCTACTGATGAAGTAATGGTTACATTTAGAATAAGGATGATTTCTTCTAACCTGTAAAATAAAAAATAATCTATGTATCAATAATATAAAGTATTTTGAGTTTAAATAGGTAAGTAAATAGGATCTTAAAAGATGTAATTTATAAAAATATGAAGAGTGATGGACAAAAATAGACAATTACTTTTTACTATATAAATTATTTAAATCAATGTTTTAACTGCTGTAGAGTGAAGTATTTTTTGTAAATATGAAAACAGATAAATGCAATCTTTTTATTACACAATAACAGGACAGATATAGTCCACGTAAATGCAAAAGAACATTACTTTATCACTTTGTAAGGAAGTCTATGCAAAAGAAAATGAAAATAAGCAATTCTAGAGGTATAACAAAAAATACTTAACAACACAGTGAGGTGCTTTTAAATAGACTCTTTTTGCTTAGACTGGCTTGGTGTATAGGGGAAGTTGAATACAACTATTTCTTACCCTGTAGCCTTTGAAAACACCTTTAATCTTATCAGGAGTTGTTGACACAGGATTCCATCTAAAGCTCGCAGATTTTGCAGTTAGCTCATGATCAGGATTGAGTTCAAATCCTGTGGGAGCTTCTGTTGGAGCTATAAAAAAAAAGTAAAAAAAATTAAAAAATGGTATATAAATAAAGAGTTAATCATAAAAATAATTATAGATACTCATTTCATATTTATGTTCTTTAAAGAAAAACTTTATGTACAGGTGAATCATCAGTGGTAGCATATTTTCAGTGAAGCGGTCAATCCTGCTTTACTAAGGTGAATTGAGATATGGAACTGTACTATTTCAGGGCCTGCATCCATGTCTCACACATGGAACCAAGAAATCACATGGGCACTGTGATGACCAGAACCCAGTCAACAGCATCAACCTGCTAGTTAAACTGTTGGGGTAGTTGGAAGGGTTCCCAAACCAACCACTAAAGAAGAATGTCTCTCCACAACCCCCCCTGTACTAAGCGGTCATCAGCTAGTCGACAGACTGGGCATAGGAGGTGTGCTTCAGAACTCAACAGCTTTACCAGTAAACAGTGGCAGAGGAACTTCTGAGAGGTGGTGCAAAAGGAACTCAACAGCTTTACCAGTAAACAGTGGCAGAGGAACTTCAGAGAGGTGGTGCAAAAGGAACCGGCAAGCCATTGCACTCTTTTGCCTTGAATGTCCTGATGAACCACAATTACAACAGAAATAGTGGGAATGGTAACGACAGTGGTGCAAAATGTGCCAACTGAATAAATGAATGCATTAAAAGAAAAACTAAATTTTTAAGCAGCAGTACTTGTCTTTAAATAATCTTAAAATCAGAACTGATGATCATATTATAATTCTGGTTGTTAGTGTAATGATTGTCAAAGAGACGAGTATATGCATTCTCAGACTTAGTGACTTTACTACTTTGTAGTAACATAGTAGCAGTAGTAATAGGGTTAAATTATGGAAATAATTTTTATTGTTCTGTAAAATGATAAAAATAGATATTTATCACATATATACATACATGAGTTTAGTAATTTCTGCAAGTCTGCTACCATGTGTGTCCTTAAGAGTAAAGAAACTACTACTTGTTCTTTAGCTACTGTCCACAGTGTTGTCAAAGAGGCAATACTGTAATTATCTGTTCCTTACCACTAAGTCTGAAATTTCCATGTATCCCTTTTATGATTTTGAGTTTGTTTCAAATTGTTATTGTTTCTGTTTGAAAAGTGTTTTCCTTCTTTGTATATTTCTTTGAAATGTATTTTGTTTATTCATTTTCTCTTTTGAAATATATATTTGTTACTTGTTTCTAGTTTTTCAGTGGTGTATTTCCTGAATAAAAAGATTGCAAGAAAAGATGGAAAAGACATATCAGAGATGCTGTTTGGTTTCGGAAAGAAAAAAAGAGAAAATAGTGGAGATGATAACACTCATGTGTTTAACATCTTCTTTAGTGAAATGGAAAAACTTGTTAATACTAATACTACTTATTATAATTTTTATTATAATTATTGTCATTATTATTACAACTATTTATTTCAATAGTCTTTCATAATTTTGAAAGCTTTTTTATATCATGAAAGCTGATTACAGACAAAGAACAGCCTCACAAAATCTTATACTTCATCATTTGCTATGAATTCAAATTATCATACAAAATTTACAAAATAGTTGCTTTCAAGACTCCTATTGAAAATGTTTATATGTTTGTATTTATGTCTATGCTAGTTTTTTTTTTTTTTTTTAATCATATCACCCTGAGCAAGGCGGTAACGCCATTGATGTGCAGGGGGCTACGTAAGAGTGACAAGAGTGGAGAAGAGAAAACCGGAAACCACATCCTAAGCAGGGAACAAGGGATGAGCCTCTTCACCTGTTCAATAGATGTGGGTGGAGTGTGAACCGGGCGATAGTTTAGTTAATCTTATTATTGTTTTATATAGAGATAATATATATATATAATCATAATTTTAAAAAAATCAAGTGATGCAAGAATAGAAACTTTGATTCATAATTAATACGAGTATTAAATGCAATTGTACAACTTAAAAATGACTCAAAATGTCTCTACCATTTAAGGTATACTATCCAGATAAGTTTATGAGAACTAATCAACAGATCTTATACTATTATATCTAATTAATGAACCAACAATACCCTAGGATTATCAGGTGGTATGACTGTCTTATTAGTGGTTATATACATTACATATAAACATAGAATTACAACCCTATTTACAGTCAAAATGTATATCTTAGCACTTTAATTGAAGACTTTTGCAGTCCCATCTTTAGTTAGCCACCCAATTTCTCATCAGGAAAGACTACATCAAAGGTGTAAGTAGATAAATGTGCTGTATAGTACTTCACTTGTAATGTTGCAGCCAAACAGCAACAATGCATGCACAGATGATTATATGAATAGTGAGAGCTTTTAGTAATGTGTTATAAGAGCAGTAGAAAACAATTCCAATGGTTAACAATTAAATATACTATTTTAATTGTTCTTTAGCTACTGTCCACAGTGTTGTCAAAGAGGCAATACTGTAATTATCTGTTCCTTACAACTACATCTGAAATTCCCATGTATCCCTTTTATGATTTTGAGTTTGTTTCAAATTGTTATTGTTTCTGTTTGAAAAGTGCAACAAAACATTATCCCTCAACCCAACCATGCTCCTTGTATTTCACACAAACAAAATTCTTAAGTACTTTTCAGACATAGTATTAGAGATTGCAGTACAAAACAACAATTTTGAAAAAAAATCCTAAATCAAACTAGTTTTGTTCATTAATTTTAAAATACCTATCTGAAACATGAAATAAAACTGTTTTGAGTATATTCAACAGTCAGAAAGTTCTGAATTACTTACTATCTTCACCCGAAAATCCTGTGATTTCATCTGGTTCACCTGAGGCATAGCCAAGATCATTTCTTGCTCTAACAGAAATAGTGTAAGGTTCATAGACTGTGTTGGTGTGAATTTCTTTCCTAGCAGGCTCGCTGCCATCAACATCGTATTTAAGAGTTTTGAGGCCTTCTTTTTCAACTGTTACTTCATATCGAAAACCAGGACCATTGAATTTAAGTGGAGACATTTTCTGAAAAAAGAAAACAAAAAATAAGTAAAACCTCCCAAGAAGTAAATAAAAAATTGAACAGCAAATATTTACACTGTTAATAAGAAATGCAGTCTTTACAGGTGAGTGAATATGATAATAAAAATGAGGACAATAGAATGTAAATAGTGTAAATAGTTACAATAAATAATCTCAGAAATATAGACAGAAATATTTGCATTTTTGACACTATTATATTTTTGCATTGTTAGAGAAAATGGTGTCATCTTCTAAGTTAACTAAAGGATAAAATTGAATTCAGATTCTCATTTCAATTTCACTCAATTGTAGAAAGAAGGAAAAACCTCAATATATGGATCAGTTATAACAAATTTAGTACAGGAGATAAGGAAATTGAACACAGAATAGGCTGCAGTAAAGGTAGTTTTGCCCAACACTGCTATTTGCTTCAAAGCCAAAGCATTAACCTAAAAATTCAAGTTATGTTCTTAGTCTCATCATATTTAGATGTCATGCATGGTGTCAAACTCACTGAGAAATATCTAAATTGTTAGCTGTATACAAATGTTTTAACAGACCAATGGTTAAAAATGGCTTTAAACAAATGAAGCTTGTGGGTTTTAGACAGGACCATCCTTCTTCAAACCTCAAGGACTGGCACTACAGAATCACAAACAAAGAACTATACCAAATAATACAAGCCATATCACTTGAAAATTGTCAACAACAGCAACAACTAAAATGGATAGCACATGTAACTCAAAGAGAAAATAATGAAATAATCAAGATATTGACGTTCCCCACTAATTCAAACAAAAAATTAGGATGTAAGTCCTCATCAATATTAGAAAGAGTGATAACAGATACTGAACTTGATTAAGACAGATGTTTTATATAGTTCACTGAAAAAAGTTGTTGGCTGCTCATTCAATGAATGCCAAATTTTTTCCTTGTACGGAACAGTTAATATTATCATTACCAAATTGCACTGATAGCTGTAACTCTACAGGAAATCACAAAGCTGGTCATTTGGAAAACATAACTAAGGCAAAACAAAAATAAATAAAATAAATATCTAGCAAGTGTTTTAACAGAGGATGGAAACGGTAACATGAACATCTGAAAAATGCATTTCAAAAGATAAACAGAGGACTAAGACACAGGAAAATTTTGTTAGAAACAACCACCCCCAAAAAAATGAGTGCTGAATTGCTATGTGATATCAATCTTCTTGTATGGCAGTGAATGATGGACAATCTCCCAATAGATGAAGAGGAAACCAGAGGCAACAGAAATGTGATTCTACAGAAGGATACTGAACATTCCATGGACAGAGTGAGTAAGCAACAATGAAGTCTTAAAGAAAATAGTAACACAAAAGAACATTTATACTCAGAATCAGAAAGAGAGAGAGCTGAAATTTCTTAGACACATAATGAAGAAGGAGAGCTTGGAGAATTTGACACACAAGAAGCAAAAGAGATGGGATATAGTGAATAAACAATGAGGAAGTCTTAAAAGAAAACTTATCCTCAGAATCCAAAAGAGACAGCTGAAATTTCTTGGAAACATGAGGAAGGAGGGCTTGGAAAACTTAACTCTCACAGTGCATAAGGTGGACAAGGGATAGGGAAAGGCAGCTGACAAGCTTGTATGAATGAATGGTAAAATGGGTGGGAAGTGTCCTGACAAAAAGAGAAACAATGCTAAGTGCCACAAGGGTAGGAGGTTGTGGAGAGTCATGAGTGCCCAAATCTTGAATAGACAGAGCACATGAAAAGATGTACAAATAAAAAACAAGAATATAAATATTACAAACCAACTGTAAATAAATATTTATAGTAATTTCTTATGTAATGAGTATTTTATATTTTGGTATCTTTTAACTTCAAAATGTAAGACAATAGTAATGAGAAGTATTATCTTTCTGTTTTTCAACTAATAAACTGATAAACGTCCCTTATGCAAGTATTAACTTCACACATCAAATTTGAATACATAAGTCTCGTATTTAGGTGTTACACTAGAAGAATGTTCTTGCTACCACCTATATGAGCATTAAAAATAAAAATAAATGACAATTAAAAAAAAACAAAGAAATGAAGTGATCGACTTACATTCCACACAATCACCAAGTACTTCTTTTTACTGGAAAGTGTACGGACGTTAACAGGATGTGAATCTGGAACAGCCGGACTGGTGGTGCAAATGGTCAAAGCAGGTTCACTAGGTGCTCCTGTACCTTGATTGTTCACACCTCTTACACGGAATGTGTAGTTTGACCACGGGCTTAATTCAGTTTCCCATTCTTCAACTTTGAAATCCGTACGACCAGCTTCATGCCAAACTGAATCAAATGAAGTCTTGAATTCCACAATATATTGCTGGATTGGAGAAAAATTATTTTTGCCTTCTTTCCAAAAAATAGTGGCTCGGTCTGGATAGCAGGTAACATCTACATCAGTTGGAGGATCAGGGGGGCCTAAAGAATTATTCAAAGAAAAAATATATATATGTGTGTGTATGTCTATTTTTAGTCTGCAATATTTGTAACTTTTATTACACTAGTTAACTTTATTGCACTGCCAACTTTTATTATACTAGTTAACTGCCAATGCTTGTTGACTCTTTTATGACAATGATATTAATAAAACTAGACAAAAACAGACAAAAAGTAAATTACAGCAATAATAAGTGGAAAAATATATTTAAAGACCCAAACATGAAAAGCTTCTGATAATACTAAAGATTTAACAAAATATCAATTTTATCAGCTTTGACACCCAAAGGTTTGGAGAGAAGTGATGGGTTCATGCTTTTCCTAAGGGCAGTAAAGCAGGGGAAGCACCTTATGACCAACGGGCTTCTCTCTGACAAACAGTATGGGTTTCGCTTCACCAGGTCTACTGCTGATATGCTAACGACCATTACCGAGTACATATACCAGGCACTCGACAAGAATGGTGAAGCCCGAACCGTTGCCTTGGATATCTCCAAAGCATTCGACAGGGTCTGGCATGCTGGCCTCTTGTGCAAACTGCGAAGCTATGGGATAACTGGACATCTGTTTGACCTCATCCAGTCCTTCCTCTCTAACCGCACATTAAAGGTGGTATTAAATGGGCATGCCTCCCAAAACTACCAGACGAACGCGGGCGTCCCTCAAGGTTCTATCCTAGGTCCCACGCTATTTCTGATCTACATTAATGATCTCCCCGACACCATTAGATCCCAAGTTGGCATGTATGCCGACGACACAACAATCTACTCCCGCATCGATCAGAAACCAGGTCTGGACGACAAAGTGAACCTCACTGCCGCACTGGAAAGGGACCTCCAATCCATAGTGACCTGGGGTAGGAAATGGTTGGTAAATTTCAATGCCTCCAAAACAAAGCTGTTATCAACTAACCACCATAGACTATCGCATCTACCTCCCATTAGCATGGGACAGGCTAGCCTCCCAGAGAGTAAAATACTACGCCTCCTTGGCCTTACACTCTCGGCAGACCTCAAATGGAATGACTATATTGAATCCATTGCCAAATCTGCTGCTATGAAAGTCGGCTCTCTGTGCAGGGCCCGGAAATTTTTCCCACCTGAAACTATTCTGCACATATACAAATCTACCATCCGCCCGTGTATTGAATATTGCTGCCATATCTGGTCGGGTGCCCCTGCTGCTCTCCTTGGGCTTCTTGACAAAATACAAAGGAGGATCTGTAACGTGGTTGATACTGACTTGGCAGACCGGCTGCAGCCGCTCTCACACCAGCGTGACGTAGCTTCCCTGTGCCTCTTCTACAAGTACTTTCATGGCTTCTGCTCCGATGAGCTTAGATCACTGGTGCCGCCCAAGCACGAATTTACACGAGATACTAGATTAGCAACTAGGTCCCACCCTTTTACAGTTAAACAAATAAGATGTAACCGTAAATTCTACTCCAACAGCTTCTTTTCTCGCGCTTCTCGCCTGTGGAACTCCCTTCCACAAGTCTGCTTTACCGACAGTTACAATCTCCAGGTGTTTAAATGTAGGGTCAATAGACACCTCCTATCACACTAACTCCCAACTATTCTCACAACACTCATCTACCCAACCCTCATTCTCGGTATCCTCACCCGCCTATCACCCACCCTCTGTTATTTCCTATATTTAACCAGCCTTTCTCCACTCTACGTAGCCCCCTGCACAGTAGTGGCAGTGACATGCCTTGCTCGGGGTGAAACGCTTATAAAAAAAAAAAAAAAAAATACAACAGCTTTGGCCAGGATTTTAACTCAGCCTATAATTTTATTTTCTGTGCTAATAATTGTTATACCATTCATATATAAGATATCATACATAGAATACTAGTGTTCATAAACTAGTGTTCAATGTAATATAACAGAGCTATTAAGTATATATTAATTATATATACATAGTGAACATAAGTAGTGAATGCTTTTACTTCTATTTTAATTATGTATGAAATAAGCAAATCCTAATAGAGTTTTCTAGAGGTACACTGGAGAAAGAGAGCCCATGTATTTAATTTAAAACTCAATTAAGTTAATCATCATTATTAATTTTCTAAAGCTGTTTTAAAAGGAATTTATAGTTCTTCTTTTTCTAAAATGAGAATATTAAATGTTTCTTAAAACTTTTTCAGTTTTTTTTTTTTTTTAGAAAATTTATATAAAATACAACAAACAAAAATTACATAAAATACAACAAACAGCTTTTTATACCTGGAGATATAGAAGCAAATATGATGAATCTTTTGTTTCTCTTGCTATTTTATTTATTTGGTCCCACTATCTCCTTTCATTAACTTTCTGATAGAAATGCAGGTATGCAAATAAATTCATATAAAGAAATCCAATTACCTTTGACTTTAAGTTCAGCACTTTTGGTATCATTATCAAGACCATTTGAGGCCACACAAGTGTAATTGCCTGAATCCTTGTTGGACAAATTAGAAATGATGAGATTATTATTTTGTTCTTTCTTGATGTTTGGGTTATCAAAATCAATGAGTACACCATCTTTATACCAGTTGATTTCCAAATTTTTGAATTCGAAGGAATCGGTGGTGGCATGGCAGGTAAACAAAGCAATTTTGCCAGCTATAACTACCATATCTTCAGGAGCTTCCACAATCATTGTTTTTGCTGAAAATACATTACATTTAAAAATATGATTTAGAGTGCATTATACAATTCATAATGGGATAACAATATATAAATTTTTATATGTGAAGAACAATTTTGGGGCAAAGATGTCACACAAAACTCTTTCCACTTAGTCATACATCTTTCCTCCACAGTTCATAAATATTAATAATATACCATCATGCATGATTCTCTGAAACAGCAATTTGGAAATGAGTTTCAATAAAACCTAATATTAAGCATTGTCAATTGCTTTTTTTGTTTGTTTTTTTATGCGAATAAGAGCTTACAACACAGTAAAAGTTAGTTGGTTTTGTTGTCTGTAAGTTATTTAATGTTGAAATGTAAATATTTTGCATGCCTTCAACTCCAGCTTTTGTACATAATTTTATACTTTAAAGGTAAAAGCATGTTTTTTTTTAGATATAGAGTTTGTAGATCATAAAACATATTGGTGGTAATTTTTATTTTAATTTTTTAGGCCCACCTGATCCTCTAATTGATGTAAATGCTACCTATCATTCAGACTGAGCCACTATTTTCGGGAAACAAAGCAAAATAACTTTTCTTCAATCCAACAATATATTATGGAATTCAGGACTTCATTTGATTCACTTTGGTTGTAGAGATTTAAAAATTGAAGACTTGGAAACTGAATTAAGCCCTTGGTCAAGCTACACATTTTGAGTAAGAGGTGTAAACAATCAAGGCACAGGAGCACCTAGTGAACCTGCTTTGACCATTTACACCACCATTTGTACTAATTTAAATGCTCAGTACAAGACTTTCTTGTTACAAATCAAGTACCTATATCAGACATACTACCACCTCATTAAAAAGATGCCTTACAAATCACCTGCCAAATCAAAGTGATATTAAAAAGAATTTACTTAACTCATAATTTACAAGAACCTCTAAGGAAAATTCTAGTTGATAAATCCTTTCTAAACCACATAATCATTGACATGTTACTATTAGAGAAGTCCTACTGATTAAATGATGTTCACCTGCCATCAATCTGACACTGTTCAATAGTGGAAATAGTGTGTTAAATGCTTTCTCATGTCAACTAAGTTGCACATGGCATGTGACAGCTTGAAACAGTCACCCTTTGGGCACAACCTTTCTTTTAAGCATCTTTCACCCTTCCACAAAACTCTCCACAGTAAAAACTACTATGCAATACAACACAGAGAATAAATATACTGAATACAATGCTTTTGAGAATAGTTAAAGCACTAGTCGAAAACACTCAGAACAATAAAAACTATGGACAATTTTTATATTAACTCCTAAAAAACATAGAAAAATGTTAGAATGACAGAAAAACTCAATAAAAGATTAAATCAACCTTTCTGGCTGTATTCAATGAAAGATGCTTAAAAGAAAGGTTGTGCCCATATATATATATATATATATATATATATATATATATATATATATAAAATAATAATAATGGCTACTCATATTCGAGGATACCCATCTACAATTGTAGATGCTTGCTCAGGCACACTTGTGTTTGTTTAACACCCACAGAATCCCACCTGTGGCTTATACTGCAACTATGCTGAGCAGACCTTAGTTACAGTTCCTGGGTGGGAGTGTGTTATCCAGTCTGAACAAGGCCAGGACGCTCAAAGCCTCGGTCAGGATGACTTATGACATCAAGCTAATACAAACATTGACAGCTCCTCAAAGGAAGCCATCTACTCAAATTTACTCACAGGGCTTGGGTCAACTCATGGTATGGTTTTTAGTCACTTTCCAAAGGTACCGCATGCTGGATCACCTCCTCCAGACCAATAACATTAAGATGTCAACTTCCTGACAAATTGTCCATGGTCAGATTCCAGCCTGGGCTTGATGGTCAGAAAGTGAACATTCTAATCACTTGGCCACGTACTCATATATATAAAAAAAATTAGGATAGTATTTGTAAATACTACATGTTAAATAACCGTCTTAAAATGGTTTCCTAGAAGATATTAAATGATAAATTTATCACATTTTTATTTTCAAGAAAGGCAATAAAGCCACTAAGATGCAAAGAGTTACTGAAAGTGAAAGAAAATGAAAAAAAAAATGTTACTACTGGGAAAGCACAGTAAAAGAACAGGTTTCAAAAAGATAGAAAATGACAATTGAGGCTGCATTTTAATTTTTGGTCATAGCTTACAGGAAAACAAGAAACGAGAAGATAGTTCCACAAGCAAGTGCAAGAAAAGAAATTGTTAACATACATATTACGGTTCTTCTATCTTGTCCCTTCAGGACGTTAGTATACATGGCTCTCTACAACTTCCTGTTCTTTGTGGCTCTTAGGTTTATCTTTTTACTATCTTTCCTAATCCTAGTTCTGACAACCAATTACACAAGCTCATTAGGTATGTCATTTGTCGTTGTTCTGTCTCTCTTGCTCTCAACATGTCTTGTGAGTGTCAACTTTGCCAAACTGTCTTTCCTCATTATGTTCCCTAGAAATTTTAATTATCTCTTTATTATTCTAAGTATAAGTATCCTTTATTTTATTGCAATTTTCTTAAAACTTACTCACATTTTCAGTCTATAGCATTTTCAGCACCCTTCTGTAGGATCACATTTTAGTTGCTTTAGTTTAACAGTAAAATGATACAACCTAGCAGCCAATCTAATTTTAGTTTTAATTTAAATCTAAACATTAATTTCAGCTTATCCAGTTAAGTTCCATATGTGATACACATTTGTGTTGTCATGTCTTGAAAGATACATGACTGACTAAGTAGAAAATTTTCCTGCAGTAGGTTGCCATTGCATTCTGTGATAGATTGTCCTGCTATTCAGTTTACTAATAGTCCAAAGTATGTCAAACATGTTTGGCTAAGTTATAGACAAGTTCTATCAAATTTTAAAAATTTTTTAATTCGTGTTTTTGTTATTGATAAATAATATTGATAATATTCATAGTTATTTTTATATTATTTTCTTCCAGAGTACTTTCAAATATTGCTACATTCATTTAAGAACTGTTCAGAGTATATTTAAGCAACTGTTTTTGTTTTAATTCTGGCATTCTCACATTTGTTTGAACAAATTTCAAGTCTCTGAAGATGATCACTCAAACTGAAAATTTTATGTGTTTCTTTCTTTGTTTTTTTTCATTTTAAATACACTTCAATATAATTATCTTTGGTCGAGAATGATACCTCATTTAATATTGGCTACTTCTCTCTTATTACAACAGCCTCAAGAATCACACACACACACACACACACACACAAAGAAATAAAGAAAAGAAAATTTTACTTACTTCGAACAGCTAATTCTCCAGTAGAACTATTTGTACCAAAACGGTTCCTAGCTCGACAAGTATACTCTCCAGAATCTGTAGGCTGCACATCCTATAAAATTAGGAAGTAAAATGATATGAAAAATTGTAGAGTATAAGATCATGAACATAATAGAAATTCATGATTATCAAAAAATAAATATCATATGTTTATTGAAATAAATAAATTAATTGAAAATGAGTAATAATTAATGTTGAAACAGTTTTGCTTTCAAGATTTTCTTTTGATCAGCAACTGTATAAACTCATTTATCAAATGCTATTGTTTTTTATGTTTATATTGAACTCAGCATCCACACATTATGTTTAATTGTAAGCAGTCATATGGTGACTTTCTAAGTGTAGCTTTAGATGTGGTACATGGCTGAAAGTATTGGGGCACCCAGTGAAGATCAAACTCACTATTTAGTAGTAATTGATCTAGCAAGACAAACTTGGAAATCATTACATGACATAAAGTAGCTTAGATGTAGCCCAAAGCCGAAAGTATGAAGCACAGAGTGAGGATTGAACACCCAACTCAGTCATAATTGTTCTAGTGAGATGAGCTTGCTAACCATTACTCCTCATCTAGGTTCTCAAATGATTTTCTAAGAATAGCTTAGATGTGGCACAAAACCGAAAATGTGGAGCACCCAGTGTGGACCAAACTCCCAACTCAGTCCTAATTGATCTAGTGAGAAAAGCTTGCAAATCATTACACCACATCAAAATGCCCAATTGTAAACAGTCATATGCAAGTTACTAATGTTCAAGCATTAACATCTGATACTCTACACTGCACTTATTGCTAATAGCTTTTGCTATTTTCTGGTGCATATCCTACATGCAAATAAATCCATCTACATGCGAAGACTTGTCCAATATTTACTTACTGATATTCTCAGGTGTCCTGATGGCAATATTTCATGTCTCTTACTTTTAATCAACTGATCTCGACGAAACCAAGAAATAACCGGTGTTGGTTTTCCATCTGCTTCACATATTAATGTAACAACAGAGTCCTTAGCAACTTTGGTAAATTCTGGAACATTTTTCACAAAGTAAGGTGGAATGACTGAAAAGGAAAGATACTTTTAAATTAGCAAGTATTTCAATGATTATGTGAAACTTTGAAGTAGAAAACTAGAGATTAATTTTTTTAAGAATATAAAAATCCAACAATATTCATAAAAACAAAAATAAGTTAAAATATATATAAAACCAGCTAATTTGTTTAATGTTTTAGTTATAAAAGTTGACTGGAATGAGAAAACTTTATATGTACCATATTGGTCATTTGTGCAATATTCACCTGAAGCAAGGTACTAATGTCACTAAGATGCAAGGGGTTACTGGGAAAATGAAAAGGCTTTAGAAGGAACCAGAAACCAAATCTTAAACAAGAAACAAGTGATAAACATTTACTCCTGTTCAAAAGACAAGGGAGGATTGTGAACCAGACAATAAGCAAAATAAATGAATATAAATTTAGGTACACATCAAATTCAAGCAAGAATTCTGTAAAAATAGAAACCCATGTAAGAAGATTACAAAAATTAAGTCATATCTTTTAACTGATAAATCTATTCTAACATGAGGTAACTGAGTATAGAAAAGGTATGTATGAGAACCATCCAGTTTCCAAAATGGCTGGCTGAAAAAGAATGTTATTACTACAAAAAATCAGTAACAAGAAATCCACAAATAAAATTTTTTAAAAATATTGATAGATTCTTCTTTTACATGCTGTTTCCTTTCAGAAAGTAGGCAATCATGGTCCTC
Source organism: Ascarosepion bandense (assembly GCA_037127315.1). Lineage (NCBI taxonomy): Eukaryota > Metazoa > Mollusca > Cephalopoda > Sepiida > Sepiidae > Ascarosepion > Ascarosepion bandense. The sequence continues at coordinate 526,132 of JBBBDQ010001772.1, forward strand.
CACATCTTCTTGTCTTTTGTAGCTCCTAATAGATTTTGTCTTGTTATTTCTCCAAAACCCTGCTCTGCTATCCATTTTCTCAAGCCCATCAAGAATGTTGCATACTGTTTTCTCACCCTGTAAGTATCAGATTCTTTAAGCCTTCCTTCCTCATTATATGTCCCAAAATATAAATTATCTTTTTGCTTTTGTTCTCTTTATAACCTTGTTGTTGCTCATATGTTCAGTCCATGGAACCTTCAGCATCCTTCTGTAGAACCACATTTCTGTTGCTTCAAGTCTCCTTCATCTTTGAGGAGATTGTCCAGCATTTGCTGCCAAACAGGAGGACAGATATCATGTAACAGTTCAGTACTCTTTTCTTCTTTGTTTCCAACAAAATTTTCCTGTCTTTCAATATTCTTAGCTTTTGGAATGTGTCTTTGGCTATCTCAATATGCCTTTGGATCTCAGTGTCACACTTTTCATCTTCTGTTAGAATAATTCTCAGGTATTTAAATCTATGGCAATAAACAATCACAATTCATAGATTAGGGCATTTAATATAATTACTAACATTTAAAGGGAACAAGAATTTTCTCTGTAATACCAAACCACAAAGAAAAATAAAATTAAAAGAAACTGATTTTTATTATTTTCAGAGAAAGAATTCTGCTCTATGACACTATTATGGTCAAGCCAGCATAATTACAATGTAGACTTTCTAAACATGACAGTGAGAGCTGAACTCAGTAGGAACAGGGCAAGTAATAAAGAACTATATGAGAGATGAAAATTTGACACTCACAGAATATACTGAAAATAAGAGAGACAAGGGAGAACAGCACATAAACTACCAACAAGCTTGTATAAATGGATGACAAAACAGCGTTTAGAATTGATAGCAAAAAGAGAAAATTTACTAAATGCTACAAAGAACAAGAAGTTGTCGAGAGCCATGATCACCAACATTCTGAAGGAACATACATAGTAGATAGAAAAAGATACAAGATATCCATGGGCATGGGCAGGGAAACAAAAAAAATCTACCTCTGTAGATTAAATAAAGGGATCAGTTTGAAACTCCTGAAGAGTAGTGATATAAATAAGAATCTGATGGGGGCCAGAGAGCACAACAGCCGAAACATTGTAACAATAACAGCAACAACAACAACAAAAATGAGGAAAATATTTCACGTGTAAATAATAGACAATCTAGGAACTAATTATGTAACTGATTTTTGTTTCACACAGCTAAATAAACTGAAAAAGTGAAGTATAAACATGGACATACATTGGCAATTTAGTTATGCAAAAAGACATTGAAATCCAGTTTAATTCTTCAGTAAAGGTTTCAGCCAATATCAAACCAAATTTGTGATTAAGTAAGATAAAGTAACTTAACTATAGACAAAGAAATCCTCAGAAAGATTTTGCAAACCAAAAACTGACAGTCTCAACTAGCAGTCCTTTTCCTAAATAATAAAATGGGCTTGCATTTATGAATAATTTATAAGACATTAAATTTCATTGATATTATATTAGAAATAAAGTTCAAAACTTACCAAGGACATTCAAGTAGAAATCAGCCCAAATATTGCCATTATCATTTGATGCATTACATTGAATGACTTTACTGTCTTTTTTAGTCAAGTTGTAATATGTTAAAGTGTTATCTTTGAATACCACAGAAGTATCAGTTGACTCTGCAAGAACAAAAATCAAACAAAATGAGTTACCAACATGTTTTAAATTTCATGATTCATAAGATAAACAGTTTCATAATTTTAATTAATTTACTATTTAATTAAAATGAAATGTGATAATAACAAAGACAAGGACATTAGTTTGATTATAAATAATGTAAACAATTACAGAGCTAATAAAGTACATACAATAAAATTTATAACAATGCTGACTTTTTATATAGGAAATAGACGCACAAGTAGAGTTGAAAAAAATCACAGCTTTGGTCAGATTTTTAGAAGTTGGTTGAACTCTGAAAATTTTGCCATATCTCTTGTGTGTGTTTGTATATTCTAAGATATGCCTATTCATAAAGTAAAAAGTACATGTAAAGCATACTAAAATGAACAGAAAAGTTTCAAGATTTAAAATCTACTTCTTGACAGTCTTTCTTTCTAAATCATGGGATTTCATCTTTGAATGAGGAAATTTATATCAACCTCATAGAAGTTTCTTGGCTGCTTATACCACATACAGTTTTTCCATAAACATTCCTTAACCTACCTCCTGTGAATGTTTGTAGCAATTTTCCTTTGCAAAACAGAAGTTCTATAATAGCTCTTTACTTTCTACATGTATCCAGAGAGGCAACAATTTTGAAAGAATTATGAGTAAGAAAACAGAAGGTAACATTACAAATTTTCCCTTGGGTTTGTGACCTCTTTATATTTTATAGATAAATAAAAATTGAAAAATTATTCTTAAATTTTTTTTACAGTATGTTTCATTCTACACAAGGCCTAGGGGCTAACAGGTAGAGGATTAGCTTAAGAGGCAATTTATGCTGATAGGAGAGGAAGATAATGGTTAACCCTAAATTTGAACAGATGAAGATTGTAGTGATCAGGGAAACATCCTCTTTGGAGTTGGTTCCACAGAGCAGTGCTTTGTGGGATGAAGCTGTTTAAGTGGAACTTACGTTTTACCAATGTAATATAGAAGAAATAAAATTAAATTTCAACAGTTATTACTTTTTGATTAATTCTTCATAGATTTATTGTGAAATTATTGTAGATTGCCAATAAACCTTAAATGCTAAGAAAAAAAAAATTGGTAAAACTTAAAAATAGGATAAAGCAGAATGTTATAATCAGGCTGTCATGTCATGTTTCTGAATATTTCATTTGTTTACCTACTTAATAAAATAAAATAAATAAATAAAAAATAAATCCCTAAAGTATAAAAAATAAAATGTCAAAGAATAGTTCCATTCACTTCATAATCAACATGATTTAAAAAAAAAAAAAAGAAAAAGAAAAAATATGGATTCACTTTGCAAGAATCCTGTATTTAGCTATTTTTAAATGTACTTCCAAAGATAACCTAAATATTTTGCATGGTAATATCCTCCTGCAAAAAAAATAAAATCATATAAAAACTTTCCCCTTATTACGTAAATGAAATCCTAGTGCATCAACAATATTGTTATATTAACTGATATTAGTTAAATGCTTCAAATAAAAAATACACTTACCATCAAAAGGTTTACCATTGATAAACCAACTAACTTTGGGTTCTGGTCTGCCAAGAGCCTTGCATGAAAATGTTACATTTTCTTCTACTCCTTTAGTGACATCTACTGGTTCCTCAGCCCAGTATGGACGGGCTTTAAAAAATAAGATAAAGATTATTAATAAATAGAATATTATTTAACTTTTGATTATTAGCTACGTAAACCAAAAGATGAGGATGAGAGTTGAAAAATTTCTGCATGCATTCAAATGTTCTTCCTGATTGAATGCACTCACATTAAATAAAGGAAAATAATTTAAATGAACAAAACAAAAAAACAAGCAAACAATTAAAGTTGATCATGATCAATAAAACTATCTATGATGCAGTTCTTACAATAATCTGGATATGATTTCTGCTAGAGTAATTTCAAATTTACAAAATTCTTGCCACCATAGTTTTTTTTATTCTGATTTCTTCATAACCGAAAAAAAATTTAAAAATAAGCCAATGAAAATCTTATATAATATTAGCCATTTGAAGTAGCAATATGAAAAACAAAACAAAAAGTAAAATTAATCCTGTTCACCAGAAAACAATTTGTGAAAACAATAATAATCCAACTTTACTCTTTACAGGATAATTTTATAATCAATTATTGGGTGTTGGGTATTTTCATAAAGTTTAATCATCTGTGATTTGGAAAGCAATCTTATATCAGACCTGTCCCAGCTGATTAGTAATCAGCTTCTTTTTTCATATACTTACATTCAACTTTAACTTTAAATTTTTGAGTTTGCTGTGTTTCCAGAATCTTATTTTCTCCAATGCACTCATATTCTCCAGCATCTTCATATTGGACTCTTTTGATTCTTAGCTCCAATCCACTGTCACCTTTGACTGTTCGTCTGGCAGGAATCTTGCCATTTAATCGGCGCCAAGTAACACCTGGTGTGGGGCTGCAATAAGAAATTAGAAAACAAGTGTGCTTTTAACTACTTCACTTCATAAAATTAATAATTCTAAGATTATAGTAAATTTCATAAAAGAAAAATTTTAAATGCTGTTCTTAACAGATAAATATATGGGAGTGAAATGGCAAAATAGAAAAATTGGATTGAAATGGAACTGGATTGAATGACAAAATGGAAAAATTATGTGTAGCATTTTACCCTTTAGATGAACTTCATCTGACTAAAAAGATGTTTTTATTGGTGGAACTATACATGTGAAAGAGGGGAAGTAGTAGATAAAAATATGAATATTGGTTACAATTATGCACTGGAGTGAACACTAAAGATGAGTGAGAACAGAATTTTAATTTTTGAGTTTTAAAATTCTTTTTTCTTTCTTTCCCCACAGATCTCACTGGACACAGTTTTATAAATATAAAAATTAAAAGCTCAAGCATGGTTAAATGGTGTGTGTGTGTGTGTGTGTGTGCGCGCACACACACACCACCATTTAACCATGTCTGAGTTTTTAAAACCTGAAGTTTCAATTCCAAAAGTTACCATTATTATTCTAGACATTTATGCTATCACTTTTCAAATGTTAGGACAGCAATTTCATATCATTTGCTATTTGTTGAAAATGTATTGACATTTGTGGATGTGTGAGCAGACTATTAAGATAGGATGCTGAAAACTTTTCAGCCTGGCCTACTTCACCAGATCTGAACAAATGATCAAACAGCAGAATGTTTTTTTGTTCATTTTTTTCTTTTTTTTTCTTCTTTAATATCCTTTCTTGGCTTGGTTAGACTGAAAACTTTTTAACACTGCTTGGTCATATTCCTTCAGGAAAAACTTTTCCTAATGTATAATAATACTGTTCATCCATGAAATATGTTCCCTAATGAGTGTCACATAAGCATGATGGTGTTAAATTAGCTTACTCCAACAACATGCTCTTTACTTTATTTATAATGAAAACATTTTTACAGGAAATTTTGTCCTTATATTCTAGATCTGATTGGTACTTCGATGCTGATTATATTTTTACAGAGTGGGATTGCAAGCATCTCTCATTACTTTTTTTCTATTTCTATCATCAGGTGAGGGAAAAGAAGATTCTACCTCTGGTTTTAAATTCAGAGTTGTGCTTCATCTTTCTCTAAAACTGGTTTGACAACCAAGGCAAGAAACCCCAATCTGCTTTATTATTTTACTCATAGATAGTGGGTGGGAGATATGGATTTATGCCTTTCCCAAGGGCATTATAATGAAGTGCAAATTCAGGTTCAGGTTCCATTTTCAGTACTATTAATGTTTAGGCTACCCATACTGCCTCCTTATATAGGAGCAAGCAGAAAAAAATGATTTATTTGACATTAATACAGATCATCACTCAGGAAACTAAAATAAAAAAAAATTTGTCCACTGAATTTACAATGATATTTTATCAAAAGTTAGTCATTAAGTTATATTACAAACATATGCATTAATAGAATTAATTAACATTTGCTTTTGAAATTAGAAAAAAAGAATTGTTACATAAACTAACTCTGAAACATTTTTATAACAGAGAATAAAAAGAGATAAAACACAACTTTCATTGAAATTTATATGTACTGCTAACACTGAAAATGTATACAAGCTAGGAAATTCCACAGGTATTGACAACTAAGACTATCCCATTATCTCATGCCTCCTCTGTTCTTTTCTCACTCTTTGTCTGTATCAAATAGAATTGAATAACAGGGAAAAACACAAACTTCTATAATTTGGTAAAAGTGCAAAATAGAACCAAGCCTTAAAATATTTAAAATCACCATTTTGCTATTCTGATATGTAGATGATGTATATTTGTGCAATATTCCCTATCAATAAATTATTGTTGTGTTTTCCAAAGTGGTCATTCGTTTTGAAGAGATCTTCTGCCTAGCTTCAATATTGCGGACCAGCTTTAGGATTACACAAAAAACAAGTTATCACACTCCCCAGGGTTATTTAATAACTCATCTGTGGGGGATGCTATGAACCACTAGGTGATTTCCGTTGGAAAAATAAATTCACTTCAGAGGGTGTGAAACAAACCATAACAGCTGACAAAGACACATATTCATATTTGTTCTGCCCTGTATTCATATTTGCCCCTCCCCTACACGAGATAAAAAATTAACCCTGTATGACTACACCCTCCCTCTTCACATGGTTCACACCTGGCAACTTGAGAGTGTTTGGTCGGCATCTATCATTATGTTCAGTTTTAGTGGCCCAGAAGCAACCTGGTCACAATCAATGCCATGTGCAGGCTTCGAGTCTGCTTATGATTTTATAACACTTCCCTACTTCCTTTGCTTAACTTCTTTCCTAATTCCTTCCAAGTTAATATTGTTATATAGATACCTTGGTTAGAAAGGTTAACTAATTCCAGTTTATTAGGTAGGTACTACACTGTAATCCGAGATAGAAAAGCATAACTGTCATATATACAAACAAGCAGAATAATATGAATAATAAGATAGATTAAAATCCATATCACTGCACATGTTCATGTTTCCAAAGCAAAGACATGTGACAATCATATGTCAAAGTAAATATTGTCAAAAACTGAATTATCCTCTCTAGTTTCATTTAAAATATTCACAAAGACAAAATATTATCCAAGTTGATCAAATTTGCTTTGTATTATTTTTTTTATAAGAGTAAGATTAAGATTTTTGGTCCATACTAATGTCATTTAGAAATTATTGAGTGTAAGCAAACTAGATTAAGACATGAAATAAGGAAGTGGTTGAAGTCCTTTCAATTTCCCAAAGAGCAGTGATCAAATTTTAACTGTGAATGATCATTTCAAATAATGCAATTGGCTCATTTTCAAAATCACAAGTTTGATTTAATAGATATGTTTTAATAATATAACAAGTTAAGCAAATAAATACTTACTTTCCAGCAAAAATGCATTTCATCTTCAAATCATCTCCTTTGAGTACTTTAATATCTGTATCAGAGTGCCACATCAATGACACAGGTTCATTAGTTGCACCTCCTGAAATAAAATATCAGGAAATTTTGAAAGAAAATACTTATCACATATTTCTGCATAAAAGGCAACCTTTAGATGAGATGTGATAAAAAAATATAGCAAATTTTCATGAATTTATCCTATACCTGTCGTATAAGATGATTGCTTATTGCTTATACAAAGATGATGTTATTGGAAATCTTGTTACTTATTGTATCCTTAGAAATTCAAAATAAACAAAATAAAACTAATTTTATATCATGTTTTTCCTACACACGTTCCCTAAAAGGAAAACCAATGTTTTTGTTTATGTTTCATCATGAAGATTGTAGCTGTCGAGAAAGCAAGTAAACGGAAGTGAATTCCACAGGTTGGAAGTGCAAGAGAAGAAGCTCTTGCAAATACTGATTCTTATTCTTTTTCTGTATCTAAACAGTTACAAACAACCTGAATTATTGAAAACTATCACTTTTTGGTTCCTATTCTCAAGGGTTCTTTTGTGTGAACATTTACAGACAGGTATATACATAAAAAAATTAAATAATATTCTATGGAAGCATAATAACAGAGTGAAATAAATTAAAAAGTCATATTTGCTGTTAATCAGTATTTAATTGAAGAGTAAAGAAAGTGTAGTTACATATATTGACATATGTAACTACACTTTCTTTACTCTTTAATTAAATACTGATTAACAGTAATCAATAATTTAAAACATGCCCATTTTTTTAAATATATGAAGCCATTTACTAGTATCTCATTTTTCTTATTTTGATTTACAATCTGAAATAATTATTTTTTTCTTTTTTTAATGATTTAGCCCTAAGCAAGGTAATAATACCACTAACACAAAAGGATATAGTTACTGAGAATGACAGAAATTGAGATGACATTAGTGAGGGGATAGGACAATAAAAGAACAGAATTGAAGAAGTCAAAAGATTGCAATTGACATTGAATTTAAATTTTTAAAGATCATAGAGGACAAAGAAGCAAGGAACTAAAAGAGAATTCTACTGGTGAAAAGTGCAAGAAAAGAAACTATTTGAATGGAACTTACAATTACAACTATTTCAACAGTAAAATAATGAAACCTGGTTGCTGTGTGGTAGTACATTCAAATTCATGCAATTGAGGTACCAAGGAAGAGGGTCATTAGAACAATTGCTATATATATAAGATTATGGGGGAAGTCACATTGTGGTGATGAGAAAGTAACTAAAGTTTAGATTCCAGATCAGGATTGATAACATTACAGACACTTTGGATTTTGCTGAGTATTTCAAACAGCAGGAGCACCAAATCAGAAGTGGCAGTAACGTTCAATACACAGATTAATGGTAGATTTATAAATGTGCAAAATGGATTCTGGTTAGGAAAATTTTCTGACTTAACAGTGAACCAACTTTCTTAGCTGTAGACCTAGCAATCAATTCAATATAATCATTCCATTTTATGTCAGTGAAATATTTGAGACCAAGAAAGCACAATGGAGTGCTGATGAAAGACAAAAATGGTTCTTGAAAAATGACTAAAAATCAGCAGTTTCATTTTGAAGGTGTTAAAATTTACAAGCTATTTCTTGGAAAATGAATGTAATATCATAGTCAAAGGATGTCAAACTTATTAACCACATTTTGGGTTTTAAAATATGTTGAACATTAAAATACATTTTGATTAACAAAAACAACCATGCTTTCTTCATTTATAAAGTTTTCATGAACTATGTTTTTCAGTGATAATGTTATCATTTGTAATCTAAAAATGTATGATGGGCAAATTATTTGATAAATAATGATTCTTACCTGTCACTACCTCTGGTTTAATGATATGGTCAAAACCTTGACTGAGAATTCGAAGAAATCTACTGTAGGCAGAACATACATACTTATTACCATCCTGGTAATCCTCTTCTTTGACATTAGCAAAATATAAGTTGCCTGAAATATAAAAATAATGATGATGATATTGATGATGACTAACATTAACAATGTAAAAACAATTTTTTATTAAATTATCATGTCTATAAGATTTATCAGGTTTATATAAATATATAATTACAGCTATATTAAGACACATGTCAACTTAAGATCCTTCAATTTTTTATTATTTTCATAATGTATTGTTTGAAATACTCATTTGTTATAATCATAAAGTAATACAAACGGAAAATATATAATAAAATTTGAGAACAAAGCTAGCTTACTCACCATTATAATCCATAGAGACTCGGTTATCAAATTTAACAGGCCTCATAGCATCTGAACTGCTATGTGACTGAGATAAAATATTCCAATTGATAGTAGGTGTTGGGGTACCTTTGGGTGGTATACATTGTAATTTCAAACTCTGTCCAGTTAGTGGTTTTTTGATAACCGCCTTTGTTTGTTGAAAAGCACCCAGCTCAGCCAATAATAACTGAGTTTTGTTGGATACAGATATCCCCAAGCCTTTAGTCTCTGCAAAACACTGATACTCTCCAAAGTCATCTACAGTGGGTTTTAGAAATTCTAAGGTGCCAATTCCTAATCGCTGAACAACTTTCCCTTTGTACTGTGTACTGTTGAGATCCATTTTGACTCCATTTTTGTACCAAGTATACCTTAGAGAGAAAAGTAATGATAAAATGTTATACATTATGAACAAAGAATATGGTGCATATTAACCCAACAGGATTAATTCAAATTAATATAGTACTTTTTAATTTGAGACAGGTCCATATGCTCTATACTTCTCAAGTTAAGTGAATAATAATAATAATAATCTTCAAAACACTATCAAAATACAAGAATCTTGAAATCAAAATCTCAAAAACATCAATAATTCCAGTTGTAGATAAAGCTTTCAGACTGACTGGAAAATGTTCCAGCAGACTCATTGCAAGGGTTCCTGGTAAGCTATACCTTAAAGAAATACAAAAAATTGTACTTATAAATACAGCTCACACATAAAATGCTTTATCTAAGTAAAATGTGTGTGATTCTAGATGGTTTTTTTTTTTTTTTTTTTTTTTTCACAAAAATGATCAGTGGAAAAAGTCATGAAGCTATTTTTAACTTTAGGTCTCTGGTTGGGATCCAGAAGGAAATGTGTATGCAACAGAAATCTAGGGAAATAATAATAGTATCAACAATAATAAACAAAATGGTTGATGTAATTCTTCCAATAACTTTCAACAGTAAAGAGAAAAGAGCAATTTAAGAAAAGAAAAAAAAAAGTTTGACAATGTTAAGCAATGTTAATTCAGCAGAATGTCTGTCTTCAAGTTATATTTTTAAAACTTTTAAAATATAAATTTTATATTTATATTTTTATAAACATATTTTTTTTACTTATGTCATGAAGCCATTTCTGACCTTCAGTCTCTGGTTGGGACCCAGAAGAATATTTTGTTGAAATATTGTTTAACATTGTCAAACACTGTATTTTCTTTTCATGTTCTTTTCTTAAATTGTGCTCTTCTCTTAATTGTTAATAATAATAATAATAATCTGTGGTTCCTAAAAATGAAAACTGAAGGAATCATCTGTGCAGTACAAGAGCAAACTCCAAGAACAAAGTCCATCAAGTATTCTATTTATAGAATAGATTTACCATTGTGAAGGCTATGTAGGAAAGCACACTGTCAGTAGCTGCAGTCAACTGACACAAAAAATTTGAAGATTACTAAAAAAGAGTACAAAATGACAAAAGAAACCTCAGAATACACTGGGAACAATGAAAGAAATATGGCCTTGACAGTGTAGAGTATTGGTAAAAGCATTCCCTACAATCAGTAACTGAGAAGGAGCAAGAGAAGTGAGATATGATTATCTTGACTGATAAGTAATGGGAGAGTAATCACCCTGATATCACACTTGTGATCAAGAACAGCTATGAATGGATCTTGACAATACCTTTGGAGTAGAATATCATAAAGGCAGACCTGATGAAAATACAGCGGTAACAAAACCAGGTAGGGCAATCAGAGAAATGCACCAGGCACCAGCTCAAGTAGCCCTTGTTGTGGTTGTTACTATCCCCAAGAATCTTTCTGCCTCACAAGATGCCTTGGAAATATCTGACATTATTGGTAATGTGTAAATAGCAATACAGCTTGGAAAGGGTGTTATGCCAATAAGCTGCCCTCAGGATCTGAGATATGAACATTATCACCTGGCCAAAACATCTAAGAGAAGGACAAGTTGGAATGGATCTCTAATGATAACAACAATGACAATAATATAGAAAATATTTTAATGCTGACATTTTTTCTTTGTTGTAAGTTAATCTAGTTAAATTTGATTTTAGTTTCAAAAGTGGAAATTTGAGTAAGAAAGTATGACCATTCACACTTTCAGTAAAATACAATTTAAAATGCTATTTTAACATTCTGAATAATGATAGATTATGAACAATGATCATTTTTTTCATGAACCTGTAAAGTAAAATTATGTATTTTTCTAATATCTAAAAAAAAATGGTAAACAATGCAAAGGCAAATTAAAGATGGTGAAACTGCAAAATTGAAAGTATGTTTAACAGTTATAACTAAAGTTGGAAAGATCTAATCATATAATTCTTAGTTTTGTTTTAATCTTAGTTAAGATCAAAACAAAACATGCATCACTGTATGTTAATAAGAAGGTATTTGACTGTAAAGAAGGTATTTGACTGTATTTGACTCATAAGTCCATAATAAATATATACAAACTAATCACACAAGAGCAAATTAGAAAATTATATCAATGAAAGTCAGTGAAACATCAGTATAGTCATATTTGTTGTTAAATTTTTAAATCGCTGACAAAGAAATTTGAAGACAATAAAATTTAAACATAAGAAAATATTACATTTAAAAATATGCTTTGTTGCAGAATTTTATGATAAATACATTCCATCTGATAAAACAAATAATTTTTGCAATATAAGACACAAAAAATTTTTAGTTAAGAAAAGTAACTTCATATAGTTACAAGTCACTGGATATATAAAAAGCCAAAATGTGAAACAAAGAAAAAAAAAAGTTATGCCCATTATCATCAATTACAAGGAAGCAGCAATAGGCCAAATTATCAGTCCCCAAAACTCTAATAATAATTTATGGCAAACTTACTTTGGTTGTGGGTTACCACTAGCCATGCAAGGAAGCTCTAATTTTTGTTCCTTTTGGATATAAGTGAATTCTTCAGGTTGCTCGGTGATTGATGGTGGAACTTTATCTGAAAAATATGAAGCAGTAATTAGAAAAGATGAAAGAAAATTTATTTCTAATACAGTACCATGCAAAAGTCTTTGGCTACTTTAAACTATTGTAAATTTCTAATAATTGCTAGTTTAGAAGTGGATGTTTCACATTGTGTTTAATACAGATAAAATATTGATACAGATGGAGTCATTTTCATACCTAATTATCATATTTTGTAGCAAAGATTCTGAATGTGAAGGGGAGATGTGAAATATCTTCCAAAAATGGCTTTGCAAGTTTTTGATCACCTGACCTTAGTTTCTGTTATGGAGATGAACCCATTTCTTTAGAATATGAGTTGGACTCATCCAAATAGGATATATACTGACACTAAGAATAGTCAGCAAAGAGATAGACTGTAGTAAGCCTTATATCCTTACTACAGAACTCAGTAAAACTACATTAACTCCAAGTGACATTATATTTCATGATTGTGTTATCTTCATTTCCTACATAGAGTGAAAATTTGTATATTAAATTCCAGCATTGTAATGGCTTGAAAACATGGCCAAGTTTTTCAAAGAAACCCAGATGAAGACAATAAAAATAACCAAGAATATGTACCAACAAACAATAGCTAAGGAAAGCAGAATTTAACCCTGTGGGCTGGGGTTTTAGAATATACCAACTGCACCTCTGCAGAAAGGTAACCCCCCCCCCCCCCACCGAGCCAATGAGGTGTCCTGGGTATGACAAACTACATCCAGCAGCAAGGCATCTGATTGGGAGGTTTAGAAAAGCCTGAATCCACCTCTTAATTGCTGTTATTCTCAGGTCCACCCTGACCCGGGATCATAGCACCTGTTAGGGTCTCAGCTATGGGCAAATAGTTTATCCCAAAGCTGGGGTCAAAACACTATGAAAGCATAAAAACAGACTTTTATAGTAAAACTTCTAGCAATACTTTTTTAGAGAAGAATATAGCAGCAATACATTTTTTAAGAAAAAAAATTTACCAGTAATACATTTTTGGGAAAGAAAGAAAAAATATATATAAACACACATACACACAATATATTCTGACTTTCAACAACACCATCTTTACAAAAATATATCAATGAAACCTTTTTTTTTTTTTTTTTTTTTTTAAATCATGTCACCCCGGGCAAGGCGTAAATGCCACTGATGTGCGGGGGGGTTACATAACTGAAAGAAAATTAATTAGAAGAGAGAGAAGAGGATTACAAACCAATTAGAAAGAAGCAATAGAAAGATGAAAATGCAGGTGTGATGACAGTTGCAAGGGGGGGGGAGAAAGGGAAGGATATACGGGGTGGGAGAAGGGCTAGAGTCCAGTGGTTAGTAGATGAGTATTGACATTACATTTAAATTTCTGGAGGTTGTAGCCGTCAAAAAAGCAAGAATATGGGTGCGAGTTCCACAGAACTGATTTCTTACAAAGAATACATCATCTAATCATATGAACCTATTGTAAAAACCTTGTCAGCATTAAATAATCCATTGTAAAACAAAATAAACCAAACTAAAGTAGAATTTCAACAAGTGGCATTTCAGATATCTTCTTGAAGTTTCAAAATGATGGATGTCTTTTGACTCAATCAGCTAGCAAAGGCAAGATTAAGTTGGTTAAAGAAGACAAAGATGCTTGAAATATGATCACATTCAGCATGTAATTAGAATGGAACAACAATCTACTAAGTAAGAATTTGTCATAAGGTTTACAGGCAAGTAATTCAACCTCTGTTACATGTCAAAAACAATAGTTTGGTGTTTTGAGATTTATAAAAAGTATCAGTTCAAGAAAACTGTTTAAATGCCATCTACCCTCTCAATTGTGACCATCCACTAATAAAATAAAAGTTTCAAAAATTTCTACTTAGTGTTGTTATTATATTAGTGCAAAATACACAGAGTTGATAAAGGGTCATTTGATACCAGACTTAGATGAAGTCAGCATGATAAAGCTCCATGCAACAAACTCTAACACAGTCTGGCTGATGAAGGTGTCACCACATTGAAATATTGGCTAGCTAAGAACACTGACTGAAATGTAATCAAACAAATATAAATAGAACTACAGAGAAGAGTTCCATTAGAAAAATCCAAACAACCTTGAAAAGTTGTGGGAGGTCAATTGCAAAGAATGGTTTCTCAAATCTGAGATGAAGAATTTGTATACATCCATTCAAGGGCACTTTAAAGCAATTATTTAAGCTAAAGGAAGTTACATAGAATATCAACAATGTAAGGTAAATTCTTGAAATAAGCATTATGTAATAAATTCTCATAGATATATTTTATATTTTCATCTGGCTTAATTTAAGAAAGTTGGAAAGGCTGTTTTTTGTACAGCCATTTTTGGAGTTACCTTGCATCTTTTCATCTTTATTATAAAATGATAATTGTATAGTAATGCATCAAATAGGACCCATTTTTTCATCTGTCAAAAACACAATGCAACATATCTCCCTATAATGGTAATTATTACAAATTTACAATAGTTTTATGTGACTAAAGACTTTTACACATAACTGTACTAAACAGAACATAGATCATTTGAAAGGAGACTGCTGAAAATAAAGATTCAAAAACAGAATAACGTTATGACAAGCATATATTTGATAATAACGAAAAAAAAGAAAGAAAAAAAATAATAATAATATCAATTTAATAAAAATAATAATAATAATAATATCAATTTAATAATAATAATAATATCAATTTAATAATAATAATAATAATAAAAACAAGGCCCTATCTGCTTGCTTTCAATTAAATTCAGTCATAATGTTCATACATTTTCTTTCACTATCAAATATTTTTTGGCAAACTTAGACCTTCAAGTTAACAAAAAAAAAAAAAATATGTCAAAACAATGTTTTTTTCCCCTTGATACCATTATTATTTTAACTACCTTTATTCTTCAATGTTTATTATTTTAAAAAGCGATGATTAGAATTTTAATAAAACCTAAACATATAAAAGTGAATATAACTTTGTTTTTGAGAAATTGCAGCAACAATAACAAACACTATATATTTATTAGATTGTTTATAAAGATAGTTAGCAAAACATCAGCTAACTGATTTGTACTTTATAAAATTGTAAATAATAAGTATTTCCTTATAGTTGGTTCATATTTTTTAATAATTTAGTAAATGTTTATAAATAAAAAATTGTAATTAAGCTTGTAAATAAACAATCTAATAAATTAATAGTGATTTAATATTTTTGTGCAAGTTCTCCAGAACAACAACAAAAAAATGTATAAATTTACTTTCATCATGTGTTTAAGTTTTATTCCAATTCTAATCATCTCTTTTTAAAATAATAAACATTGCCAAGGAGCAAAGGTAGTTAAAATAATAGCAGTGTCAAAGGAAAATCCTTTTACATTTTTTTTGCTGGTGCAAGTTCCAAAATTGTTTAATTTTTTTCATCACATGTATAAAAAAAGTAAAATGATAAAACACTATTTTTTCTACTCCCACATTTTTCATTTCTTTTTATTTACTTTTTATATAAAAACAATTGTTTTAATAAAAAAACAGATACTATACTTTTACCATGTGCAAATCAGAAAATGTCATATAAAACCATAATAAACAAGACGACGATGATATTATTATTATCATCAATGATAAAATTTAAAAACTACTCTCATTGATTTTTCCAAATGTAATTTGTCTCTATTTGGCTTGATTTTTCCATAGATTAGAGGAAATAAAACTTTAGCTAAATTCCTTTCCCATGCTGTTCAAACTGGTAGCATAATGAAGTGCAAAGATGTTTGAAATTCATATCATCTTTTAGAAAAGTGGTAGAAAATAAAAAGTAACCATTTTAACAGATACATTTTCTGGTCTCCTGTCCATTAAAATATTTTGCCATAATCATTAATAAAGATTAAAAAAGAAGAAATATTTAGTACACTTTAGCTCATTGCATTCTAATGAAATTAGAATGCATAAAGTAGTTTAGATTCTTATTTTCAATACAAGTCCAATTGCTGCAAGGTAATATAAAAATATTAAAATTAAATATTTAACAAAGTACCAGTGATTTAATAATAAAGAACAAAATTTAATTTCATGAATAAACAGAAATAAGTTAGCTGAATTAAATGTGGTTACTAAAGTTCAAAGTATTCTAGTCTTCCTACCACACATATAAATTAAACCCATTAGTTTACACATGGAAATAATTTTCAGCTACCAGGAAACAGACAAGTTGAGTATACAATACAAAAATAATTAAGAAATCTGTAAATGACTGTTAACATATGATCACTTGAAAATACAATTAAAAATTTTTAAAGATGGGCAGAGGAAGAGAGAGAGAGCAGATAAAGGATACGGAAATATGCAAGCCACGTGCAATGTGCAAAATTAAACAAAAAGAAAGTGTAAGTGTTTTTTTTTGTTTTTAAATATTAAAATGAATGAGTTATTTCTTTCCTGTAACATGAATTTTTGTGCAAGCTGGGATTTCAAGAATGCCTGGGGTTTTTAAAATTGTAGATTATAACCGAACTTTGAAGAAACTTTAAAAAATAATTTGTGGAAAATAAAAACTGTCATAATGTTAGATTTACATTTATGATTTTATTGCATTTGTATTATGTCACTAATTATCAGTATTAATTTAGATTTTTCTAAATGTACTAAAAATATTTTTTTTCTTTTCCAACAGTCAATAAAATGTCTTAAATTATACTGAATTATTCATAATACAATTTGACAAAAGTAAACTATTTTAATATTTTCATTTGTTCATTATATCTTTGCAAAAGTACATATAATTTGTCAAAGGATAAATAATGTAGAAAATAACAGTGGATAAAGTTAATGCTCTGAAAAGTAATACTCAGATCAATAAAGGTGGAAAGACACTTTCATCATTGCCAACTATATATTTTTAAATTTAAGCTTTTGAAACAAAACAGTAAAATTGTAAATAAAAATAAATAATCAAAAGAAAATCATGATAAATATGAAATAATACATACATGGCATTAAAAGCATAAAGAAGCTGCTTGCTTTATACAAAAATATATATATATAAAAACTTTTTTCTAACCTGCAGAAAAAATGTGAAAATAATTTGTACCTTCAACCTCACAGAAAACAGAAAGAAAATAAAATGTAAAACTAAAACAGAAAAGAAAATGAAAATTGAAAATATATTAGGCAAACAAAACAGTAAGAGGAGAAAATAGCAAAATATGGAGTTAGGGATTAAAAGAAAAGAAAAATGCACTGTATAAAGAAAGAAAAAAGAAATTTTTAAAAGAAGAAATGAAGATGACTGAAAAAAAGATGAGGATATTAAAAAGAAAATAGTAAAAGTATTGAAACAGTGCTTAAAAGATCAACATCATCATCAAACAGCATGAGAGAATGACCATTAGGCAAAGAGAAAGTTTAAAATTTTACAAGACAACTTTACCCAGGCAGTAATATAATTTAAAAAATATGGGTATATATGGATCCTTTTTTAATACATAAAATCTACGTCACAAAGACAGAAAGCAAGCATTTGGAAGCTGAATATTGCATATGAAGAAAAATAAATGAAGAACCCAATTTAAATGAATTATGACTGAGAAAGAAAAATGAAAGAATATCATATAGAGAGCAAACATGACCAAAATAGAAACTTGAATAACTGAAAATGTATTTTTGCTATGAGCATGACACATGCATATTTTATCTTTTAAAATGAGAAAGACATAAAAAGAAAGAGAAAAACAAACAATTGCATGAGTAGATGAAAAATAACAGCATAATTGATGCCTTCTTAAATAGGATGCAAAAAAATAAAAAAATAAAAAAAACAATAAGAGAATATAATTTAAAATCAAAAAAGGAAAGTTGACACTGATGAGGTCATCTGATGAAATTGTAAAGTATTTAAGCAACAAAATCACAATAATTGGAGCTCAACAGAATGGAAAAGACATCTCATAAGAATAAGCAATAAAAAGGAGAGCGACTAAGACATCTGACATCTTATTTGAAGTTCCTACGATTACTTTGATTTTTTTTTATTTAAAAAGTTATTTTTAAAAAATGGAGACTAGTTGTTAATTTTATTTATTTATTTGCATCGTCTTGCTTTTGCATCAAAAATGTTTGTTGCAAGGGAGCTGACTATTTCAGAATTACTTCCCTTTAAACTTTCTGAAACAAAATTAAGGAACTAACTAACATCTAAATTCGCACATGGCTTAAGGTTTGTAAGTTTTTATCATTTAAAATATTTCATAGTCTGTAAAACATAGGTTTAAAATTTTTATCTGTATTCAATCTGCTTAAAAAATACAAAATAAATGTTCTTTTCTTTTCTATATTTAGACAGAATTAGTAAATCAGAGGAGCAACTAAAGCTAGGTTTAAGATTTTGCTACAAGTACCAAATACTGGTTCACTTATTCTATGTTATGCATATTAACCACTTCACCTAACAGAAATCTACAATAATATTTATTATAAGCATCAATGTATAAAAAAAATCACAGCCAACTTCAGGACAAATGTAGAAGTTACAGAAAAATAAATTGCTGACACCAGTATATGTTTTCTATGGAAATGTTCTTTTTATATAAAGGATTTATCAAATGTTTTATGTATGAAATATCAAATATCTTTTCCCATTTATGATCAAAGGTCAACATTTTTGTACTGTTTTTACTCAAAGTTTCCTCCAAATTTAACACATATTCAATACATTAGTTTTTACAATGGATAAAGTGATAGTTTAATATGTCACCTTCATTCTATAAATATAACTGTGAACCAAAATTGACTAAATTAAAAAAAAAAAACAAAAAAAACCTTAACTCATTTTTATCAGAGAACTGAAAAATTTGCCTTCAAAAAGAACTGGGCATATTCTTGCAACAAGTGCTCAGTAATAATGAGCTTTAATTTCAATTTTTAATTTTAAAGGTAATTTGATAATTTTAGAAAATATGAATTGAAATGTTATGGAATAGATAATGGATTGAAATGAGAAATTAGAGAACCTAGTTCTAATTCTAGTCAGGTTCTATACATTTAGTTACACACAAATACTCTTGGGAAAGATATGGAACCATCTCTTCTCCTGCTCAGTTATAAGTTGAATAGAACAGACTGGGTACTATAGCCTTGGTTGGCAACCAGTCTGTTGCAGAAAGAAATGGCAACTTAATGCAAAATAAATCTTCTGCTTAGTCAGTCATTAATCAAAAGAAACACAAACACCCAAGTGTGTATCCTATATGGCATTTAACTGACTAATGAATTGAAAATAAATCCAATTTTGAAGAATTACAATGCGATCTGTACTGAATTTTAATAAATATGTTAATATCATTCACTTGACCATAAGCTTTCATAAGTGAAAAATACTGGCCTTACTTTAAAATAATATTAAACAATTTTAAGATGTAATCTGGATTCATTATGTTGTTTTAATTCACAAGGAATTGGTAATATTATAATAAATCATACTAAAGAAACAGAAAAAAAAATTAATTTCCCAGAAAAAAAAATTTTGTTCCCAAAATATATTTAGTATTTTCTTCATTTTTAAACTAAGAAATGTTAAATAACATTCAATTTGTTTAGTGTTAATATTATTGTAAGAATATAATTCACAATATTTGCAGCTTATTTTTAAACAATATAGTTATCCGATCACAAGAAAATAAGATTTTTTTTAGTTAATTTTATCAATTTACTTTGATTAAAACAAATTTAACTGTATTATTATTTAACATTAAAAGACAAAATGTTTATACACATATTCCAGGTAATATAAAATATTATTTCTTAGATCATATGGATAGAATTTTAGAAAAAATACAATTTAAGAGTATATGGCTTAATGTATAGTGATTTACAACATAAATACAGCCATCTAACTAGTTCTCACATATAATTCCTTTTTAAAATAATGAAGTGCTGAAAGCGTGTTATATTTCTAAACTAATGACTAAAATTGAGCAAAGGACACTGATAGATTTGAGTGTAGGAAAAGAATAATAACCTTTCCAGACATCTAGACTAACTAGAGTGCCAGATTAAATATGCCACATACAACATCTTTAAGGCAGTTAAACACTGCATGCCTAGTGCACTAACTTGGCCATTTAAAGAATGTGCTGCACATTTGCACATTCTTTTCTAAAAATACTTACTTGACTCAGGTAACGGTACAGTAAGGGGACTTGAAAGATCTTTTTCCTTTTGATACTCTATTTGATCAATATCTGAAATAAAGTAAAGGTACAGGATCCATATCTGAATGCCCGGGACATAAAGAATTGACAAGAGTTTGACAACACAGAGAAAGGCAGAAAATGGTAAGGTGTATTAAAGATTTGCGCAAGTCAAATCTCACAGGAAAGAGAAAAACGAACCTGTTAACCAGGTGAATATGAAAGGTCAGTGTAATTATTTAAAAAAGGTGAGGTCAAAAGCAGCATAGTAAGCATCATAAACAAGAAATATATTTCAAGCATTTGTTTTTTGAGTACTTTGTTCTTACAAGCTTTTTTTTTTTCAATTGAGAGTTGCTTTTTGAGAATATTCATCACTGATTTGATTAATTCTCTGGATGTGTCACTAAAGCTATTGACAACCGAAATAATAAAACTATTTTTTATTTTAAATTTACTTGGCAAGAGTTTAGTTCATCAAAAAATCTTCAAAAATAAGACTACACATCAGATGAAGATGTTCAGGTATCTTAACAGTTATTGTCACATACAATGAAACCAGGCACTTGTGTTTACTTCACAAGAATGTGTTTGCAAAAGGCTTGAATTAATTTCTTTTTATGCACCTCTACCCTGGGTCAAAAAGCATGGTTCTTTAGTCTTGAAAAGGC
The DNA here is from genome assembly GCA_037127315.1 of Ascarosepion bandense. Taxonomy (NCBI): domain Eukaryota; kingdom Metazoa; phylum Mollusca; class Cephalopoda; order Sepiida; family Sepiidae; genus Ascarosepion; species Ascarosepion bandense. The sequence continues at coordinate 547,343 of JBBBDQ010001772.1, forward strand.
AACTTGTCTATGAGAAGGATAATCTTGTATTCAAACACAGTGTGAAAACACTATGGTCCAGTGATGCAGGGCAAAGCACATTATTACCACTGTTTGTGAGGTTTGGAGGAGGCCTGATCCTAAAGTAGACTGAAACAAAATGGCTGATATAAATAAATGAATACAAAACATCAGATAATAATAATAATAACAATGATCTTATATGAATTCTCCTGAAACTAGGATGATTATACATGGTTTATATGTATCACTTTCTTTTAAGTAAGATGATCATGTTCTTCCACTTGTTGAAGATCTGGTGATATACTGAGAAGAAATAAAACAAATAAATATAATAAGTTTAGAATTAACAAATAAGCATATTCACTTCTAAATGCAAATGATACTTCAACTCAAATATAAAAGATGTTTTTATTGCCATAAATTTGCAAAATATATTTTTCTTCCTCACAAGAAATAAATGTTGCAACAGAAAATTAAATTTAATTTGCCAGAAAAATGTAATCAAAAATTGAAATAGCAGAGTCAGAAATAAATATTCAACACGTAAGTATTGAATATCTACAACTTGCAAGAGAAACAAAGAAACTTGTGGTTTCTGCACAAAAAAAAAATTACTTGCAGTTGCTTATTGAAAGAATCTTGTATTATTAGTCAAAAGGTTAAGCGATTGTGATCTTAAATAACTAGAATCACTAATTAAATAGGAGAAAAAATTAAGTTGTGCTCAGAGAAAATCAAATTTTGTTTCCTAAATACATAGAAAATATATGTTCAGAAAATTCTGTAGAAATAGAAAATACATTAAAATAAAACATAATGGCTTCTTACACAATGTCTATTTTAGACTAGAATCTTAAACTTGGTTGTTTTTAACACAGTATTTCAGTAAGGTAGTTTTAGCCCCTCCTTGTATGTCACTCTCATTTGATGAAAAAAAAAACTTTGGAAAGTTTATTGATACAAAATGACTTTTGCTTGTTAGGGACATCCTTATTCCCAAACAAAAAAGTGCACCTTCTGTAAGGTGATGGTTAATGTATAATCTTGCATATGACTTGTACTGAATTCAGTCTTCAATGACAACTCCCTTATTAAGGGCTTTGTGCCAAAGTTGGTTTCATCTATAGAAAAAAACCAAAAAAAACCCAAAATTGATCAATCGAAAGGAAAGTATCATCACTAAAAATAGGGTCAATACGAAATTCAACTTCCACCAGGTATTCCTGATTTGTGGCCCTAAATAAACTTATTAACACTCCCAATGCTATGAATATACTTATACATCTTTACAAAACTAACATTGTGTTATATTGATGTATATATACATTTTCAAGACATGCTTAAACGCCTTTACAAAATTTACATTGCCTTATATTATGTATTACTCGTTGTGCCATGAAGTGGAAAGTCTAAACTGAATCCATTGCTAGGTAAGCAGCTAAAAAGTTGGTTTACTGTATTGTGCTAGACAATTTTTCTCTCCAGAATTTATCTATAAGCCAACCATTTGCCCATGCTTAGAATATTGCTGCCACATATGATCCAGTGCTTCTACTCTTTATCTAGAGCTCCTTGATAAAATCCAAATCAGCAATATTAGTGGTCCTGATCTGTTTCTCAGCTACAGTCACTTTTCCACTGCCATAAGGTTACCTGCCTGTGGTTTTTCTATGAATACTTTCATGGTAATTGTTTGGATGAGCTATTCATTATGGTACCTAAATTTTATAAATTTAAGTGTAGCACTAGACTGGTGAGAAGATCTCATCAATTTACAGTTGAGTTAGGTAAATGTAACCATAAATTCTAAGCTAACAGTTTTTTTCTCACACTTCTCACTTGTCAAACTCCCTTCCGGTTCCATGCTTTCCAACTAATTTTCAAAAACTTAAGTTTAATGTCAATTGCTATCTACTGTCTTCCTAATTACTCTTCTTTTTTTATCACTCTTTAGTAATGTTTGCTTCCAACTCTTCCATGCATAGTAACCCCTTGTGTCTTAGTGACTTTACTGCTTTGTTTGGAGTGAACTTGTTTATATATATACACTTTTCAAGATTTACTTACAAAACTTACATTGTCTTTTAAAATTATACTAATGTTTGAGAATGCACATGAAACATGATTAACCAAGAAAAATCAAACACAAAAGTAAAAATACTAAAACTTCTTTCTTTGTTTTCTCCATTTCTCATTCTCTGATGAAGCTTTAATAAAAGTGAAAAATATTAAACTGATAAATATTACCTTTATCTTATCATTTTATTGGATTCCAATTCCATTCATTGACATATAAGTATGTTTTCAAGACACCATCAAATGCCAGACCGTTAATGTTGCTTATATTATTGTTAGTGTTATAACCTAATTAGTGCTTAGTGCTACTTCCAAACCAGCATAGCCATAGTAATATACAATACAACCTGTTTTATGATATGTTTTTAATATATTGTGTGTTGGGAGCATTGTTTAGCAGAGTCATTTATGTTACATGATGTGGGGTACCATTTAGCAATCATTTATATTGTGTTAAGAGTATTGTTTAGTAGAGTCATTTATAGTATGTGTTGAGAGCATCATTTATCAAAGTCATTTATATTATGTGTTGAAGGTATTCTTTAGCAGTCATATTGTGTGTTGTAGGTGTTGTTTAGCAGTCATTTATATTGTGTGTTGAGAATGTTGTTTAGCAGTCATTTATATTGTGTGTTGAGAATGTTGTTTAGCAGTCATTCATATTATATGTTGAGAGTGTTGTTTAGTAAAGTAATTTATACTGTGTTGAGGGTGTCGTACTGCAGTGTATCCAATCAAAACCAAAATGATCGTTCCCATTAGAAATCACTCTCAGCATCTTTATGGTCTCATTTTTATTTCTATTAAATGGCAATTTTCTCTTTTTCATAAAACAAGCCAGCACAGCCAAACAACAATACTATAACAATGCAGTAGTGAAAGTATTAAATATTTTTGAAGAACTCACAGTTGCACACTAGTTAATGCACTGATCTTGTCAGCCATTAAAATTGAGGCTTGCTCTTCAAGTAATCAAGAAATGTTCAGTCAGCATTTCTTTCCAAGCAGTAACTTAAATTCCTTCCCTTTACATTTTGATTTCTATTAATTGTACAAATCCAGATAATGAACAATTTTTACATCTGTTGATTTTTTAAAACAAAATTTAAACAAAATCTATACCAAAAGTTTGAAATGAAATATAATTTGTAGCAAGACCACTGTTTATACATTTTAAATAAAAAAGTTATGATTTAAGAAATTAAACAATAGAATTCAAATTGAAAAAACTAAGATTTATAATTCTATTGAAAAATGATTTGAATAGGTACAATATATAATTAAATATGAATAAAGAAACCACTGCTGTCACACAAGTCCTTTACTAGGTGGCACTCTCTTCCAATATGTGAACCCACAGATCGTTGTAGCAAAAGAATAAAAAATTTACTCAGATCTTTAACAAAATTATTTATTCATATAAATTCATAGCATAATTATTCAGACATTAAAGTATTATTATTTTATTCCACTTTTGAATTAAATTGTATATTCCATCATATAAGAATGATTCTGATTCCATTCTTTGAGGAAACTTTCCAGCACCTTGAAAGTGTTGGAATAGCTGACTAGATAGACAAAAAACATTGCCTGGAAAAACAAGAGCTACTCTGAAAATAAATGTGGAGAATACATCACACGTGAAAGAACTTTCTCAGTTACATGATCATTTGCTGCATCACATTTACAACATTAGGTCAGAAATTATGATGCAGTAAAATCACTGGTTGACTTTATTTCTCAAAATAATGTTTTTTTCTTTTCCAATATGTTATTTAAAGTTATTTGCATACTATAATGTCTCACAGTAGTAATTTGTTCAGGTTCCAGGAATTTGTAATAAAACATTTTCTTTAAATTTCACCAACTGTTTAGATTATGATGTTGAAGTGTGTTTAGGATCTAACAATAATTTTCTTTGTTTTGAAGGAATCTATTTTTCATTGCTACTGACAAGATTATGACTCGTATTTTTCTCGCTGTTGAAGAGGTTAGAAGGTGTAATTGTTTAAATGTTGAGCAATATCTCTTTACCTAAAGTCATGTGGAACTCATTTTTCTAGTTTCTGAATTTGTCCCAAGACTTAAAAATTACATATTACAGTAAACTGACAGCATAAATAATAAAGATTTGATCATACACATTTTCCTAATATTGCACAAAGGATAGTGCTGGAAACTTTTGTATCAACTTAATAAATTGATAAAAATAATTTGTTTAAAAGTTAGTCAGAAATTTTCAAGTTGAAGTTTTAAAGGCAACCATTCTGCACAGTAATTCTCAATATGGGTGGTATTGTCTCTTTCATGGGGGTTGTGAATTCTCATGGGTACAGCGAAGTGTTCAGGAGATATGGTTGACATTATAATTTAAACAAGGCAATAATGATTTAAATCTTCTAAACCCTGAAATAAATCACAATATTTTTATACATGCATTTGTTTAGCTTTTTAAGTAAGTTTTTAAAATTTAGTTACAAATGAAATATATGTGCAAGGAGCAAAAACTATCAGTTTCTATGAACCAATGATTGCTACTTGACACTTCTCACGACAGTTTACTTTCAGTGATTGATGCTGCTATAATGTAACAAAATGTAAGCATGTGGTATTAGCTCAGTGTATTAATTCTACTCTATACAATATTAACATAAGGAGGCACTAACCCATGCAAATATATGAAAAGGTGTGCTGGTGAAGGAATGATTAAGAACCAATATAAAGCAACTACACCAGATCAAACAAAGAAAAAGAAAAAAAAATACAAAATGATAGTATTTCTGTTATATGTATTTCAAAGGAATGATAAGAAGGTTCCAACAGGGTCTGCTATGCCATATATCCAAACAAATGTTGCCAAAGTATATACAATATGGGCAAAAGCCATTTAATGAGGGGTCACATGTTAATCCCCTTATTGTCACTAAACAACTTGTTTGGCTTATAAAAAATAATAACTTTATAGTTTGATGAATATAGATATGCAAACATATTTTTTATACTTTCTTAATTTTTGAGTGATTGATATTGAGGCTTGTTTAGGGTCAAAATATTCAAAAGCAAGCCTAAACCCAACACATTGCTTTGATCATACAAGGTTTCTTGGATGATTTCCAATTTGAATTGATAAATTATAAATCTGTCATATTCCTTTAGAATGTTGTTTATGCATTTTAAGAAACAAGCTAAAAATTTTTTTATTGTATATGAATATATGACTGAAAAAAATTAACATAAAATCTTCACTTGCTCATAATTACAAAGTTTGCTTCCAAAATATGTTATTGAATATTTCAATACTTCAAAGATTTCAGTCAAATTTAATCTTGCATGTAATTTAGTATCTTTAAAATAAAAATTTCCATTAAATTTAAATATCAAAATTAAAAAAATTATCTTTAAATATCAAGAACTTAATATTTCATTTTACTAACTAGCAGATAGTCATTCTGAAAGAAAATTTCATGTTCAAGTTTTAATCATCTAAGTCCAAGATTTAAAAAGAAAGAAAGAAGTTGGTCAGTGCTATAGATAATTAATTTGAAAAAATAAAAATTTAAATCAATATGTAGGACTAAACTGATGCAAAATTGAATGGCCCAGAATATCAAATAATCTATTATTATAAATCACATTGATGAATTATTCTTGTTCTTACTTTTTGCTGCTATCTCTTCTCATTATATAACAATCAAATTATGTAGTCTACATTCTAATGTTTGTCAGTACTTATCTGGATTGCAATTTAACACCAAAAACCAACATGTTACATATAAAAAATACTTGTCAGAATAGAAAATAAACTGCAGCAAGGAAAATTGTTTTTAAAATTAAATTTCTTCTTGTTCTTTATGAAGGTGCAATGTTATTATTTAAGAAAATTAAATTGAAATTAACAAAGACAAGGAAAGAAAAGATAATGATCATGATGTAGATAAAGAAATAGAAGATTGATTTTAATTGTTTTTAAAAACACTATATTTTCATTAATTTGTATAAATGTAAGGCATGGTGAAGTAATGGATTATCGTTCGGATTGAGGAATCAGAGAGACAAGTTCAAATTCCAGCTGAATTCATTACATTCACTTACATGATAATACTCTTGGGAAAGGTATGAATACATCTCTTCTCCCTCCACATATGGGTGAATAACAGGACAGACTGGGTTCTTCTAGACTAGTTGCCCTGGGTGGCAACTAGTCTAGGAGAAGAAAAATTCTGAATTCAAACCAGCCTGGAGAGGGTTGGGTTCCATCAGGCTGCTGTGCCCAAAGCAACACCACTTCTCCTGCAGCTGCAGTACATTTAGTGTCCCTACATCTCTAATGAGTCACAGGATTATAAAAAAAAAAGAAAAAAAAAAAGGAAAAAGAAACTAATCTTAATTAAGAAAATTCCTGGATTGCTACCTTTTGTCAATGTGTTCAGAAATATTAACGTTTTTCTTTTATTTTACTGCCAATTAAATTAATCCAAGTTATACAAAAAAAAAAAACAAAAAAAAACTCTTGGTCTGTACAATACATGAAAGAAAAATCACTCTGCATACAGAAAATTTATATAACTACCATGATGATATTTATCATAAGAAAGGAAAATCAGAGATCACACATACATTATCAGGAGAAAAAAAACTTGGTTAATATTGTCTTTATAATTTGAATAAGAAAGATCCACACATGTAAAACAGTGTGTGTATATATATATATATATATATATATATATATAATTTAAATTTTAAAATCATTTGTTTCTGATGAAAGGCCAAGGACGATCTGAAATATCAAATATAAAAATAGAAATAAATAAATACTGTCAAAAAAATACGTTTTTAAACTTACAACTTTTTAATAATAATTATAGCTGGTATATATATATATATATATATATATATATATATATATATATATATATATATATACCAGCTATAATTATTAGGCCACCCCAGTTTTTAAAAAAAAAGAAATAATTATGTATTTCATACTATTTTTAGTATTTATTGCCAAGTGGATAATTCTAAATGAAAATAGAATAGATCTTTTGTTATTATTACTTTGAAAAATTTTACAAGGCAGTCAGGAAGCCTTTGCTTCGGCCGGGCAATAATAAGAAGAGACTAGCATGGGGTAGAGAGCACAGAAACTGGACACCAGAACAGTTCATTTGATACACATCTTATTGCACAGTATTAACAAAAGAACCATTCTATTTTCATATAGAATTATCTACTTGGCAATAAATACTAAAAATAGTATGAAATACATCATTTCTTTAAAAAACTTGGGTGTCCTAATAATTATGGCCAGTAATATATATATATATATATATATATATATATATATATATATATATAAAGAAAGAGAGATATACTACATTGACCTGAGGAAGGTTGTGACACTTTAGTCCTAGGCAGAAATACCTCTCCAAATATCAATAATCACATCATATTTTATGGGTATTATGCTAATAATTTAATAATTATGTGAAAACTTCTGTCAAATTAAAAATATAAAATACTAAAAAGATATTCAATTCATTTTGAGAAGAAACATTTTGTATAATATCTAACATTGATGTCTTTTTTCTCCTTCTTTAGTTATCAATCCTTACTTATTCACCAAAAGAATTGGAGCTAAGTGATAACATTTGCATCCTCTACTCTACTACTGAGTTCCAACTTTGGAACATTTATATTTATGGTCATTTTGTAAAAAGTATTTATTGTTTGGGCAGATAAACAAGAATAATGGAGCATTAATTCTGAAACAGATTAATAAGTGCAAGAGTAAAAACCTAAAACTGATTGCTATGATAACTAAAATCAGATTTGATAAGCTATTTTGTAATAAAAGAGATTACTACACTTCATGTGGAATGAGTTATATGCATGTTGTGGTGCAGTGGATATTGGCTCAGAACAAGAAATCGGAGAGTCAAGTTCAAATTCCAGATGAATAGTTTGCATTCACTTACACGAAGATACCCTTGGGAAAGGTATTAACTGATTACTTCTATGGGTTAAATAGCAGAACAGATTAGGTTTTATAACCTTGGTTTGAAAACCAGTCTGCTGCAGAAAGTAGAGGCAACCTACTGTGGGAACAAATTTCTGCCCAGTCAGTCATGTCTTTTTTAAGACATGATGATTCAAGTATGTATCACATATGGCACTTAACTGACTGATGTGGAATGCATATAAATACAATACAATTTTTCTTATCCTAAAAAAGTTTGAAGATTACCTTGTTCTGTACAAAATATTCAAGAAATCAATCTCAAAATTGTAGCAGTAACAGCAACTGTCAACTGTTTATTGGAAACAGCCTTTTCAAAAGTTTTCCATTTGGGAAAAAGCCACAAGTTTTGCTTGTGTAACAATTCAAATATTTTTCTATGACTTCAGAATGAAATACCTGGTGTAAAATGCAACACTACATAAAATTTTATCAAAATATTTAAACTTAACTTTTTTTTTTCAAAATCATTTCAGTGGCGTTTCATTTTGTTTTATTACCAATGTTCAACAACTGTTATGTATCAAGCCTTAGTGCTTTTAAATCAAGAAAAGCTAAAGAAATTACCTATCTTATACAGTTATCTTTTTATATGAACTCAATTTATGATATATATATATATATATATATATATATATATCTCCAAAATCGCTCCGATAAACAAACCATTTGGACAATTTTTATATAATTTATATCCTCAAAAGAAATAAATCATAAGATCAGATGAAAAATTACATACAAAACTGAACCATCATACCCTGTCTGTCATCTTTAATAAACCCTACATAAAAGAGATTGCTGCTCAAATATACAATATATATATATATACACACACACACAAAAAGTCTTTAATGCTTTGAAATCTCTACCTACTTTCTATTAATAACTTGTTAATAATTTCTATAAATAAAGTTAACCTGAAAGCAAGATGTGCCACTGATTTTGTTTGTGTGGAAAAAAATTGCACCTATTGTCATTCATTCATTCATTCATTGTTATTTACTGAAGAGTGATGGGGACCAGACATTGAATATGAGCACAGTTAAATACTGAGTAATGTGTGATATCAGTGGGTGTGACAAGCTATGTTCACAACACTCTTGCATAGCCAGCAAATTGAAAAACATCTCTAAAAACAGCATTTTGTAGTTGAAAACTTGTTCAAACCAACTGTGTTACTGTGCCCCATGTAGTTTGTTGAAATTTCTACAGGTTATGGTGGATAAATTGTCATCACACAAAAAATGAACATGATACAGACATCTTATTTTAATAGATATCTTTCCCAAATGGCACAAAAATATCTTCAAAGTGTAAATTTAATCAATAAAATCACCATTGGAATTCAGCCACAGCCTCAAAAGGACTTCAGAATCTTCGGCAACACTTCTGGATGGTATCTTTGTTCATTAATGCTGCTATACTTCTTGCCTTCAGTTTATCTTTAGTATTACAAGAAGTTTTGTTGGTCTCTGGCTCAACTGTGTCCCACACATAATAATTAAGAGGTTGCAGTCTGGGGAGTGACCAGTTGTAAAGAGTGATGTGGTTGTAGAAATTGTCTGACAGCCATGACTGGGTCCTCCTGCTTGTATGGCATGATGCAGAATACTGTTGCCAAACACAGGGTATTCCAGCAGCCACTCTTTTAGCCAAGGACAGCACTACCTTTATATTGGACCTTCTAGCATAAATGACAAACAGTACAGCATGCTGTTTCCAAATTTCTGTCAGAGTGAATTGCATCATGGTGCTGTTTTCCTCACAGCAAAATTATTGCATGATCAATTAAATAATTAATATACATGCCTACAGTTAAAGCAAAAAGCATTCATAGAAAAAAAATGTGTGATTTCTTTAATATTTAAGGAATATTTTATTTCTGCTCAAACTGGCATAAAGAAGAAGTGGAAAACTGTTATATCATTGAAGTATATTTTACAATTTGATCACAAAAGGCATGTTCAAAATGATTCATATTCATATCATACAGAATATAAATGAATGATGCAGAAAAGGATTTGAATCTTCTTCCTTATATTAAAGAATTCCTCGGATCCTTTAAGATGGATGCAAATAAAGGTTGTTACAATTGTGTGGTATTGTATGTTGAAGGTCTTTCGAGTTAAATAGAGGGTAACATTTGCAATCTTGATCATTTCTCATCAGGGGGAATATATGTCATTATGGTTAAGATTACAAAACCTACAGAGAGGAGCTAAAGACTGTGACTTCCCATAATTAAGACAAAGCTGACAAAGTCATATTAAAAGAATTTCAAATGATAATTCTAATATTTTAAAGAATCATCAAGAAATTGAAGAATATGCATACATTTGGACACAGATTCAAGCTTTTAGTCATCAATCCTCTGATCAGATGAAATAAAAATTTAATTTCTTGGGTACAGTGAGATTACTTTTGTTTGGCAGAAAAGAGCTTTCTCATGTTTTTGTTTCACCTTCATTTCTTTATATAGCAATTTCAGTCAGAAATAAAAGATTCAGTGAACTGAAATATTTTTTAAAATCACTGATTTTATAGAAGTGTGGATTTGCACTGAACTGTATGTACATTTATTCAGTCATTATAGATAAATATTTTATTTTAAATACCATTTTATATAATGTTTTTTTTTTAAATATTGGTACAAATGGTAGATATAATGTTTAAAATAGATTAATATATTTTTTCATATAATCTGCACAAGTCATGGCTAATACATACAGGAAATTTGAAAAGTTTATTAAAAAGAACTATAATTGAGTAATTTTTATGGCTTAAAAATTTCAATCATTTCAACAGAAAAATAGAAATACAGCAGTCAGTCAATTCAAGTATAAAATAATGCAATTCATCTCAAAACAGGACGCATCATCATTTAATACATTGTCTGATTAGAATATCATTTATTGATTTTTTTTTTTCTAAAGACGAAAGAAGACTGAATAAACAAGACAAAGCAAATTTCATTATATATTGAAAATTAAATTAAGAGAACATTTTAGTCTGATTAAAACCTGGATTTAATTAGGAGATTAAGTGAAAGCCTGTCAGATCAATATGAACTAAGGCATTATAATTAGCTTAAAATTATAAAATATTGTCCTGGAAATTAGAGACAAATGCTTAAAAATTTTGTTTCAACAGACAATGATAAGATCAGACCAAATCAAGCCTATTAACCCAATGATAGTATAAAGTATCTCTAATGACTCATCAATAGTTGACTGCTTACCAAAAGGTTTAGCAATAACATTTTATAACCTCGCATATTAAAAATTTATTTATGTACTTTTCATAGCACAAGTGCTATGCCTAGCAAAAGACCCCCTACCAATATTGGCCATGATTTTGAATAAGGTCCCATCCTGGATAAGACTCATATAAACAAGTCTTAAAAAACTTGGAATTGGCAACTTGTGTAAATTGATTGTGAACTGTAAAAGACTGTTTATGATTTCTTATCAACAATTTATGGTTTATTTAGGTAATACAGTTTGTTTCTTTTTCTACCAGATATGTTTGTATAGATTTAATTTTGACTTTCAGTATCAATTCACAAAATTGAAATTGAATAAATCATACTTATATTCACATCATAACTAGGCAGTTTCTATTGATAAAAAGCATAGTAACAGCAAAAACATTATTTACAAACACACACACACACACACACACACACACATGGCAGATCTTCTATTGTCACAATGTGAAATATTTAATAACAAAAGTGATAGAAACATAAATGAAAATAATCTAAATGAAATCAGCTAGATTATATACACAAAACATATATTTAAAAAAAAATATTCTTAATTTTAAACTTCTCAGCATCTCTCGTTCACTCAAACAAATATATGGCTGCATCAATTAATCTGATAGGATCCTAAAGGACAATATATATCACACAAATCCCTTTTTACACTTTGTCATATTTCTTTCCTAAAAGTGTTCATATATAAAGAACACTTTTAGGAAAAAGAAATATGACAAAGTATATATAAAAAATGTGTCAATATACATTAGCGTCCAAAATTAGGGAACAAAAATGAAAAATTCAGTATTTCCAGAACTAACCATCAAAATTGCACAAAATTTTCACTAATAGTAGACATACAAGTCCCCAAAAATGTTGCTAATTTTCAGGTTACAGCAAACAATAGAAAGGAATTCATCACATATTGTTTTTCATGTGTCCAAAATTAGGGAATAAATTAAAATTTTAGCTAAATAAACATTCAACATTTAATGGATTGCATGCTATACCTTCTCCCCTAATGTTTTCCATAAGTTTTAAATGGGGTTTATGTCAGGACTCTGAGTGAACCCATCAAGAATCTCAATTCCTTGCTCCTCGAGATAATTCATCCCAAGCTTTACCTTATGGCATGCAGCATTATCCTGCATAAATACGGTAGTACTTACTCTGAAGTAGAGAGCTTGAGCATGTTTATTAAATTGGCCTTGTGCCAAACATAACTGAACTCTCCACAATTTAAGATTATCAGAAGGGTGAAGGTTAGAAGAATATAAGTACTTCATTTGTATGTTTAAGTGGAAATTTATTTGCAGAACAGAATAACATCAATTTTGTAGGAAGTGAAATTATTAAATGTTTAAATGTTCAAAGAGAAAATATAGTAAAGTGAATCCAGAGTTCTAGTTGTAGGTAGCAAATGTGTACATGCAAGGATTAACAGGGTAGTAATAAAGTCTGTGTTCCTTTCTTTTTATGGCCAGCAAGAAAGTGAAGTGGAAGGTAAAGCAATAAAGAAAAATTGTACTTATTGACATTAATTTTTAGGAGTCACTTGAAGTGCCTTATTCTTGTTGTTGTAGTTGTTTTCTTCTGCTTGGTTGACATCCAGAATGGTGAGGACAAGAAGAGATATAAAATAGATAAGATATAAGATAGAAAATAGCACACAGGAGAAGGAATGCATGTCATCAAGGCATGTCTGTTTCAGCAGATTGAAATTTCTTCTGTCACATCTTGGTGATGTCTGATCTTGCTCCCATATGACTGATTCAACTTTCTTTCTCTATCTTATAACAAAATACTTTTTTCACATGAGCTTGTTAACTTCTCTCAGTTTTGTAAATCACTTTCTTTCATTGGTTAGAAAATTAATTAACATTGGATTGCAAAATTGGACTTTGTCTGTTTTCATCAGTACAGGGTCAATCCTTTTTACTATTAGTCAAAATTAGATTTCACACTGGATTGCAAAATTTGTAAACAGTGAAGAGAATAGAGTTACTTTTAATTCCATAGTCACCACAACTCTTGTATTTAAATATACAATAGATGAAGTTCCAAGCGCAGAAAACATTCCAAAGACTGCCTCCACCAAACTTCAGTTTTCTACTGTACAATTGTTATTCATTGCTTCACCAGTTAGTCTTTGTACATACTGCTTGCCATCACTCCCAAACAAATTGAACTTTGATTCGTCACTGAAAAAAACTTTGGACCAATCAGCTTCTGACCAAAGTACACGCTTGTTTGCAAATGCTAACCTTGCTATTTTGTTTTTGTTGCTGATCGGTGGCTTTTTCCTAAGACAGCCTACAAATAGACCAATTTCGTGTAATCGTCTTGACACAGTTTGTCTTAAAACCTTGATGTTGTATTTAATGTTTTCAGTTTGAAAATGGTCTTTCAATGCAAGGCGGTGCATAATCATGTCCTGCCTGACAGATGTTTTTCGAGGTCGGCCAGGTTTCTTCCTATTGGTTGTACTACCAGTGTCAATAGATAACTTCAAAACTTTTCAAACAGTTTACTTTGTCAGCAATTTGCTGTACGGTATTTTCTTTCTAAGTTTCACAATTTAGAAGTAGAAGAATCAATTTTTTTTCGTCAAGACATGGCGGAAGCTGCTGCAGTAATATTAAACAACTGTAAACAACTTATCAGATTCTTTATATTTACAGGCACTTATCAGAAGAGCAGACAATCAAAACTTTAACCATAAGTTTTTGTTCATTGTTCCCTAATTTTGGACACATGAAAAATAGTAAATATATGATGAATTTCATTTCTAGTGTTTTATGTAACCTGAAAGCTAGCAACATTGTTGTGGAGGTGTATGTCTACTATCAATGAAAATTTCACACAATTTCAATGGTTAGTTTTGGAGATACTTAATTTTTCATTTTTTTCACTAATTTTGGATGATATATATATATATATATATATATATATATATATAGCTATTGGGCGCGTATAATGATATGCGCTAAAAAGTCTGCCTACTTCCACCAAACGCCCATAGCCCAGGGGTAGAGTTGCCGACTGACGCCATTTCGGTCGGGTTTCAATCCTGGGTAAAAAAGCAATCGGAGTTTAACCGTACTGATGAGCTGTGATACTGCGAAACAGATCTGTCTGCGAATGACAATCAATATATATATATATATATATAAAGTGTTCTTAATATATGTATACACACACACACACACACAAACAAACAAAATGAATGACAAAACAGTTTTTTGTGCATATATGCATGCATGTGTGAACATACACACACCAAAAATAAAAAAAATAATTTGTCTTTCATTCTGAATTAAAGATGCCAGCCTAACACACAAAGGTGAAATGCACTGTCCTTAAAAATCTTTTCTGCTTTATCTCATTTTTATACTTTTGTTTGGATTCTATATCAGACTAACATGCATAGATATCTATACACTGTGTGCGCACATGCACGCGCACACACACACACACACACACAAACAAACAACCACCCCACTCAAAAAAAATACACATTTACATAAGCATACACCTTCATATTTTGTAGACATATGTGGTTATTGGTTTTACAACTACATCAATTGATTACTGGAAAGATTGCTTTCTAGCTAAAAGCAACATGAGCTGAACTACCACAGTAATCAAATCATAAATCTTATAATTTCAAATCAAATGATTTAAGAAAGGACAAGAACTGTTACGCTGAAATGTTAGCATTTTGATATAAACCAAGAACTTATATGAAAGCAAATTTACTTTTAAATGAATAGCAAAGGAATTTTAAAAATACTATTATTGGCATTGTTGCTGTTGTTGCTGTTCTCTTTTCATTAGAAACAAATTGGATTTCAACCCACAAGAACTAATTGGTTACTTTACATTATGTTTGGAATGTTGAAGGTTATTGATTAACACTGATCAAATCCTGATTCTCCGCCTTTTAAAACACACCATGTGTAATTGCTATCACTTGTTGGTGTTAATAAACTTTAAAAAACAAAAACCAGTTGATTGCTCAGGAGTTAAAAAGCAATTATTAACACCATGTAATGATGACTTTAAAAACAAAAATCAATAGTCTAAAGTGTACAAATTCTTCCAATTCCTCAAATAATCTTAAAATAAAATTAGTGCTGATGAGCTGAAACATTTTCCAAATGCAAATGGCACTTGCATGTTAATTCAGAGGAGCTGTAGACTAGCAATCAAGTTAGATATTTGATATTTCAGATTGACAAAACACTACAATTGAAAGAGAGCCAAAATTCATTATTGTTATTATATAACAAAAATGCTAATAACAGAAACAGAGACAAATTTAACTATTGAGTTACAACAGCAACTGAAAATTAAATATAGGTGAAAATTATATAAAGCTACATTATGTTTTCTTGAAATAAATAATATCTTTTTGCATGAATGTTTAGATAGGCTTCTATTTTACAGTGCTGCATATAAAATGTTAGATTACAAAATTGCTCATACTGTATTGTTTCTATTGAAGAGAAATTTAGAGGAATAATTTTTGTCTTCTAGTGAAATCATTTATAATGGCTTAAAGCAATTTTGTATTGATTTTCAGAAACCCAACTTATCACTTGGAAAATAAAAAACTGTAGTACATAATTTTAAATTCTAAAAAAATAAGAACATGTAACTTAGAATTTAATCTTTTTAAATTTAATTATTACAAGAAATACTTTACTTGCATAAATAGATATTTTATCTTGATAATTTCATAAACTCAGAAATAAGTTGATTTCTGGAGACATAGGAAGTGAAAGATTTGCTTATACTTTAAAAATAAGTTTTGAAAACTACCGTTTTAGTACTATTGTATTGAGGAGCTGTATCTTTTCCATTGGCAGCCAAGACACTGAAAATTGCTAAATTAATTTATAAATACAATAATAAATTCTTAAAAACATTAAATGGATTTTTTTATATTTTAAGTTTGATACATCTTCTTTAAATATTTATTTTTTATTTTACATAAAATTATTATTATTCTTTTTCTTTGATTTTCAGTCTTCTTTTTAATATAAATGATATTTTCATTACTTGATAATTACGTTTTTTACAGCCACACACTAGTAAGAATGTTATTCAATATTTGTATTTTTTCTTATGTTCAAATTTGACTCAAAATAAATTTATTGGAATTTACTCAAATATGGAAGCTTTGATGTTAAGGCTATTTTATTCCTGACAAGAGATTTTATTTTTAAATTTAAACTATATAAATTGTGAAAACATTCTCTATTTTTTTAACTTTCCAACTAACTTTCCTTATCTTCAATGAAGAGTAAATATAGTACGAACAAAAGAAAGGTTATGCCTAAATATTACATCAGTGCTTTAGATCAGTTTCAATAAATATATATATTTTATATATAATTTATGTGGTATATACATGCCCCTTTACACAACAGCTGGATAACATTTTCCAATATTCTTAAGCAATTCATTTTTAATATATAAACATAGAAATAGATAGAAATTCCCTGATCATGAAAACACATTTTCCAGCAAGGATTGAACTCATTCATGTTTACAAATCATGTCTAAATACAGCAAAAGAAGTGTATGATAAAAGGCCAATTTTTTAAGTAGAGAGAGACAAATTGCTTTAAAAATCAATGTAGAAAATCCCAAACTTTTACCTTGGCTCAAACACTGACCACTGGTTCTAGTAGAAAATACAAAATGATAGAATACATCAAGCATATTAATATGTTAATTAATGCATTAAGAACAGCTGTTCAATATCATAAGAAAAATGTACTGCCAAACCTTCATGTATCTTTTTTTTCTTCTTTCCAACTTGTATTTTGACTGACTTTTTGTGACATTTTTTCAAGTAAGCCTAATACTTGCATGCACAAATCATAGTCGTATATATAATTATATAATCTAAAACAAAACAAATAAAACTAATTTTGTTTTTAACTTGGATGGTAAAGCAATGAGATAAGCCCTGAAAAGGAAAAAAAAATGAATCTGGATTTTGCCCCTTCATCAATTTTCTAAGACAATGATGATATTTATATCTGTTTATTTATATGAGGGGAGAAATTTCATCTTGCATTTAATTCACTTTTTTTTCTCTTTCTGACTGATAATTTATTACTAACCCAAATAGACAATACTTCCCTCTGTACTACTGACGATGTGACAGGTACTGTAGAACTTCAATTCTAACATGTTTGTCTCTATGCAACCCCCCCACTCCCGCAAAAAAAAAAAAATTCTAAAATTGATAAACTTTTCAGTCTGTGTGTGTGTGTGTGTGTGTGTGTGTGAGAAACAGAGAAACATCAATCCTTTAACATTATAATGGAGTCAAGAACTGCCAAATATTCTTGAAGGAACAATTTTACTGTTGACTTTTTTAGCAGAAATTAATTAAGTCTTATACATTTTAATTGAATTAGTAGTTAAATGGATTTTTACTGAAAGTAACCATAAAAAATGTTTAACATTCTTGCAAGATCAATACAATGAGTTTAAATGAGGATACATTAAAAGATGCTATTTGATGAATCAAGAATTCAAGTATAAAAATATTTTTGTCAGAAAGTACTTGACACAAACTTCTGAAAAAGAATTTAAGTTCAAACAGACTGAAATGTTACAAATAAAGTAAAAATAAAGGTTTAATGATATTATTGTGAAAATGTTTCAGTGATAGACTTTTCAAAGGTTCAAAAGCTGAAGTAAACAAGTAAAAATCAAAGCAATGAAATTTCTTTATCATGGATTATTATCTTGGGCGTATTGCTGATACTACACAAATTTTCAAGCAATGTAGGTTCTGTTGTGGAGAAAATAAGACACCCCCTCTTAACACAAATGAACTAGGCAAGACGTCTTAGAGAAAGAACTCTAAGGGAGTTCAGGGACAGTGTTCCAAAAAATTCGGATAGAATGTCCATTAGAGTATCATTAGAGTTAGTTAAGATATAATATTATAACCATTAGTAGCAATTTATAACAGTAGCAATGAGGAATCAAAACTTATATGGAGTAGGGAAAAATACCTTTTTTGCTGCAGCACACATAACAGTGACAACAATAAATTCGAACCATGTTGGTGTAATTTTTTCTTTATGGGTGTAAAGGCAAAGAAAAACAAAAAAAAACCCCCAGATATTCTTAAAGATGGAAGTATTATTACAGCAAGTGGTAAAAATACAAGAGTAGTTGTTGGAACACTAGAAGCAACAACAAAGGTCAAGTGATATAATTCAGGAGAAAACAGAAAATTTCTTTGACTTCTACTGCAATGACAAATACCATAGCTGAATTCATATACAATTTAGATGGAATTATCTTTTATACTTATTTTAGAAGCTGTTAGCAAATTTGAGAAATTTAGTACCAGTAGAACATGAAAAATACTGTGATTTTGTACTATTAAGAAAACCAGAAGTTTGCTTTAAAAAACAGTAAATATTTTTGCTAATTTTTTTAGTGAGAAAAGATTGTTATTCCATACTTGTTAGAAGTGTATGAATCTGATGAAAAAAGACCATTAATCATTAACAGGAAATGTGAAAAGATTCAAATTAAACAAGCTGATTCTAGATGTGTTTAAATGATCAATTTTTATTCAAAGATTAACAGTGAAATATGTGCAAGAATCCTAACAAAACTGGAATATAACCAAAACCTAACACTATATATAAGAAATATCAAACAAATATCAAGTAATCCTAAATCTGAAATATGATATGGAGGAAGTTGAAAATGAATTTGCATATATACAGACCAAGAAAAGTGTGAAAAAATGAAAAATTAATGCATGTTTAAAATGTGAAAGATTATATCTTGGAGACAACTGCTCCTTTAAGAATTTAAAATGCTACAAGTGTGGAAAAGTAGGACATAAACTGTCACACTGTAAAAAGAAATGCAAGAAAGGAAGAACATGTGCAAGTTCTGTATGATATCTTTGACATACCAACACTTCAAGAATTCATTAAACGTACAATTATGAGTACCTCAAAAAAGAAATGTACGAAAAAACTAATAGTTGACCCAAAACAACAAAAGAAATACACAGTTCAATATATGGCAAATTCACAAGAAAGAGAGGTGGAGGCAAATACTTAGAAATAAAATAAAATATTTAAGAAAATAAAAAAACTCAAAAGGGAGAATGTTGTGGAGTAAATAAGACAACCCCAATAACACAAATAAACTATACTTTAAAGAACTCAAAGGGAATTCAGGGACAGAGTTTCATGAGAGTTCTGATAGAGTGTTTGTTAGAGTACCGTTGTTAGTCAATTGAGGCATAAATAATATGACCATTAGTAGCACGTTATAACAGGTTCAAAGTGCAAAAATGATTCAGCCAATATATTTAAAGAAAAAATACTTACATGATGAGTTAACTTGTATAAATACAAGCAAAAGGAAAGATAATACACTATTGCTTATCCTTGGTAACATGGCTGAGCCACTTCTGCCCTACTATAAGGCCGCTATCATCCTGAAAGAGAGAAGAGAGAAAAATATTAAATTTTTATGTTCAATGATAAAATAAACATTTAAGAAATATAGACATTGTAATCTGAAATCAACACAATGTTCATTTTAGCTACTCACTCACAGAAAGGTGTTTTATAAATATGCTAAGAATTTATGAGTAACAATTATATAAATTGTATTTTAGCAAATCCTTTTTCCTCACAGAAACTCTTAAGAATAGATTTAATAATACAATATTAAATTGAAAAAGTAATATTTGAGTCAAATTATAAAAGATGAATTCGATGAGAAAATGAAATTAACACATTAGCATTGCAGTTGGGATTTAGTTTCTGATCCATTGAATATTTGTCCATTTTTTGGCATTCAGCTAGAGTATTTAAATTACTGTCATTGATATTTAAAAATCAAAACAAAAAAAGAAATCCTTTTCATATAATTCATGTAATTCTATTGTTTTTTCTGTGATGTCCTGATTTAAATCAATCATTTTGAAAACAATGAAAATTCCACTATAAACAGTGTTATTGATGTAAGTAGCAACAACCTTGAAATGGGATAGCTTTTTATTTTAATACAATAGCATTCATTTTTTTAAGAATCAAACCTTTCTAGATATTATAATACAATTGAATAAAGATAAAAATAAAAAAGATACAGTTGGCAGAGGATTGACTACAATCTCTAAAATAAAGAGCTAGTGAGTATGCATTTCATTATAATTTTCACATGTTTTAAGTAACCCAAAGAGTTGGTAAGTTAATTTTAAGGTCAAATGTGATCATTTCATGAAGATAGTATTTCCCTTTGGGGATTTCACTGAACAAAACTTTTTTAGAGACAAATAAATTGCAGGATTTCCCATTTTAAAAAAGATATTGGCTCATAAATTACTTTATTTTACACTTAAATAAAACTAATCAATATATTTCAAAAAAGTATTTTATACTATTGCATGTTGCAAATTTTACAAGCGCACAAAAGGTATCATGCACATATAGAGTTATAAAAACTAAGTCTTAGGTTAGTTTCAAATTAAAAATCTATCTACTTTATATTAAAAACATTAATGCTACAAGGTTTATTAGAGGATACATAACTAAGGTTTATTAGAGATTCCATAATTAAACTCTGTGCAAGGAGGTTCTAAAATGGCCCAACAAAAAAGAGATTCAAATAAAATTCTTATTTGTGGTTCCTTTAGTGAGTAAAGTCAAGACTATCAAACTATCCCTTATAATTTCAATTTCTTTAAATATATTTTCTGTCATTTTCCACTGTATTGCCGATAAAACCACTTTAAGCCTCAATCTTGTGTCACATTCAGTAGTGACATGGGCGCACTGAAAAATACATATATGAACATAGGTTGTCTATCAGAAATATAAAAAGATTATTTGTTTTGTTGTAAAGAGTAATATAATTATTAATAAATAAAATAACATAAATAAATTTTTCTAATATTTTTAGCAGTAGTTTCAATTTTATTATAAACAATCTCAAAATAAAAATCTTGTATAAGCTTATATATAAATGTCCAAATATCTGTACATTGTAAAGATGGTCCAAAATCAGTCATTGAGATATTGGTCTGTATTAATTGATAAGATATAAATAGATAAATAAAAAATATTTTAACAAGTTTTGACATAAAACTACATTTCAATAATGTCTAATGAAAATCAAACTGTATTAAAGACTATATCTGTCATTGTACCATAAGTGGATTTGTGATATAAATTTACTTGAAATAATTATGGCACATGCTTTTAACATAATTTACTACATATCACATGATGACATACAGTATTTTATTTCATTAGTTGCTTTTTCACTTTTCTTTGCAAATATAGTGTATTATTAGGAAATAAAATAAAGAAAATATTAATGGTTCATCTTAAAACATGAAAAAGAATTTACTTCAAATTCTACGAAGTGGGTCAGGCAGTAAAATTTTCAGCACTCATATTATATATATATATATATATGCATTGTCAGTTTTTTTAGTCTTTTGTTTAGCCTATTTTAGTCTACAAAAGATGTATATATTATTTTCTCTGATAAAATAGCATTTTTTAATTAAGATTATTCAAAGTGTTTATGGTCTCTCTATACTAATGATGACTGTGGCTATATCATGTTGACTACACCGGTTCTTGTCCGATCACCAAAGTTATGCAACATCAAGCCTGGTCAGTACTTAGATGGGTGACCATTTGGGAATACCAGGTGCTGTAAACGTAAGGACCAAGAATGGTCCACCGGTCCTCTAGGTTTGGGGGTTGGGTGCAGGGCTAACAACTCTGCCCTATAAAAAACAGTTTGTTATGGAAACAGTAACAAAAAGTTACTGCCCTACACACCATTAGGTGTAAAAGGGTGAGATGATGACGATAATAATGATTATAATTTTGTTTGCCTCAGTAAAAATTAAAATCTCGAACTATTTGCCCATAGCTGGGACCCTAACAGGTGCAACCACCCCAGGTCAGTGTGGACCTGGGAGGGTAGACCAGGGAACAACAACGCTTCTCAAAATCAGAGGATTTGCTGCCTGATGTAGTTTATCATCATACTCAGGATGGAACTTTTATTGAAAGACTTTATTTCCAATACACACTGTTTATTAATAGCTATAAACTTACAATCTTATTAACAATGCTTCATCTGATAGAAGTTCAAAATAATATTGCTACTTCACTACTTTACTACAGATCAAGAGAAATAATATATTACCCAAAATAACAATTCTAATAAGAAAATTAATATAAATCTATGAAAATATATCAATATCTAGACATAGCTTGATGTTTTCAATGTATTAAAAATAGTAATATAGAAATTAATAAAGAAAAAGATAAGTGTATTTCTACTGATGATTATATGGATGCAGTTGTCAATACTGTCAAAGATAATATTAATAATAATAGTTGAAAAAAATAAATTGTCAGAATTTGTAATTATTTATTTTCTTTAAAATAATAGTCATTAGATAAGAATTTTAAAATTATAATAATTCTTTGGTGATGAACTGCAAAGCAAAATGTAACAAAATTAGCTTTGCTATGTAAATATTAAATTCAAGTCATCTGATCTCAGATTTGTGGTTGCATATGGAAAAAGGAAGCTTGGCCTACAGAAAGCTTGAGATAAAATAATATGGTAGTCTTAACAAGCTAGACACGATGAGAATTTCCTGCTGTATCTTGTCTTTTACCCCCGTTCCATTCTCCTTATTTCAACTGATTTATAATTTTTATAGTAGTTTTTTTTTAAACCATTATAGGATGTGGGTTCATGTGTAAAATATGTTGGTAGGTCTGAGAAAAGCTAAAAGGAAGTTGCACATTTTATACTAAGGGGAAAATAATTAAATGGTAATACTGAATGTGGATATGAGTTTTGAATTGTCCAAATAGATCAAATAAGAAATAACAAGAGCAGACACATTATATTATGGATTTTAACCTAGCTGAAAGATGCAATATCTGTAATGCTTAAACTACAGGGTCAAAGAATCAATTTTCTTTCTATATTATGTCTAAACAAAGGAGGAAAGAGTTTAAAAATGTATTTTGAATGCAAAAAACAACAACCCAAATGTTTAATTTAAAAATTTCCACATACAACAGAAGCAAAAAATAAATGTTGCTTGTGCAGAGGGAAGAATGGAATGCCACTTGTGCAGAGGCAAGAATGATATGTCGTATGTACAGAGGCAATAAGTAAATTTCACTTGTGCAAAGGCAACAAGTAAATGTCACCTGTGCCGAGACAAGAATGAAATGTGGCATGTGCAGAGACAAGAATGAAATGCGGCTTGTGTAGAGGCAAGAACAATGTCATTTGTGTAGAGACAAGAACGGTGTCATTTTTGTAGAGTAAATGTTACTTGTGCAGAGGCAATAATGAAATGTCACTTCTGCAGAAGCAAAAATGAACTGCTGTTTGTGCAGAGGCAAGAATGAAATGCTGCTTGTGCAAAGCCACAAGTAAATGTCACTTGTGAAAGGCAAGAATATGTTGTTGTAGCAGAGGCAACTAGTAAATGTTGCTTGTATTGAGGTAATAAGTAAATGTCACTTTTGTAGAGGTAACAAATAAAAAATGCTGCTTGTGCAGAGGCAAGAATAATATGCTATATGTGCAGAGGTAAAAACTAAATGTCACTTTATGCAGAGGCAAGAATGAAATATTCATTTTTTTTAATCATTTCACTCCAAGCAGGATAATAAAGTCAGAAATACAAGGAGTTATTGAGAGTTAAAGAGTCTGAGAAAACATTATTTGCAAAGGACAATAAAATAACAGAAATTAAAAGAGACAGAATATGACAACTGATATTGATCATCAAAAATTTAAATACAAAGTTGACTGGAAAGCAAGAAGCTGGAAGAAAATTCTACAAGCAAGTGTGGAAGAAGAAACTATTAATATAGAATGTGATTACATCTAGCAATCTCAACTGTAAAATGATGAGACCTAGCTGCCAAACTAGTAATGTGTTTGAGGTACCAAAGAGAAAAGATCAAAACAATTACCATAAAAATATTTATAGAAAATGCATAAAGAAGCTATGTTATGGCTGAAGCTGCAATACCAATTCAGTACAGATAATATTGCAAACTCTCCTTTATATTTTGTCAAGAATTTCTAGATACATAGCAGAAGTACACCAGGCCAGATGTGGTAGCAATATTCACTGCATGGATGAATAATAGACTTAGATTCTGGTAAGAAAAAGTCTCAAATGACAGAATGAACCAAATTTCCTAGCAGCAGACCTAGCAATTGAATCAATATAATCATTCTACTTCATGTCAGTGGAAAACATTAGCATGAGAAGATGCAATGAGTCACTCTCTTGAAGGTTAGCATCAGCTATGCTGATAGAAGGAAAAATTAGGTTATCTAAGAAAATTTTTTAAAAAAGTAGTCTCATTTTGAAAGTGTTAAAATTAACAAGCTATTTCTTTCTCCAGTTAATAACAGATTGAAGGTAACTTTTTATATTAGCTGCCAATTAGATTTGTAGCAAGCAGGAAAGCAAGAAGAAATAAAGCATTTATTGTCGAGTTTAGAGAGAACAGGGGGCAAATTTCTTTAGGACAATTGCAAGGATAGATAGAATTAAGTTCACATGCTTTGTGGAAATCCAGTTTAATAATAAAATAGCAAAAAACATGGACGAAATTACATGCATGAAACAGTAGAGACTCAGTTATAAGTGGAAAATCAGGCAAAGATACTCCAGATTATAGGAAGAGAATTTACAAGCAAAGCATTCTGCTTTATCAGCAAATAATAATATATTAAACTGAGTAAAGAAAGAAAGGACAGCAGATTTACTCTTCTTGAACACATTATTACAGAGCCAACAGCAGTCAGAAGATCCAAACTTGTTAGAGGCTATATGGTGCTTACTTCTGCCAGAAAACAAAAAACATAGCTTCAAAGACTTGTGTAGAGGCAAGATTGAAATGCTGCTTGTATAGAGACATTAATGAAATGCTGCTTGTGTAGAGGCAAGAATAAAATCTCACTTGTGTAGAGGTAAAAATGAAATGCCACTTGCATAGTGACAAGAATGAAATGTTACTTTTGCATAGGCAAGAATGAAATGTTGCTTGTGTAGAGTTAAGTATTAAATGCTGCTTATATAGAGGCATGAATGAAATTCCATTTGTGTAGAGGTAAAATTAAATGCTGCTTGTGTAAAGGTAAAGATGAAATGTCAATTGCAAAGAAGTAAAATAAAATGGCACTTTCATAGTGGCAAAAATGAAATACCATGTGTAAGAATGAAACTGAATTATATATTAAAAGAATGTAATAAATTGACTAATTGCATTAAAAATAGATATAGCTTAATAGGAATAATGATCTATTAGGAATTGTGAAAAAGCAAGTTTGATCATCCATACATCTTATACAAGCATAATCCAGGAATATGGAAAGGAATGTGCTTCAACTTTCATTATATCCAGTCCAACAAAGTGTATCTACTAGTCATCATAAAGAAACATTTAGTAGATGAGGCTGTCCCAAAAAACTACAGAGCAAAAAAAAATTGATAAATATTAGAACTTTGCTATATGCATAACTTGAACAGGATAAGGTTTACAATCAGATATAATTGTTAAAGAATTTGGAATTATACCAAATATATTTATGAAATGTAAACAAAAATTGAACTCATCCAAACAGTATTACTAAATTTTAAAAAATACTGAAGAGAGTTGATGTCATTTTATTACCAGTAATAGTTTCCAAATACTTAGTGTATAAACTTAAATAATAAGTAAAAGATTTATTAATCTTGTATTCATAATCATAGGTTTTTCAGTGCTAAATTCTGCTTTATGAGTATCATTCCTTGCTACAGTAAAAAACTTACACAATATCAAATCAGAATAAAATAATTTTTGTAGTATAGACATTTTTGCAAAGAAGTACTTTCATTTCTCTTTTGCTATCTCTTTTCTTTTGAGCTAAGCAGTATCTTTGTCTCAAGTAGCTTGTCTGTTAATTCTTATATCTTCTGAAATCTTTTTAAATAAACAGATGTCTATGCTAGATAATAAAATAAAGGTCTCACATATATTGCTAGTTAAAAGATAACCAAATGAAAAAGAATTCTATAATATGATTTAGATTTTTTTAAATGGGAAACAATGAGGAAAGAGTTAAGTGTGCAATGACATGTCTCCTGAATCTCTGGCAGGGAATCTTTGTCTTGTCAACCATCTGTCCACTGTTGCACAAAGATGTAACAACATAGCAAAAGCATCAATAAGTATTAGGTTATATTTAGCATCTCATTTACAATATTTATCAGATCATTGCCTGTAAAATGAAATTATTATGGTGAATGAATTATTCAATAATTTTTATTTGAGTAATCCTAATTAAGATCAGAATACATTTCTTTTAAATCAATATTTTATCTTAAAGAAGACTATCCATTTTTACTGTACTCTGGGATACAAGCTCAAACAGGAAATTATCATAAATTTTATACCAGCTGACAGACCTTTAAATGCTCAGTAAAAAAAAAGAAAGAAAAAAAGTATCATAACAAACCCTTAATTAAAAAAAGACATTAAATACATTTTATCTTCAACATGATGAATAATACTGAAAATAATCAGTAAATAGGAAATTATACATACTGAAGTGTTTCAATTATACCAATAAATATATAAGATCTTTTGCTTCTTTCTGATATTAATCTCCCATTCTAATTTGCTTCATTAAATAATAACACAATCATTTAGCTTAGGATATGGTAACTTTAAACAAATACCCATATTTACTAATGAGTCATATGATAGTTGATTAATTAACTAATTAAAATTAATTTCAATCTTTTAAATATAAAATTAGGTTCAATATTTATATTGTAGAAATCATTTATAATAACCTTTTAATAAAATCTTAATTGGTTTAATATTAAAAAGAATAAACACTTTTTAAAACTTATAGATATTCAATAAAGTTTTCATTTCAGTTCAAAGATTTTCTTTTTAGAGTAATTAGTGATAATTTACAAACAATATATTTGTTCATAAGCTTTACAAGTATTCAGGGATAACTCAGTTAGTCTGTCATCTGTCACAGTTATTAAATAAATTTTGATCTGAAATTTTTAGTGCATAATGTTTAGATTCCGTGACTGATGATAAGCATTTGGTTAAATGCATTAAGGACTGAGATTATTATGTTTTAAAATAAATATTATATAAAATAAATGATTCTTAATCATTAAGCTATGTACTTATATAAATATATAAAATTTTTATGTGTGCTTAAATTAAAACAAAATATGTGTAAGTCCACAAAAACTTTAATACTATTGACAACTGCACTACAGCAATGCATCAGTGCAAACATTAATACCGCTATTTCATAATTCTAAAATGAGAAATGTTTTCACTTGCATCAGTTATTACAAACATGTTACAATCTACAGTCCAATGCTCTAACCTGTGCACTATTATCCGATTCAAAACATTCTTATGGTTGGTTAACAAGGAAAAATAGCAGTTCTTCAGTTGCACCTGCACAATATAGAAAAAAAGCTTTCCCTTCTCACCAAACCATTGTGATTTAAGGTGACCATTTGTTAGCATGTAATGGTCAGATTGAGATCAACAGAAATAATTTCAAACTTTTTCTCATGATAAGCAGGAACTACTTTCTTGTAATCAACACACTGATCATCATGTCTTCTAGCATTTATTTAAACAGAAACAGAATGAAACAAAAAGGTTTCCTCTAAAACAAATAAATTGTCAAAATTCTTTTAATCCCTGTAAAAACGTTTCTTTCTAATATAAATAGCAATCAGACCATTAATTATTACTGTATATTAAAGTAATGTTTTTCACTATAATTCTTTTCTTACAAATATGTCAATAGTACGTGTTTTTTACTTGATCACAGAAGTTTATCAGTACAAAATATGTGTGAAATATGTCAGTAGTAAGAGTAAATCTGTAAATTCTCATTTTGAAATTACCAAGAATTTTTCTCCCCATCTATTCATATGCTTGTGTATGCCTTTCACAGAATTTACAGATACTACACTGATCATTAAGTAGAAGGCTAAAGTGTGACACTTTCATTGCAGCCAGAGGGCTGAAGAGAGACACCTAAATCCCAGTCAGAGTGCACAGATACTCCTAGTCAAAAATGTTGATATACATGTAATTAAGCCCATCACTTTGTATATTAGAAACACTAAAATCACTAAATGCATAGAACATAATTACATATTCATGATTACTGATATTACTTTTATTTATATTTGAACAAGTTATTAAAAGAAAATGAATTAAACTTAGACAAATTGCCTATACAAATAGCTAGGTTTTTATTATTTATCCTTGAAACAAGTATATATTAATGAGTAAATTTGCCTATCCAATGCAATGGAGATATTAGATCTTTTTAAACAGAAAATTTCAAAATGAAAAATAGCTTTCCTTGGATTAAAATCTTAAATATATAAGCTTATATTTGTTTTAAGATATCTACACATATATATTTTGTTTCAGAATATAAACATCTTTGGTGTTAAAAGGTTTAAACTCCAATTTAAAAATCTTAAAATACTATTAATTAAGTGAAGGTCCATTCCCTCAGGGCTCTGTAATGTTGAAAATTTCACATTTTTAGTACATATCATTTTGTAATTACAATCTTTAGATATACTCATTTATAAACATATTAATTTATACATGCCTACAATACCCTATCAAAATGCACAGATGCATGCACACAATATGTCAAATTATCTTTCAAGAATTTATTCAATTTCTTCTCATTGTTAAAAAAAGTAAAAATTGGATTTGATTTAAATATAGGATTATATATGGAGAAAAACAGATATTAGAAAAGAGAATGGATGAATGTATGAGTAAAAATGATACAGACTAATGATTAGAAAAATGTGGAATAAATAAAATAGGGCTTATGTGCACTTAGGCATATAAACTAGGTATTATTTTGATAGATACATCTTGGAATGTTCTTTTATATAAAATATTTAAATTAAACATCTATTTATGAATGGAAAAGTTTCTATACTCTAAATTTACATTTTTTTAAAGACAGATTTCATAAAATGTTTTCTTTTAAAACAGTATATGAAAACCTACTCTGATTTAATTGTTTTTCCCCTCTGAATTGAGTTTCATTAGTTTTATATTGTCAATCTATTTAAAACAAAATCAAAATATTCCTAGAAAATCAATAGATATGTCTGTGCCAATAGAGAACAGTCAACAGTTGCTAAGTAGCTGCTTTAGAATAATGCAGATTTTTGCAGAAGTGAAAATGGACAATGAAATAGACATAGGGTATTTTAAAACAAAAAACTTATCCAAGATTTATGTAGCCACACCCACCCAAGTCAACCATTTTTACCAGTACAGTTAATATAAGCACAAACTAAACCACCAGAAGAGTCACACGACCCATTTGTCAGCAGTTGCTAAGTAGCCTGAAAAAATATAGAAAAATCAGATGAGTAAATTTTCTAATATACCATTACTAAACCAATACAGTGAATATTAAGGTTTGTTTTCTCTTAAGATGACTCAATTCTTATAAATAAACATTCAAATTTATTAGCTGCAACAGATGATTAGATATGCATCGTGGACTCTAAATATAGCAATACAAAATAGCTAGCTATTTCAGTAAAAATACAAAAAAAGGATAAAATCAAGCAAAAAATTCAGTTTTGAGCATTATATGATTGTAATATGCTTGAATACTTGGCATTATAATAAACAGATTACAATTTTATGCCATGAAAGAATAATTAGTAAAAAAAAATTTATTAATAAAAAAGAAATCAATAAATTAATATTGAAAAGTCTTAATATATAAATATTTTAAAAACTTTAAAGTATGAAACATTTTTATTATCATTAGTATCTTATTATCAGATATTTATAATTCTATTTTGGAAGTAAAATATCTATTTTTTAATACAAACTTAACACATAATTTGTATAAAAATACTAACTTGAACTTTTTTCAATAATTATTATTTTTATTACTCTATTATCACCCATAAACTAGTATAGACCAGAAATGATTTTATAACTAAAAATGTGAAATGAATATAACCAAAATTGAAAAGAATCAAATAAATATCTGAATTTATGATAACTTCACAAATTTCTAAAAATAATTTCAACAATTCCTCATTTAACAGAAAACAATGCTATTTTTTATTATTAAATGATTAAACCAAAATGTAAGCTTTAATTATTCAAATTAGATGACAATGATTTGATCAATAAAATTTCAGAAATGATTTTTTGAAAAATAGAATCAGTACCTAATTTTATATTCAGTTTATTCATTTTTGGAATCTTTATTGCACACACACACACACGTATGTGTATATATATATATATATATATATATATATATATATATACTCATGTAAAGAACTCAGTTTCTATCTCTGAGATCCTCTTCCTTAATTGATCACATGGTCATATTTGGCAACCTACTCACCAAAGATCTACAGAAAGCACATGTGGGCACTTGCCTATTTTCTTTTGTTTCATTTTTTTATTTTATCATTATTATTATTTACTTATTAAATATATAAATAACAAAAATAAATATCAATCAAAAAATATTTTAAAAAAAAAAACTTTCACCAGCTGACAGAAATTATATAAATCCCTGCAACATTTATTACCTATTTCAGAATAATATAGATAATTCAAAATAATGATGAAGATAATAATGACCATAAGATATAGTCGAAATGTTAATAGCAAAATAAATATTGAAATAATTGTTTAAAAAGCTTTTTCAGCTCTGAATATGACTGATGACAAAATGGGAGAAAAGAATATTTTAACTTTAAATAGATAAGCAATAAATTAAGCCAATGTCTGACACTCTGACAGTAACAATAGTGGAATTAACATCATTATCTTTTTTTCTTTTATCAATCTACCTGGGTGTGTATTCTATCATTGTAAAGAATGAAAATGAGACAGTAAAGACAACTATGGCATGATGAAGGTACAAGTAGTTGCTACATACCAAGCGCACAGAGATGAGTTGACAGTGGCAAGCAAGAAGGTGGCTACAGACACACAATTTACAATCAAGATGAAATTTTAACTAGAGATATATTCAGTAGATGCATTTTAAAAATGTTCATCACAGTAATCTGTCTCCCATCCTAAGAATTACAACACAGGAGGGTCAGTTTCTGTTCTCCACATCCAAGCAATAAGACAAACTGGGCAGGCTGGGAACAGAGATAACCATGGCAACTTGGTCAATATTCACATTTTCTGTAGTCAATATCACAGTTTAGCACCAGCATAAGCAACAGCAGTAGAAGCATTAGCAACAAGGTGCTCAAGCAATAGCAGCAGCAACAATAGTAGATGAATTCAAAAGAATAACTAATAATGGTATTAGCTAGTACACTTTTTGCTGTTCTGATAACATACATATATGCACACACACACACACTCATACACACAAAACATATAAGTGGATTATTATTTGTCATAAGAGTCATTTCAACAATTGTGATTCAGTGAATCTACTGAGCATGATCCTAAGGAACAAAAAAGTCATTTGGGTAATCAGTTAAATGGACTTTGTCATCATAACTAATCAACTGAACACTTTTCATAGAATGAATTTCACTAAAAATTATTACTAAAAATATTAGATTCAATAATTTATTTAATTAAATATCATGCGCTCTTCAGTTATTATTTTCTTCCTAAGACTTTTGCTAGAGAAAAAAATACACAAGAAAAATGAAAAAGGTTTATACTCTAACTTTTTAAACTGAACTAATATTAACAAAATCATCAAAATGGTTCAGATCTTGGCATAGATACTTTAATGAAAGTAAAACATGATTTAAATGTAGTGTAGCTAATGTTTTAAATGATTATAATGGCATAATTGGTTTGAAATAAAAGAACATTAATATATATATTAAGTAAATACTCATTATTTATGGAGTTTCGAAGACACTCATACATTAACTTTAACTGAAGCAGTTACATTAGGCACTTGTTATAGTAAAAATTTCTTTCATGCTTTTACTGACATTAGTCAAGAAATTAATTTTTCCATTTTCAATAAATGCTAAGCAATCAAAATTTAGTTTAAAAGGCAATTACAATGTCTATTTACTTTGCTATATTATTTGCTAAAAGAAACCTGAAGCTTTGCCTGTGTGGGTGAGCATACAGACATAAATTTACAAAAGTGAATATTAAATATGTACAACATACACATGTACACACACAGAAGAATCATACAAATGGATTTCTTTAAATTATATTTTTAGAAGTCTTTGGTAAAGTTAAAACTTGTCTCCAGTAATCATTTCCAGGAACATGCTTAAATTATACACTGGTTTTAATCTTACAGGATAATAAATACAGGGTGTGATGATTAAATTGTCACCATTTTATTTTTAGTTTTTTTTTAATTTCATGTATGTGCAGTGCTTTTTATTTTATCAACTGCACCGTATAGTAGAGGCAGCTGGACATTACATGTGAGAAAATGAGTGCCATGACACAATTCACTCCACCTGAAATTTTCAAACGGCATGCTATACTGCTTGGCATTTGTAACAGAAGCTCCTAACATTTCAGAGTGTCTGTGTGTCAATTTGAGAACAGTGCAGAGGATTTAAAAAGAGTTAGATAAGTCTAATGGTGATTACAAAGGTGTCTGGAGTGATCATTAGTGATGGCATGTTATGCCTTCATTCATCTTACCACAGGGCATCAGACTCAACATGAAAGCCTACATCAAGTGCCTTGAGGATGTAGTACTGAATCAAGAGGGTGGCTGCTGAAAAACTATGTCTGGCAACAGTACTCTGCATGATGCCACACAAGCAGAAGAAACTAGTCATGGCTGTTACACAATTTCTGCGACCACATCAACCCTTACATCTGGAGACCTAACTTCCCAGAATGCAGCCACCTTGATTAATATGTTTAAACTCCTTGTAACACCAAAGATGAACTGAAGGCAAGGATTATGGCAGCATTTACCAACTTAATCAAAGAGACTGTCTAGAAGATTTGCAGGTGATTCTAAAATCATCTGGAGCCTGTGGTTGAAGCCAAAGGCGATTTTATTGAACAAATTTACTCATAAGTAGCATATAAAGATATTTTTGTATAATTTTAGGAAATATATCTGTTAAAATGAGATGTTGGTGTTATTTTCATTTTTGTGTAAGTTAGTGAACAAATTATCTATCACATCTTGTAGAAACTACAACAGATACATGGGGCACAATAACACTGTTGAAAACTGAGCAAGTTTTCAGCTACAAAATGCTATCTGTAGAGATGTTTTTCAATTTGCTGGCTTGAAAGCTATGCAGGAGTATTGTGAAAATAGCTTGTCACACTCATTAATATCACACATTACCCACCACTTAACTGTGCTCACATTCATTTTTCGATCCCCATCAATGTTCAGTAAGTATCTATGAATGGCAATGGGCACAATTTTTTTCACATGAAAAAAATCAGTGGCATGTCTCTGCTTCCAGGTTAACTTTGACTAACAATTTCAAGATATTTTTGTGTAATTTTGGTACATATATCTGTAAAAATGAGATGTCAGTGTTATTTTCATTTTTGTGTAATTTAGATGACAATTTATCCACAGCACCTTGTAGAAATATGACCACTTACAAAGGGTCAACCAGAAATATTTTAACATCAGCATGTTTCAAATAGATATCTAAAAAAAACTGAAAATTTCATTGTTTTGTGCATTTAATGTACAATGTAAAATGCCAAGAAAGATTTGTTATCATTAACATCATTGTTGCATATTTTTATATTATTTTATGTTATCTTAACATAAATTCATGACACACTAGCAGTATAGCCCGGCGTTGCTCGGGTGTAATGAAAGCTTTAAAAATAATCCATGGTCCTGGAGCTCAGACTCTTTTGACATTGGCACAAAAGACTAAAAAGCAATACTTGTTTCCAGTTAAAACGAAACTGTAGACTGAAAGAAAAATTTTGATTTCCTGGTATCGATATCAAATAAGTTTTTTTTCGTCATAAACTGAATTTTGAATGCTAAATAAGTCATCTGAGTAAATGATATCATGGCTGAGACTATGAACTACAATTATACCTACTTAGAGCCAAACCTGAAGCAAAAACGAAAATAAAAGGGCTGAAAAAAATACAGACACACAGGCAGATAAACAGATACACACACAAACATCTTGCCTTTTATATATATATATATATATATATTATCGATTTTCTGCACTATTGTAAGAACTGCAACCTTGAAACTTCTGAATATCGTTTTTTATGTCTTTGTCTATGAGTGTATCAAATTTGATTAAAATCGGACCACTCCTTCTATAACGCGATTTTTTCGATTATCGATATTTATCGGGGGTACCGTGACACAAAACCTAGCTAAGAACACTCGCAGACGCTTATAGTACAACTGTGTAAATTTTTAAGAAAATCGGTTCAACCGTTTCAGAGTCTATAGACAACGGACACGGACACACACACACATACATACATACACACACACACACACACACAGAGACAAAGTTCCATTTTTAAATAAGTTTAGATTAGATTAGATTTAGATTTAGATTAGATTTAGATTTTTAAATAATTATTTTTATTATGTCACTTTTTCAAATACAAATCTATTTTTTGTATAATAAAAAGATAAGCAAAACCAAAAATAAGGTTGTTTACTTTCTGCAAAATTGATCAACATTTAACAAAAAATAACAAATCACATTTTTTGTAAAGGTCAATGGGTCATATCTCAAGAACCCTTTGACCTGGAGATGTAAAATAGGTACCATTAAATTCATATCATAAAGCTCTATAAGTACCAATTTTTAAAAAAAAAATCTATGTTAGTGATGGTCAGATTATTGATTTCATATGGAATTACTCGCATGTGATGTGAGTCTAATTTCAAACTTTTACTAATAGATAATTCTGAAGAAATTTAACTAAGAAAATAATGGTCCCCAACCAACCTATAAATACAAAACCTGACCAATATATAATATATTAAAAATTGCCTTAATCTCAATGTAAAAATATCTAATATTCAAACTTTTAAGTTGATTAAGATCCTTCAGAGATTCATTTTTGTAACTCAATATACTAACTGCATTGTTTCAACTACAGAATTAGTAATAGTTTTATAATAGTTTTAAAATAAAAAGAAAAGAAAATTAACTTCAGTGCAATTGTAAAATTCATAGAAATTTATCAAGATAAAATATTTTATTCTCCAAAATAACATCTTGTAATACTAAAGTCACTAAAACTGTAAGAATCAAAACATGATTTTATTTAAGGTGATTAAAACAAAAATTCCCATTAGAGACAGCAAGAATTTAACCAGATTTACTCATGGAAAGTATTAAGCTGTAATCCATGCTTATATGAGCAGAAATAAAAGCAAAATATTATACACATACTTTCTTTCAATATCTTACACTGTTAATGAACCCATTATATAGAAACTTGGGGAAATTTCTTGAAATCAGAATTTCACAAAGTCAAGATAAAAAAAAATGAAAACATATGCCTTAGGTTTTCCAGTTCATTTTCTAAAAGTTAAACAGTTTCAATTTTATGGGCTAATAGTGCATCCATTATTACTGAAAATTTTATTAAATAGGAAGTAAAAGAATAAGAAATAGACGTGATAAAACTTCCAATTAAGAATAATGGCTAATATATGTCCATCGATATAGATTATCTAAATTAGACATATACTACACATCCTTAGGATATTATTCTCCTGGTACTATTTACCAAAAAAGGATTTCTTCAGTGAGTGGTTACTCAAGTAAAATATATTAACCACTAACAAATAAGCTGAGCAGTACAGCAGATTAAGAGGTTGGCAGTAGCAAAGCTTTTAACTTTGGTATAAAATTGGGGACAGTTTTTTTTTATCGTATCACCCCGAGCAAGGCGGTAACGCCACTGATGTGCAGGGGGCTACGTAATAGTGAAAAGATTGGAAAAGAGAAAGCCAGAAACCACATCCTAAACAGGGAACAAGGGATGAGCCTCTTAACCTGTTCAATAGACGTGGGTGGAGTGTGAACAGGGCGATAGATAGATCTATCTACTCCAATTGAAAAAAAAAAACAAAGTGAGAAGATTTGAAAAGAGAAAGCCAGATTTATTATGACCATTTCAGGAAAAGATCTCTTTCTCTCTCTCTCTCCACAAACACACACACACACTTTGTTAAAGACAACTGACAAGGTAGTGCAACTAAGTTTTTTATTCAATTTTTCTTGTCTTCATATAGGTGTTTTCTTTTCTGGACATAAAGTATTTTTACTCACTATTAAGAATGTTTTGTTTTTTTAATTTTGTTTTTTAACTGAATATATAAGTATATGAATAATGATGGGAATGTATTTTTATTTTCCAAATATTGTCAGCAACTTGTGGTCATGTTCATAGTTGATATTATTGAATGTTGGTTTTTTCTTTTTTTATTAATGCTTCTATTATTTTTAGTTTATTTCTATATGTGGGTGGGGCTATTATTATAGTCATGTTTTGACATGTTGCAGACAGAGTTTGGTAGGTTTTGGTGTGTGTTTAAATGGGTCCTAATTGACCTACAATCAAAAAGATGTACCGTGAGTTTTCTTGATAGGCATGTAGTGGTATGCCCAATATAAATATTCATGAATTTAGTTTAATCAGGAACAGTAACTTCAGAAATAATATTGGTCTTCTGACATGAACACAAAAAAATTGAGTTGAAAGCTTAATTGCAGTACTTTGTCAGTCATCTTTAAGGAAATTTGTATAAAAGAGGGATTGCTACCCAAATAAGAGAGAGAGAGATTGATTTAGAACACTAATATTCATGATAGAAACAAATGTTTATCAAGCAGAAATTTTATTATAATATAAACAAAATAGATACACATTTTCTGAAAAATTATCATTGGAATTTCTGTTGAATCAAAAATGATTTAATGGAAATAAGTTCACTTCAGGGTCCTTAGAATGATAGGAAAAGGCAATAAGCTATTTTGTTTTTAAAGATATATATTCAGTAAATTTCATAAAAATTTGACTAAAATGTACATAAATACGCTACTATTCAGACGTAATCACATTTTATTTTGCAATAGAAAGCATTTCTTCAAACCCTAAATGGCTGCATATTTGTTATCTAACTCTTGTCATAATTGTAAATCTTTTGAATAATTCTGATAATTTAAATCATGTTTACATGTATGAGTGAGAATCTTAAACAATAAAGAAAAATTTGCATTTTATTCCCCATGCAGTCAGAAAAGAAAGCTACGATCATGTACATCCTGAAGGAACATAGCAATAAAAACATGTCGAATTGATAAAAAAGATGGTCTATTTTGTTAGTTATTAATAGATGTGGCAGAGAAAGAGATGTTAAGATGCTAGTTCTAGGTATGATAAATTTTCCTGGAACAAATATTTGTTTTTTTCTTTATTGACAGATAAGCACCCTCTCAATTCCTTTTCTAAAGTCTACTCAAAAAAATAAAAACAATTGTTTACTATGCAAGATGCCTGAATGTCATTTAGCTTCACAAACTTGATTTCCTTTGATCTCGAAGAACAAAAATTAAGGTGACTGAATGTAGAGTAATAAATTTTCATTTTTACTGATAAAGTTATCTAGTTAAAAAAATGCTAATTTGAATATTAAGCACCAGGAAAATATTGTTTTGCTTATCTGAAGCAAAGAAGTCACCGCATTTTAGAATCTTCTTTGAATAATGACATGAAAACTTAAAATGGAAGTTATTAGTCATACCCTCTGAAAATCTTAAATCATAAATAATCTCTGACAATAGTAATATAC
The DNA here is from genome assembly GCA_037127315.1 of Ascarosepion bandense. Taxonomy (NCBI): domain Eukaryota; kingdom Metazoa; phylum Mollusca; class Cephalopoda; order Sepiida; family Sepiidae; genus Ascarosepion; species Ascarosepion bandense. The sequence continues at coordinate 585,631 of JBBBDQ010001772.1, forward strand.
AACCAATAAGAAATACAAATTTTCTATCCCAAAGTCTTTACTTACAACCAGCTTATCATTATGAGCAATATAGGAATAGACAGTGAAATCTTATATTCATAATAGATTATTATTAATCAGATTATTATTAATCTTCCTAGACTTCCAAAGAAGGTTTTATTTTACTCGTAAGTGAAATTATTATAATATATGAAAGCAAAATGGTTATGCTCATATTCCAGCATAGGCTTCTTGGATTTGATGAAATCTGGATTTGAGAAGGAAGAAAGCAAAAGCACTGATATGAATTTCAGAATTGAAACTAATTCTGAAAATGTCAAAAGAATGGCATTGTTTATTGACTGCATTGATTGTTTAACATCTACTAATTATGAATATGATACACGTTTAATTCAGTTCTGAATCAAACTTTAGAAGCTACTCCCAATAAATTGGCTAACATTTGATAAATCTAAGGTACACTTATTTTTTTAATAACTTGCAGGCTCAAACAAAAATAAAGAAAAAATAAACTGGAATTTATAAATTAAATGAAAATTAACAGCTGCTTGTAGTCATTAATTTAACTATTCGTCTCAAAATTACTTTGCTAGTAAGAAGTTAAAATTATACAATTTAACAAAATACAATTAATAGAATTTTAAATTTTTGTGACAGAAGAAAGTTTATTAGAGATTTAAATTTAATCCAAGATTTCTGAAAATATAGAATGATGAAAATAGATATTATCAAAGAGTCACATTACCTAATTTTAATAAAAAATAAATTAAGGTAAGCATGGTATTAGAGATGCAATCATTTGACAATTATGAAATAGTATTAAATTTTATTACCTTAGAATTCATTTCTATAGTTCATGTAATACACTTCTGAATGTATGAGCCATACTAAAAATTAAAGTAAAATAAAGTCTGTGATTGATGAATATAAAATATAATTTTGTATGCCTTGCTAGAGGGTAACAACTAACAAAGCATTGCAGATCATTATAGCAAATTCTATACACTGCATTTGTGGCCTCATACCAGATTAAGCTAATGTAAATGCAAAGAGAAGGTATCAAAAACTTGTAAACTTCACCAAATTAACTCACAGACACCACAAAAATCATGTCACCCTGGTGACAAACAGAAATTTCTAAAGCAACTAATGAGGTTCATGGCGATTATGATTGGTCAGTTGTGAGAGAAATTTGTATGTTTAGTGACCTATAATACTGACTACATCTGAGTAGAGAGCCTTCTTCAATAGTCACATCATGCATTGATGGAGCATTTTGACCAACAAATTGCCATTCTTTTCTGTACACCTAAGGTTTGTATATTTTGTATTAATCACATTCCTCTTCTATCAATTATTTCCTTTGAAAGCAAAATTTTAGTTCAAATTTGCCAATAGTATTATCATTCAGCATTATATTCTTTGAAGGATTTTTAAAATATTTTCCACTGAGATCTTCATTTAAACTTGTAACAATATATTTCTGATGACAGATATTTGGGGACAGTTTGGCTGCAGGAGTTGATGGAAAGTTGTCAGTGTTGACAGCCAACTGCCTTCAGGGCACCACTCCAGGGTTTTCTGTCTGGATTTACTTCCATAGCCTTTTCAAACCAATGCAGGTTTAAATTCAGGGTTTCCTTTTCCCTAGATGGGTTGCTTTCCTGGGCTGCTGAGCTCCATTTACTTGAAGCAGCTGATTATGAGGTGCTAGCCACCCCACTTCTCTAGCTACAAGCTAGGCTTAGTTGTCAGAGGTTATTTGAGATGCATGCCATGAAAACATTTTATAAATAGTGGGAGTTTGTCCCCACTATCACCCCCAGTTATGACAACCTTTGGAACATATATAATGTACATATATAAGCATTATATATATTACAAAAAAAGCTCAAAAAAACAAATTAACAAAAATAATCTATTCTACATTTTTGATAGTCAGTCAGTTAAGTGCCATATGTGAAACACACTTGGGCAATCATATCTTTTTTGAGACATGACTGACTAGGCAGAAGATTATCCCGCAGTAGGTTGCCATTGCTTTCTGCGGTAGACTGGTTGCCGACCAAGGCTATAGAACCCAATCTGTCCTGCTATTTAACCCATAACTGGAGGGAAGAGACGGATTAATACCTTTCCCAAGGGTATTTGTGCATAAGTGAATGCAATGGATTCAACTGGAATTCGAACTCAGATCCCCGGTTTCTCATTCCGAGCCAATATCCACTGTACCACAACACACATCCTTTTTGATAGTACTAAAACCTAAACTATCAACTGATAAAAAATGAACAAGAGTAGAAAATTTAAAGTTGACAAATATGACTTTAGCTAAACAAAAACAGAAAGTAAAAATTAGACAAACAATCTTTAGGTTATTATGGTACTTTTATGGGATATTTATGTTATTCAGTTCAGCTTAAAATCCATATTTTTTTTTTTGAGCTTTGACAACATGCATAATCTTTCCTTGAGTTCAGAACTCAAATTCATTTGGATCTTGCCAGTACGACCAAAAGAATAGCCATATAGTCTGGGTAACACACATACACCATGTATCATAACCTTTATCTCATGGGATAACTATTATACAGTAAGTACTTTTCTAAACCTCCAGCACTAAATTCAATTTAAAAAGTTAATTTTTCTTTATTTCAATGTATAAACATAAAAAATCAAACTGAACAGACCTTATGCAATTCAATACATTTCAAAAAAAGTCATACAATCAATACCAAGGGAAAATAATAAAAGTCTCTCTTACTGGAAGAGAGAAAGAAAAAGAAAATATGCTATTAACATTAACAATGATCTAAGAATAAGTGCATACATGAGACTGAAGTGGATGTTAATACAATAACATAAGAAAACTGTATTCTCTTACCAATACTTTCTTATATTTCTAGAACTTCACTTCCCAGAGTGATAGCTCTGCAATTAGAGTATTACACAATGGAGCAAGAGATCTATGGCTACGTATTCAAACAATAAATAACTGAATCTCTTTTGGTACTGATTTCAGATTAGAATTCTGCATTTGTTAAGTTTATAATAGATGTTGTTTTCATTTTTTCACACACCCTCTCTCTCTTATATATATATATATATATATATATATATATATATATATATACACACTTTTGAGTGAAAATCCATAAATGGTTTATTATAACGTTATCAAGTTGGGCAAACAATAATGTTACAGTTCTTTATCATATTGTTATTCTCCCCACCACTGTTTTTTTTTGTTTTGTTTTATTGTTCACTTTCCCTGAAAGCTGTCACTTGAAAGTTGCTACTCATTTAAATATACATGCAAGTGCACACTGAATTTTCCAATTAAAAATACTGACATTTACAGCAGTTATTTCAAACATAAAAAGGTTGTGACAAAAAAAACCAAAAATCAAATTTATTTTTTGTTGTTTTGTTTTTAAATCTGCAGCCAGTAGCAACAACTAACAATTTTCTTTTCAGTAATTTTCAAATCTTGCTCTCACCTTTTTATATTTAAAAAAGTTATCTTTGAATAGATAAGTATATAGAAAGTAAACAATAAAGAGAGATATATACAATCTGTTGTTTTCTTGTTTTTTGTAAACTGTTTATTTCATCATTACACAAATATTAATTCTATACATTATTTGTTATAAAAACTAAAGTAATCAGTGTGCAAAACAATAAATGCAAGATCACTAGGCTCACACTTTAATATTATATGATTTTCAGTTATCAAAGTTTTAAATGACAATAATTTATAAATTTTATAAGCACAATTATATATTTTCTATGAAATATTCAAACTCATGATTCTCTTACTGGTTTGATCTTTATGCTTTGGCTTGTGTATCCCTTAATATTCTTGTTGAACCAAGTAAGCTTCAAAGTACAATGAAAATTAAAAAGAATTCATTCTCCATAATATAAACTATATTATAACAAGGGCACCTCGACATGGTATAATGGTTAACAAGCTTGAATCGCTAAAATTATGACAAGTAGTGAGTTCAAACCTCACTGGGTGCGCCATGTTTTCAGCCTTGTGCCATAGAAGCTGCACTTAGAAAATCACATCTCTATATTATAACCATCTGATTTCTGTAGTGTTGTATATTTATTACTGTAACACAAAAACAATATATAATAGCATAATTTTTCTTAACACAATACCTGGAGAGCATAGCAATTTCGGGTTCAACTGAGGCACTAAATTCCATCTTACTTTTAATTAAGTATAAACTGAACACCAAAAAATATCTTTCCAAGAGATATTCCAAGATAATTAACTGCTAATTATAGAATCTCTTCCATTAATAAAAAAAAGAGGAATAAGCAGGAAAGAATCAGTGCTCAATGTGAACACTATTCTGTTAGTTATATTGGCAGAGTAGAAAGAATAATTTAATAATAATTATAATCAAGATAACTTCCATTTATAAATAATTATAATAATTTTATAAATAATAAGAGATTTGACATTGAGTGAAAGCTAACAAAAGTAGCACTTAAGTAAGTTATTTTAAAATCAAATTGTAATATCTGTTCTTTGCATTTTAAGAAATGCTATATATACTTGGCACGTGATACAAATTAAACAAAATATTTTCATTATTGTCCTAATCAAATAAAACTGTTTTTAAGTTGATAAACAGTTCCATTAGTTCCACAAATAACCATAAAAATTGGTTTACATTTTCCAAAATTTTTTACATTATATATCTATAAGCATATTATCAATAAAAAATGATAGGATTATTTATACATGAATTAGTCTGAGAGATTAAAGTGTTGCTTTTATATATATATATATATATATATATATATAAGGGTTATGACATTTTGGTAATCCTATGTTCCTGTGTCATAAATTGATGTTAAATTGATGAAATTTTGTTCCATAGTACTGAAAAAGGGAATAATTTATTTGAGTTCTTGAAAAAGCTCACCAACAAACTAAAAATTTAATTTTCACAGTATTTGCAATAAGGGTAAAAAAATCAAAATATTTAAGAAGCTTTATATTTTGATCTGCTAATGATGAAATTGGATAGTACTTATGTATTTTTTAACACATTTAACACTTTATAGTTATAACATAACATGCAAACTTTACAAATAGACAAAAAAAGTTCTAGAAAACTCCTGAAAACCAAGTTCTAGAAGACTCCAGAAAATCAAAGTATTTCTATATTTATTACAATTTTAGAACTTTTGTGTTAGGGGGTGACATATTTTTAAAAATAAACTGATTAAACTGTCTTTCATTATTTTTAACAAAAATTCATAGAATTATAATACAGGAAATCAAATATTTTACAAAGTCATAGCTCTAATGTGTGTGTGTGTGATGCATACATGGTGCGATGGGTAAATTATTTCCATATTATATGTTTACTTTTATGTAAGCACATGGTTTGTTTTCTATTTTGTTGACTGCGCAGTATAGTAACGTCAGTTGGGCACCATCAGTGAGAAAAAGTGAACCATAATGCAATTCACTCCACCAGAAGTTCCAATACAAACATTTCAGTGTTTTGTATGTTCATCTGAGAACAATGCAGAGGATTCAGAAAGAGTTTAATGATATATCAACATCATGGAGGCTGTGGTTAAAGGCAAATGGCAATTTTATTGAAAAAATTTACTCTTTAGTATTTCAAGGTATTTTTGCATAATTGTTAACATTTTATTTTTTGCATAATTATACAATTTATACACTGCAGACTGTATTTAATATATATATATATATATATATATATATATATCTCTAAACTTATTTATAAATGGAACTTTGTCTCTCTGTGTGTGTGTATCCGTGTGTGTATCCGTTACCTATAGACTCCGAAACGGCTGAACCGATTTTCTTGAAAATTTACACGGTTGTACTATAAGTGTCTGCGAGTGTTCTTGGCTAGGTCTTGTGTCAAGGTACCCCCAATAAATATCGAAAATTGATAATAAAAAAAACCAGGTTATAGAAGGAGTGGTCTGATTTTAATCAAATTTGATACACTCATAGACAAAGATATAAGAAACGATATTCAGAAGTTTCAAGGTTGCAGTTCTTACAATAGTGCAGAAAATCAATAATATATATATATATATATATATATAAAAGGCAAGATGTTTGTGTATGTGTCTGTTTATCTGCCTGTATGTCCTTTATACAAATCCACAATTTTTATCCAATTCTCACGAAACTTCACACAAATATTCTTTAAGATGAGTGTGAGCTCCCGGACCATGAATTAGTTTTAAAGCTTTCATTACACCCAAGCAATGCCAGGCTATACTGCTAGTTTATATATAAACACACATACACATATACATCCTAGGTACCTCTACTAATTTGCTGAAAAATCAACATGGTTTGAAAAAAAAAAGCCCAAAACTTAATAAAAAGTTTTTCCATCAAAATATTTATGTTATTATTAAGAGAAAAGATCAAACTATCTTAAAATTATTTTAAAATTTTTTTTAATCCTTTCTAACACATTTAAAATTTTTGTAAAAAAAAAATTATTTTTTTCTTTTCATCAGTGGATGACCAAATTTTTACCAGAGTTTACTGGTGAAAAACACATTAATTTGAAAATTCTTGCAAAAATCAAATAATTGTCAAATTTTAATGATACTTTCAGGACTTATTTGCAAATAATGTAATTATTTTTTAAATGATTATTTTTAGAAAATCTTGGTAAATATTGTTTTTGTATTTATTTATTCTTTCAAGTTTAAACAAACAAACCACTCCCACCAAAATAACCATTACAAAGATTACCTAAGAGGCACCACTGACCCATATATATATATACATAGTCGAGGAAATACGCAACACATGTGGCTTTATGATTGCACCTAGCATGAAACAGTCTGTCGCCTTTGAGTGTTGGCTTAAATGGTCACTATTATATTTGCATGCACTCTATCCCTGATATTGAGCTCTTAATCCTATAGATGTAGGACACCTTAGAACTATATTTCTTCACACACACACACACACACACAGAGACACACACACATATATATATATATATATATATATATTAAGAACATCATAGTCTGAAGAAAAAAAAAATTTTTAAATAATGAATTTTTACAAAAATTTTTTATTTTTTTTATTATAATAATTTATCATGTTTCATAATTTTGGGTGGAAATTTTTCCATGCTTTGTTGTGGTTAGGTTATAAAGTTATTAAGTGAAGACTATTTACTAATCAAAAATGAAAAAGTCTAATTCAAATCTTCAACCCAAATAAATTTAAAATAATCTTAATTTTCTTTTTTTTTGTAAAAGGTTTGGACAATTATGCCAATTCTGGTCAATCATAATTAGCTTATCACCACATCTGGCTGTCATCAATCACTTAACAAGTGAGAAAGCTATAAGCTCTGTGATTAAAAAAAAATACTTTTATTCTAAATTTGATGCTACAAACAAGTAATACCTGTTTCAAATTAAATTAATTTAATTTTAAATTTGCTAATATTACAAAAATAACATGTCATGTGCAAGATTTTTAAAACTGAGACTCAACTTTTGTTTAGAAACATGTCAAAATGGACGAACAAAAATTATGACTTTTGAAAACTCTAAAAAAGTTGATATTTTAATCAATATAATTTCTATTTGAAATACACCGGAGTATTTTGCTTACTGGGAATAGTAAATTTAATTATGTAGCTTTCAATTAAAGCTAAAATGAAAGTTTTAAGAAAGCCTTTTTATTTTTTTTAAATTAACTTTAAAACTTAGGTATCAAAAATGAGTGAAGGTGCCTAATACATACATACATATGTATGTGTGTGTGTGTATGTGTTTACATTATATATATATATATATACACACACACATCGTTCATTCAGCAATTAATTAGAACACTTTCAGCTATTGGGCGTGTATAATGATAATATACATGCTAAAAAGTCTACCTCCTTCTACCGAATGCCCGTAGCTCAGTGGTAGAATTGTCAAATGACGCTAATTCGGTCGGGTTTCAATCCTGGGTAAAAAGCAATCGGTTGTCTAATCGTACTGATGAGCTGTGATACAGCGAAACAGATCTGTCTACAGATGACTATTATATATATATATATATATATATATATATATATATATATATATATTAGTCTGGAAAGTTCATGCCAGTATTTAGTAATACACATTAGAACATGTCAAATTTATTGATAGATATAATCTGCTTACATTTTTGATTAGGTATCTCTTGAGGAAGTAATACTAAATTCATGTCAGTTTTACACTCCTGTGAAAATGGAAGATTATAAGGTGTGCTTTAAACACTTGATGTTTTTTATTACCTTAAAGACAAAAACAGCTTTACACACCAAAAAAATTATATATGCTGTGTACAGTGAAGATGTTTTACCTGACAGAACTGCATAGAAGTGGTTCACTATGATTACAGTTGGTGATTGAAATTAATTCTGAAAAGTACTGCTCACACTGGACAAATTAAAGGAAGCAATTCAAGAAAAATGGCCAGAATTGACAAACAGGAAAAGTGTTGTTTTACATCAGGATAATATCAGATCTCATATTCCTTTGGTCATCTGGAAAAAATTATTGCAGCTTAGCTGGGATGCGTCATCCCACCCACCATATTCACTAGACATAGCTCCTTCAAATTTTCATTTATTTAGGTCCTTGCAAAATAATCTGTGGCAGAATTTTAATTCTTTGGATGACATAAGAATCCACTTTAATGTGCTCTTTGCCAAGAAACCACCAAAATTCTGGGAAGATGGAATCTTTAAGTTGAAGGGAAAATGGAGAAAAGTTGTGCAAAAAATGGTTTCTATTTAGTTGAATAAATATTTAATGGCATAATTTTGTTTTGTATTTTAATTTCTCTTAAAAATCATCATGAACTTTCCAGACATTATATATATATATATATATATATATATATATATATAGAGAGAGAGAGAGAGAGAGAGAAAGAGGGAGGGAGAGAGAGAGAGAGGTGGATATGATGGATGAATTATCTTTTAAATTGTTATGCAAAAATGAAAACAACACTGAAATCTCATTTTAACAGATATATTTACCAAAATTACACAAAAACATCTTGAAATATGAAAGTGTAAATTCAGTCAATAAAATCGCTATTGGCTTCAACCACAACATCCAGACACTTTTGGAACCACCTGCTTCTCTTCTGAATTGGCTCCTTATTTAAGTTGGTGAATGCTACCATAACCCTTAAACATTTTTGGTGTTAAAAGAAGTTTTGTTGGTCATTTACTCAATAATCAAGGAGTTGCAGTCTGGGAATTTAAGTGTCAGATGTAAGGGAGGATGTGGTCATAGAAATTGTCTGACGGCCACTGCAGGGTTCTCCTGCCAAACATAGGGTCTCTCTTTCTCTCTCTCTCTCTCTCTCTATATATATATATATATAGAGAGAGAGAGACAGACAGACAGAGATGAACATTGTGTTTTATATATGTGAATATTTTATATGATAACATGAAATTACACTAAGTCCAGATGTTGAAGGATATATAAGACTTCTCTTCTAAACACAGTCAATTACATTAATTTTTATTTTAATTCACCCCTGAAGATAATCTTGTTTGAGATTGAAAGTACTAAGGAAAAAAAGTAAATGAAAAAAACTATGGTGTCTTCCTTGATATTAATCATACCACAAGGTGATTAATTTTTGACTATGAGAGGATTAAAATGAAAAATAAATAAACTAAATAAATTATTCAACAAAACATGCTTGAATGAAGATATGCTGCTTATATAAAGTATATTTCATCAACAATAATTCTTTCAAACATGTTTGTTAAATAATATTGACAAGTTCTGTCTATCAATTTTTTTTTATTGGCAAATTTGCCAAAGTTCATATTTATTTTATATATGCTTTTGGATGTTACTACATTTGTTTTCAAGGATTGTGTTTTATGTATGTTTATGTAACTATTTCTCTTTGATTTTGGTGTTCTCATGTTTGCTAGAACCAATTTCAAGTCATTCAAGGTTATGTCATTTAAATGATTAAACTGGAATTTTTATGTATATTCTGTTTTTTAAATATACTTCAATATATGTTTGCTTATGGAGAAAGATACTTTATTTAATGTTGGCTGCTTCTCTTTTATTATAACAGCCTCCAGAATTTAGAACCTTTCTTTGCACTGTGTCCTATATAAAATGTTGGTGTTATCTACTAAAATTTGCCCTGTTAATAATAAAGCTGTTTTTTCAAGCTGACTTTTTTGCTCCCAAGTACATCTTGCTAGAATTGAAATAACAACTGTTTGCAAGTCAGTTCATAACTGCTGGAAATGGTGGTAGTCAGCAAATAGGACAATACCTACTCCACACTTTTACCTATATAACATTTTAGTTGTGTTTCATCAAAACCAATTCAACTGTACCTTTAACTGAAAAAGCTCTTCTCTAAAGCAGGTCATCTGCAAAAGTAATATCTGAAAAAATAACCTGTTCCTTTTTCCAAAGATTATGCTAATGAAATTGCATTCTCTTTGGTTCATCAAAATTGAACTTCTCATCAGAGTACACTATTTTGCAGTTCTTTGTTCCATGTCACTTTTCCCTCAGTTCAATTGGTACACATTTTCTTGTGGGTGTCTATCAAATTCAGAACTGTTTTTTTCCTGGACCAAGACACAAAACTGCCCTGTTCATTAGGAACTTGCTGAACTTTACTGAGATGATATTAAAATCAAATTTGGAATCTACCTTGAACACAATTCACTTACCGATGTCTCTCAAAGGAGGTAACAAAAGTTTTGAGGTAGTCAATATGGATAATCTTCCTAATTGTACATTTCCAAACTCTTAAAACAATTACTAATAAAAGTTCTAGAGTGTTTCAATTTTTGTGCAATAGCACTAATAATGTTGGTTTCATAAGCCAAAATTTAATCTTTTATTCTTTGATGACATTTGTTCCTTATGGCATCTTGAAAACATGAAAATACACATGTGTAGAACATTCAGTGATCAAATGACATTGATATTATGTGAGGATTATATTAAAATATTTGAAATTTGCAAGTTTTGTTAGGTGTATTATTTCCACTACTTGTATAATGAATTATGCTAAATTTATTATTTTTCTTGTTCTCCTGTATCAAGAAGTTTAGATATTATTTATTAACTTTACACTAAGCTGTTAATAGGATCAACAGACAACTCTTTTAGGGCAAATGAAATTAACTGTACAACATTATTCCACTTAGTTATATGACATGATTTGACACTATAGCTAACTAGCAGTATAGCCCGGTGTTGCTCAGGTGTAATGAAAGCTTTAAAAATAATCCATGGTCCTGGAGCTCAGACTCCTTTGACGTTGACACAAAAGACTAAAAAGCAATAGTTGTTAAAGTGAAACCATAGACTGAAAGAAAAATGAATGAATGTAAGTCAAACTTTGATTTCTTGGTATCGATATCAAATAAGTTTTTTTTCATCGTAAACTAAATTTTGAAGGCTAAATAAGTCCTCTGAGTAAATGGTATCATGGCTGAGACTAAGAACTACAATTATACCTACTTAGAGCCAAACCCGAAGCAAAAACTAAAATAAAAGGGCTGAAAAAAATACAGACATACAGCCAGATAAACAGACACACACACAAACATCTTGTCTTTATATATATATATATATATATATATATAATCGATTTTCTGCACTATCATAAGAACTGCAACCTTGAAACTTCTGAATATTGTTTCTTATGCCTTTGTCTATGAGTGTATCAAATTTGATTAAAATCGGACCACTCCTGCTATAACCCGATATTTATCGGGGGTACCTCGACACAAAACCTAGCTAAGAACACTTGCAGACGCTTATAGTACAACTGTGTAAATTTTTCAAGAAAATCGGTTCAGCCGTTTCGGAGTCTATAGGTAACACACACACACACACAAAAAGTTCCATTTATAAATAAGTTTAGATAGATATTGGTAGGACATAGTGATTTCATTCAGCTTGTAATGGTTGATAAAGTTTCTTACCATAAACTCACTTTACAAAAATATCAAAGCAATTTATCTATTATTATACTTTTGAAATTTAGGAAAAAACAAACTATACAAATTGATCTTGAATAAAAAACTACTTCATTAAAAATGCTTAATATATATAAAGACAGAGTTTGCTAAAAATGTATACACACTTCAGGAAAAGAAAAAATTGTCTTTCGTAGTTTTATCAAATTGTGATAACACTGTTTATTGTAGTATTATATTTTCTTGATTTAACACCTGCAGACTTTTACCTATAGAGAAACCTAAAGGGTGTTGTGCATCACAGAGAACTGACTATATTGGTGGTCTTTAGACAAAAAATTGAAAATGCATGTGCAGCAATCCCACAAGGAGCCAACATTGCCCAAGCAGTAGTTTACATCCTAATAAATGTCTGCAAGCTAAAGATTACCATTTTGAGCATCTCTTGTAATTGTCAAGTCCAAAGTTAACTTGTAATTAATCTCATGTTCTGAATAAATTTAATATTACAAGTTTTTCCTTTCCTGGAGTGTGTATATATTTTCTTTAGTGGACTTTGTATATCTATAATGTTTATTGTAAATGTATGTTTCTTTATGTTTCTTTATAAAGAGAAAAGTATATTTGATAAAAAAAACTCAGCCAAGCAAATTTTCTGTATGAAAATGGGTAGGTTAAAGATGTGTAGCAAAAGAAGAAAATGAGTATTTGAACATTTAATAATTTGATTTAAAAATATGAAGAAACATATAAACAATTTAGCACCCAAAAGATAATTTTTATTTTAGTATTTAACACCTTAATTGATTATCCTAGTTATATTTTTAATATTTTATTCTTTTTAGAATTTCACAAGTTAATGCGTTCATAAAATCATTTTTGATTTTGGATGGAACAAAAAAAGAGGGCGGGTATCCTGTTACATTTTAGAGTAAGAACAAACATCTTACTCTTGGCAATTTTACAATATCATTGGCAACAACCATGGATACAATTTTTGCTATTCTTGTGATAGAGATTTTATGACTGTTTTAAAGTAGAAAAAACATGGGGGGGGAGATTAAACAAATGATAGTTAAAGTTTACATTGAAATGTTAGATATAGATGTTTAGCTTTAAATTTAACTGTTGATAGGCAGTCTTATCTAATTCAGCTTATCCACTTTATTTTTATCACTATTGTTTTTAATTATCACACATTGTATCAATAATAGTTTTGTGTGTAAAAGAGATATACTATATGAACCAGAGAAGATTCTAAAATTAGTGCACTTTCAATATATTTTAACCCTTTACCATTCATAATGCCCAAACCAGCACCATAAATATCAGCTCTCACTGTTCAACCTGCTGTAACTCACCCCATATATACTCTGCCATGATATATTACAACATCATTGCAAATAATGCAGGAAGTCATGCAGTTAGTGAGACTTTGAGAGCTGATATTTATGGGGCAAGTTTCAGTGTTGAATGCTAAAGAGTTAATCAAAACTGCATTCTTTAAGTTGTTACAACAAATAACTAAAGAATTGAGTGTATTGTTTTGTAACAGATCCCCTTTATGTTTATATAATGTTTTTTTTTAATTCTTAGATGTTTCATGTATTAGAAAAAAAAAGCAATTAAATCATTTAAATAAATAGGCTTTCATTTTAAATTAACTAAGTTGTGTGTAATTCACTGAATACAGTAAGTTAATAACTATTCACTATACTTTATATATTGTGAAAAATTTCTGGATTTCTTTTTCCATTATTACTCAAAAACTTTTCATTCATCTTAATAGATTAAAGCATTAGTTAGAATGTATCTGCTTCCCTGGAAGTTGTGAGTTCAATTCCTGGGATTTTAGTGCTGAAAAGTCAAAAAACATTGGTTCAGTAGAACTAAGAGACAAGTGACACAAAGGTGAGTGTTGCTGGTAAGTATTAACCTATATGAGCTATAAGCATAGAAAGTGGACTGATAACAATCTACCATGTGGGATTAAAGAAAAAGTAGGATAGTAAACACCTGAAGAAAACTGGAGAATACAATGGCTAAAAATGTTCTGAATATAACAACCAATATGAAAAGCTGGTCCAAATAGTAAGGCTTAATACCCAAAGATTGCTGATAGAAATTGATTTATCACATCATACAGAAGACACTGAGCAATTATCCAAGTCAAATGTAATTAGGTGACCAACTTATTATGCAAGACAAAAAGTTAAAAAAAATAGAGACCTGTCATCATTGTGTGCTAGGGGCAATGAACTTAAAATAATTTGACAGTGGTGAAGGATGTTTCCTTTTGTTTTAGTTTCCCTTTTCATTTAATTTTCTCTGGGAAAGCTTTATCATTTATGATTCAGTTCCCATGTCACAGTGACATTTTTTTTTTTTTAAACTTCTGTGGATATGGATTATTCCACCTAATTAATGGAGTTTAAAATTTTAAATGAATTAGTATTAAAAAAAAAATAGAATAAATAAAAAGGGATGAGTGTTTTACTTTTATCAGCTTGATTAATATTTTCAGGGACACAAACAGCCATGAACTTCCCAGGATATTCAAGTTAACAAAATTAATTACAAAAGACTAGAGCTTTTTTATTGTTTTACAAACCAAACAATTTTATACCAACAGAATGACATTAATATTTAATGGCTATATTTTCTCACATTTTCTTTTCTTTTATTATATACAAACAGCCAGTCTAGTCTTATGACTATACAAACAGTTTGTATTAAGTTGATTGACATGCATCAAAAGTTATATATCCATCAATAGTAGCTGATTATTGTCAACGATAAATTCCATATTCTATATTATTGGTTGAATTCAATTCCTGGGTTATTTTAGCAAAGATTATATAAATTTTGCAGAATTCCGTTTGTTATACCACTAATTAAACTGAATAGTTTTATTGATTATAATATTGGGTTTACATTAATATGACAGATTTTTATTGCTTAAACATTATTTTTAGTGGATACTTATATTTGAGTAGATGCTTCTCTATTTATTAAACAGTATATTTATTTATTTTGGCCAAATAAAATTACTGAATACTGTTTCACACAATCTAATTTTTCCATTCAGTACAGTCAGCATGTATCAAAGTGCAATAGATAAAATAATTTTCATTTTAGTTATTGAACCTGTTGTTTATTGCTGATTTTGAATAAATATAAGTTTGAAAACTTGCAGTTACAAGCACATAATACTACAAGTACATAAACACTAATTATTGTCAAAGTTTGGCTTAAACTTGTTTTTTAAGAAAAATTATAATGAAAGAACATAAGTATTACCAAATAATTATAACAGAGATAGATATATCATAGTGGAGGTAAAGTATCAGAAGTGTTGAAATTGTATATATCACAAGGTTTAAGGAAAATCATATAAGAATGATTCAATAAGAATTTTGTAACAGGATAAATATATTAAATTAAGTTAAAATCTACATGTCTTTTGTTCTAGAATCTTTATCCT
Source organism: Ascarosepion bandense (assembly GCA_037127315.1). Lineage (NCBI taxonomy): Eukaryota > Metazoa > Mollusca > Cephalopoda > Sepiida > Sepiidae > Ascarosepion > Ascarosepion bandense. The sequence continues at coordinate 601,135 of JBBBDQ010001772.1, forward strand.
TTTGTTGAAGTTATGTTGGACATTGTAATTAAAAAAATTAATATATGATTTGCTATATAAAAAATATTTTTTATTTCTACATGTAATGTGAGAGGATATTATTTACACTTCTTTTGTTCCTTTTCTATAGCAAGTAAGATTTTATAAACTGCAGTGGAGATGGTTTCAGAGTTTGTCTTTCTAGACTTATTGCCATTCAAAACAAGAAAGCCCAGACTACCCTGCTATTAAATCCCTGCTGAGGTAGGGTGGAAAGAGATGAATACATTTCCAGGGCTATTTGTACAAAAGTGAAAGCAATGGCCTTGGCTAGAACTTGAACTTGACATGCCAAGGTTGCTTTCTGTGCTGATAACGGCTATGTACACATGCATAATTTTTTTCATGACTTCCAAGTAACATCTTTTGTTTAAACCTAACTTATATTGAACCTCACTTTAAACTGTGCTAAAAGAAACTCAATTTGGCACTGGATATTTTCTCCCTAAATGTACTGAAAGAAATCTATTAAGGGTGTTCTGATATTGACAATATATAGCATTTTTTGTGCTATATTCTAGATTATGTAAATCTGTTTTAATATCAAGTCCTTTAAACAAACATCATTGGTGCCATTGAATATTTATGAACATGTAAATCTTTTTAAAATTATTTATTTGCATAATGCCACTAACAACATGAAATCTTAATATTTCTCAGAGATGTACCAAAGTATAAATATGAGCAGTAAAATGTAGTTCTAGTTTTTTTTTTATATTGAGCTTATTCTTTTGATATCCTGATAGCATATGAGCTCTTTTCTTCATCCAATAGGTTGTCAATAGTTTATAATAAAGATATTTACTTAAAATGTTATTTTACACGGACAAATTTTTGAGCATGTGCATAGGACACACTGTTAATTCAAAATTTACAATGTAAGGGAGGTAACTTAATTTATATTTGTAAAAAAAATATTTTAAATTACAATTTACATATTCTAAAACATTTAATATCTGAAAACCTTGCTGTTACAGACATTTTAGAACATTGGTGCTATCATCATCTCTTACTATATTCAAACGTTATTTAAACATCATATGGTCAAAAAGCTCTGTTGCTGATTTGACTCTCAAATATGTTATTCTGATTGTATATTTGAATAAATTAACTTAACAGGAAGTGAAATCAATGGCCTTTTTTTTTTTTTTTTTCAGAGGTATGATCTTCCTGACATTATCAATTTCTAAGTAAGCATGATGACATTTTCATTTACTCCTGTCTCAATAGAAAATCCATCAGAGCTGACAAAGTAAATCCAACTGCTGCTCTTGCAAAGGAACTTCAATCAGTGGTTAACTGTGCAAGAAATGGCTTGTAAGTTTTAATACGATCAAAACAAAATTGCTCTCCTTTAAACACCAGAGAGAAACTTTCCAGCTTGCCATCAGCATAGCTGATGCTAGTCTCCTGGAGAAGAATACACTGCACCTCCTTGGCCTCACTTTTTAAACTGACTTGAAGTGGAACAACACGATTGAAGCAATAGCTGCATCTACTGCAAGTAAAGTTGGGTCACTGTGTTGGGCCAGAAAGTTTTACTCGTCAGAATTCATTTTGCACATTTATAAACCTACCATTCATCCATGCATTGAATACAGTTGCCATATCAGGTTGGGTGCTCCTGCTACTCATCTTGAGGTTTTCAACAAAATCTAAAGAAGGATCTGCAATGTAATCAATCCTAACTTGGCATATTGACTTCAGTCACTTTCTCACTAATGTGATACATGTTCCCTCTGTCTTTTCTACAAATATTTTAATAGCAACTGCTCTGACAGGCTTTTTAATTTAAGCATGTTATTAGATTGGATTTTTTACTGGTGAAATAATTAAATGTAACTGTCACTTCTACTCCAATAATTTCTTTTCTCGCACTTCCCACCTGTGGAACTTCCTTTTGTTTACTTGCTTCTCTGTTAACTACAATTTTTAAAAAGTTAAATGCAACACCAATCACCATCTTTTATCTTCTTGAATTCTGTTCATTTTTTATTCTTTCCTCAATACTCCCTATACTCAGTCTTTTCACTTACTTTCACTCTCTGTAACCACTGCATACTAGTGACATTTCCACCTTGCCTGGGTGAAACAATTAAACAAAATTAATTTTATTTAGTGTCAGTTTTAATTTGTTTTTATATAGAGGGCTTTTGAAATTTGAAGATTTTGTTTTTTATTTTCGTGGTGAAGTATACTTGTATTGTCAGTTGATATATAATTGTGAATGTGGAAAGGAATGTTCAATTAAATATTATGCAATTGAGCTTGATGCGGACATATGTGGTGTAAGTCTCCTCAATAATGCTGTCATGTGACCAACATATATATTTACTTTTTAGTCAAAGATACAATCTCCCAAAGGACATTAAAATTGATATACAATGTTGGTCTTTTGCAAAATATTAGTTGATGGAGAGAAGTTACTGCAGATGATTAAGTTGGTTGCATTAAATTTAGTATACTATATAATTAATTTTCTTTTTTAACTGGGATCAGTGAGGGATATATTATATTATGAGTTTATTTAGTATTTTTCATTTTGTTTGGAGTTTATTTGATTGCAGTATAGTAGGTTAATATGTTTATGGTTATTTGAGGAAGTATTATGTTTTTGATTTATGTTAATACTTCTAATAGCTTGTCTAATTTGTTCATGAACAATGTAATTATGTAATTCATTATTAATGAGTTTGTTTAATGTTTTTTTAAGTCAGTGTAGGAAATCTTTTTCATGGAAGAGTTAACTTTTGCACAGTTTATTAAATTTTGTATAACTTATTTTTTAGTAGTTAGAACATTCATTTTTATAGTTGAGAGTGCACGTGTTTATGCTAGTCAGTTTTTTTATATGGGGAAGTAGTAAATGTATTATTATTAGTGTCTATTAATATATCAAAAAAAGAAATTCTATTATCATTAAGTTTCTATGTGAACTTAACAGTTTTTGGAAGTTTTTTTTGTAGTTTATGTATTTCATCCATGTTTTTGACTAAGATAAAAATATCATTTACATATCTTAAGCAGATGGAGGGCTTTTTAGTGGTATTAAATATTTTATTTTCAAGGTTAGCTATGTAGAAGTTAATAAATGTTGGTTCCAGAACTGAACCCATGGAATCGCCATCACATTGTACTTTTGATAGTTATAGAAGGGAACCTCAGTGGTATAAGCCAAAAGTAGTTTCCGTAATATGTTAGGACTAATTTTTCAATGAAGGTAGAGATGAATTGTTGAAAAAAATTCTTTATAACTACATTGTTTTCTTAACTGAGACATTGGTAAATAAACTTTCAGCATCAAGTGAGGCTATAATTTCATTATTTGGTTTTTGTATTTTTTAAGATTTGGATTAGTTTGTGACTTGATTGATTTAATACTGTATTTACTAGATATATATATGGTGTAATGAACTGATTAATAACTTTGGTTAATTGATAAACCAGAGTGGGGATTTGGGATATGATAGGAAGGAGAGGTTTATATATCATTCAACCCTGCATTGAATAGTGTTACCATATCTGGTCTGGTACTTCTATGTATTTAGAGATTATAGATAAATTACAAAGAAGAATCTGCAAGGTTATTGGTTCTGACCTGGCTTCTCAGCTTCAATCGCTTTCCTAATGCCATAATTTAGCTTGCCTGAGCTTTTTCTATAAATATTTTCATGGTAATTGTTGATAAGCTTTCTTCTTTGGTACCTAAACTTTATGAATTTAAGTGCAGTACTAGATTAGTAGCAAAGCCTCATCATTTTACAATTGAAATGCTGCATTGTAACCATAAGTTCTATGCTATCAGTTTCTTCTCTCACACTTCCAGCTTCTTGCTTTCCAGTCAACTTTGATCTTCAAAAATTTAAATGTAATGTTAATTGTCATTTTCTGTCTTAATTCCAGATCTTTTACTGTTCCTTAATAATGTTCTCTTTTTCTCATATTCTCTCCCACTCAATACCCCTTGCATCTTAGTCTCTTTGTTGCTTTGCTTTGGATAAAATGATTATATATATTATAATGCATAACTGAGATAATAAATTTGCATTTGCAAACTTGTAACATCTATCTTCAATGTAAAACAGGTATATTCAAGTTTTTCAATAAAAAAAAAAGCCTTGTAATTATAAATTTACAAGATTAATGCTTAAAATGTTTATGTGCTACATTTTCAATAGGTTATTTTGCAACACTTTTCATAACAATGCACTGAGAGTGTACTTAGCCACCTCAAAATTAACTTTAAAATTGAATTCTACATTTATTTTTTCATATATTATTAAATAGGTTATGCTCTTTGAACAATCTTTGAAATTTACAAACTATTTGTGCTTATTATTTCTAATACTTTGTATTAAAAGATATTGGCTATTTAGTTTTTACTGTCAATTGTTTTTCTGGTTATTTTTTATGCTGTTTTGCTTTTTTGAAATTTTTGATCATCAACAATCAAAAAAGAAACAACCATAGCAGAAAATAAAATTTTAAAAATTAATGAATAAACAAAAGCAAATAGTTAGAAAATGTGATCCTAACATGGAGAGAAAACGAGACAATGGAGAGCAATAATTTTTGCATCTTGTTTGTAATATACTCTTCATAAGCTTAATTTTTGTATGCCATTATACAGATCTATTTTATCTATCTTCTATGGCAATTATTAATGTATAAACAAAAACATGCTAAAGTACAAATTACTATTTAATAGTTCACTAGATATATTTTAACATTAATTACGTTTTAAAATTATCCATAAAAATGAAATTCAATTCTTCCAAATCATTTATTAAGAAAGTAATTGTATCTTTATGAATGATGTCACTAGTTGGCCAAATGGAACATTATTCTTTATTAAACCAGTTTTAAAGTAAACATTTCTTTTTCTTATACTTGTTACAAATGCTGAATGAATATCACTTACCTAAGAATACTATACATTTTATCACCAGATTGATGCACCTATTACAAGTAGTTTATCTTTAAAAAAAAAAAAAAAAAAAATGAGTTAGTCCTTACTTTGAGATTTGATTTATAGAAAATTATGAATTTAGTCATGGATCGAAAGAGATATGATCACCCAAGCATGTATGGCACTTAACTGACTGACTAATATATGAAAAACATGAATTTATACTATTTCTTATTCAAGAAGATTATTTCAGTAAGTGAATACATACAAAACATTTTAATTTACACTATCAAATAATCATTAAAACAAAAATAATTACTGATATTATTGCAGATTGCTTTCTATTTTGTAACTTTGCAAATATTGTTTAATAAGTTAGCACAAAATTAAAAATGAAAGAAGTGAGAAAGGAAATTATGTAAAAGAAGGGGAAAAGAAATTTGCATAAAAAGACCTTGAAATTAAGAGTTCTTTTTATAAACAATCTTTCAATTCATAAATTAAATATTTTTCAATAATCAGATTTTCATGATGACCCATATTTTTATACATACATACATACATACATACATACATACATACATACATATATATATATATATATTTGGTCTGATGAGTGGTGGGAGCTGCAAAATATATTATTACCAATGAATTTGTAAAAATATCTAAGTTTTATTTCCTGATTATAATACTCTGTTAAATTTAACAATAAATTTTAACATTGAGTTCTTTTTGGAGTTAGTCTCTATTGGAATTTACCTTACCAAATTTCAATGATTCTGCTTTATATACGTATAATTTTTTTTTTTTTTCACCCCAAGCAGGGCAGAACTGCCACTGCAGGGGATTACAGAAAAGGTGAATAATGAGAAAGAGGAATAGGTTACAGGGAAGTCAGAGAATAAATAAGAAAAGTATGAAAATACAGGTGTGAAGAGGACTGCATGAGAGTGGAGTGAAAAGGAAGAACATGATACAAGGGTTGTCTTGGAAAGGATGTGCATCAATAAGATAAGAAATGACAACTAACTTTGCATTTAAATTCTTTGAGATTGTAGCTTTCAGGGAAGCAAGTATACAGAAGGGAATTCCACAGGTGGGAAGTGTGGGCAAAGAAGCTGCTAGAACAGAAGTTGCAGTTACATTTAATTGGATTCACTGTAAAATGGGTGGGACCTAGCTGCCAGTCTAGTAACTCAAATAAATTCTTTCAGGGGAGGGCACCAGGGAGCTAAGCTCATCAGAGCAGAAGCCGTGAAAGTATTTATAGAAGAGACAGAGAAAAGTCACATTACGTCGGTGAGGAAGTAACTGGAGTTGAGCTACCAGGTCAGGTCAAGATCAATTACATTGCAGATTCTTCACTGGATTTTATCAAGAACCTCGAGATAAATAGCAGTGGCACCAGACCAGATGTGACAGCAGTATTCAATGCACAGGCAGATGGTAGATTCATATATGTGCAAGATGGATTTAGACGAGAAAAACTTCCTAGCCCTACAAAGTGAACAAACTTTCCAACCAACCAACCTCGAGGTGAATATACATAGATACACATCCACACACACACACACACATATATATATATATATAATCAGTCTGTTATCAATACAATTTGTTGCTAACTTTTCTTGTTTACAATGTATGTATGGCTCCAGTGAGTATACATCTTGTCCAAACTTTTATGAGCAAATGTATTTGATCATACTTCTAACCATTATCAAGAACAGAAAGAAACTCTTGATGATTTTCAATGTTAAAAATGTCAGCATTCATCATTCATGTTATGATGAACACACACACACAGTAACATACAAATAACACATCATTCAATAAGTCCCATGCCTGACATATAGATGATGCTACTAATAAAAAATCCATATGATTTTTATGAAGCACTAACCTTCAAATGGCACTTGACAAAATTTGGACCCAATCAGATTATTAATTTACAAATTACAGTTATTTAAGTGAAGCTACTGTTGCAAATTTTCAAAACAATGGGAAAATCTGAATTTTGTGTGTTGATAAAGCATTGCTTTCTGATGAGAAAAAATACTTTTCAAGTAAAGCAATGTCTTGATAAGTGTTATTTGAGCTCTGCTCTATCTGAAACAATGGTTAAGAGGTAGTATGCTACTTTAAACACGGTTGTACAGCAATGTTGAACACTAAGGTCACCCAAAATCAGCAGTTGTCCCAGAAAACACCAAAAACATCCACAAACTTGTTTTGGTCAATCATAAATTGAAGTTAAACATATCAGAAGGCAGTGTATTCACCATTTTGCATGAACATGAGAAAGCTATGTTCAAAGTGGGTGCTGTGTTTGCTCAGTCCATAAAAAACAACAACGCGTCAATGATTTAAAGCAGTGTTTGCAACTGTTTCAATGCAACAAGGAGTTTTTGTGTAAATATGTGATGATGAATGAAACATGAATCCACCACTTAACTCCAGAGTCAAATTGGCAGTCAGCTAAGTGGACAGCACCAGGTAAAATCTGTCCAAAGTGACCAAAGACGCAAACAGCAGCAGGCAAGGTTTTGGTCTCCGTATTTTGGGATGTGCAAGGTATTTTGTTCATCGATTACCTTGAGAAAGTAAGAACCATAAATAGCGAATATTACATAGCAATATTCGTGCATTTGAAGAAAGAAATCACCAAAAAATGGCCACAAATGAATTAAAAAAAAATGTGATCTTTCACTAAGACAACACACCATATCACAAATCGATCAAAACGATGGCAAAACTACATGAATTGCACTTCTAATTGCTTCTGCATCCACCCTATTCTCCAGATCTGGCCCCCAGCAACAACTGACTGTTTGCAGACCTCAAAAGAATGCTCCAGAGAAAGAGGTTTGGACCCAATGAAGAAGTGATATCAGAAACTGAGGTGTATAAAAAAGGCAACAAACTGTTAGAGAAGTATTGGAATCAGTGTATCACCCTAGAAGGAGACTGTGTTGATGAATAAATCGAATTTTGCCTAAAAGTTGTTTTATTAGTTAAGCTTGGGATTTATTGATTGATGTGTTGAAACTATTTGTTGGGTTAAATTTATAAATTTACCTATCACAGCTCATCAGTACAGTTAGACATTTGATTGCTTTTCCCAGGATTGAAACCTGACCAAGTTGGCATCAGTCAGCAATTCTACCTCTGAGCTATGGGTGCTCAGTAGAAGAAGGCAGACTTTTAGCATATGATGTATCATGTGCTCGTAGTTATATATATTTGTAAATTAGTTACATTACGCAACCCAGGTTTCTACCATCTGGTGTCTTCAGGTGATTTACAATGACTGATTTTACCATTTTTTTTTTAAAAATGGTCTCTTAATGGAGATTTTTTATGAATGCACAATTTTCAAAATTAGGAAAAGTTATAAAGTTTCTACCACCATTTAACTTTTTTTTTTTAATCATATCACCCCAAGCAAGGCGGTAATGCCATTGACGTGCAGGGGGCTACGTAAGAGTGAAAAGATTTGAGAAGAGAAAGCTAGAAACCATATCCTAAACAGGAAACAAGGGGTAAGCCTCCTCACCCATTCAATAGACGTGGGTGGAGTGTAAACCGGGCGATAGTTTAGTCTATCTACTCCAATTGGAAAAAAAAAAAAAAAAAAGAGAAAAGAAAAAAAATAAGAGTAAAGTTTGGAAAAGAGAAAGCCGGAAACCACATCCTAAACAGGAAACAAGGGGTAAGCCTCTTCACCCGTTAAATAGACGAGGGTGGAGTGTAAACCGGGCGATAGTTTAGTCTATCTACTCCAAATGAAAAAAAAGAAAAGAAAAAAATAAGAGTAAAGTTTGGAAAAGAGAAGTCAAAACCAAACTACAACAAATATTTTTCAAACTAATCGATAAACACTTTCCAAAAAGCTCAGAACTGAATAAAATTTTAAATAGGAATACAATAAAACTGAGTTATAGCTGTATTAGTAATTTTGAAAATTTCATAAAGAAACAAGATGTCAGAAACTTAAATAGCAATGTATAAAACAAGATCATTAACAAGGAATGTAACTGCAGGGACAAAAATAAATGCCCAATTCAAGGACTTTGTAATACAAAAGAAGTCATTTACAAAACAAAAGTACATGATGTAAATGGTCAAAATAAAACATATCTGGGCTCAACCAAAGATACTTTTAAGACTAGATGGTTTAATCATAGGTCTACACTTAAACTAGAAAATTCAAAGAAAATTATACAAAATTGGCTAGCCACATGTGGAAATTGAAATTAAAATATGGAAAAGACCCAAGCATAATGTGGATTACTGTGAAAACAGCCAAGCCATACAATGGTGACAAAATATGTAGACTATGCCAGAAAGAAAAGATAGATATTTATGTTATTCTCAAACAAAAATGAATTAATGAAGGAAAGAATAGAAATTATGACTAAGTGTAAACATACCAAAACAATTACTATTAGAATCATACAACCATGGATGAAAATGTTAACTTCTACATTTGAAAATTGCGCATTCATAAAAAATCCCTGTTACATGAGCGTTCTCAAAAAAAAATGGCAAAATCAGTTATTGTAAATCGCCTAAAGAGGCCAGATGGTAGAAACCTGGATTGTATAATATAACTCATTTACAAATATAATTGTATTAAACACTTTTTAATACAAGTGTGTACCGGTCTAATTTAATTATGACCAAAAACTAAGTAATTAAATAATTATATTTGTAAATATATACATATATCACTCTTTATCACACTATATAGCCTTCACAGCCAGATCAATAGCTGAAAGAAGACTATAAGACTATTTACATTATTTGGATTATTGTACTCATCTTTGTTGTCAGTGTACACTCCAGCCTTCTTCAGGTGCTAGAAATTTCAAAATGAACCTTTTATTACGATCACTGGTGTATAACATTCTCAGTCATAAGTTATCTTCCTTTAACTAACTCTCCAACTTATTTCTTCACCACTGTAGGCTGGTACTGAACTCACAACTCTTTGGATCAAGTCACTGGAACTAATCAATGTCTATATGCACTGGGCCATGTGTCCTTGAGGACAACAGCAAGTGAATTTCTGAGACTTATAAACCTAACCATTTCAGTAATCATTATTTTACCCGAGTTTATATTGCAATTTTTTGGATTTTAATGGTTTTCTCTAGTATTTTTTACCAGGGCTCATATTGCAGTCTTTTTGACACTAATGATTTTCTCTAGTACTCTGTATTACTGGTTACTATATTGTATTCATTTCTAAGCTTTTCAGCATAGAAGATTTTTGCAGCCGAACATATCCACCGACTCCTTAAGTTTACGAAGTTTCCAGTGGTGTTCTCTATCTATTATTTCAACTTCATCCCATAGGGGGGTGATGATCCCCTTTCTCCCTCTTTATGTGGTCAGCAACACCTGACTTTTCTATCTCCCTTTATGTTACGGCCTTGCGATGTTTTTGTTGCCTTACCTTAAGGGGAGGCGGCTTGTTTCTTCTTTATAGTTTTTCCACAGCTAACTAGAATTGCATACACACTGTCTTTAGTCATATCCTCCTCTGTTGGGGATCTTACTCGGGAGAGGTACCTGCGAAGAGGAGAACTTTTTCTGAAGGTCGTCCTGATGTTATATGGACCACATATCCTATGTATTTTCTTTGATAACCTCTTCACATAGGTTAAACAGACGGAGGTTGTTTTCTGAAAGTTGTTATCATCATGCACCCTCTCTTCCATGTTTGTTGGAGTTGTTATCATGTACCCTGGATAATTTTTATGTTGTAGGGTACTGCTTATACTGACCATTTCCAGTTAGTATGTCTTTGGGTCACTGCTTATGACTTTGGCTCGATGTTGCAGGCAGCAAGCAATCCCTTTCTTTACATTGTATGTGTGGTGGGAGTTAAGGTACTGTTCTGTGAATATTGGCTTGTGGTATACGAATGTCTTGAACCACTTCTCTATTTGAAATATTAGTACATCCAGGAATGCTAGTTTGTTGTTGCTCACTTTTTTCATAGTGAACTGTATCAATGATCTTATTGAGTTCACATGGTCCAAACTGAGCCTTGGTTGCTAACAATTGGCCCGAGCAGAATAATCTTTGTGAATCTTAGGTAGACCATACATATGAGGTAGCTTGCTGTAATGTTGAGACAACTGCCTGTATGTCCTAGAATGGAAGTGATCATTGTTCTTGATTAGGATCTGTGACAGCTATCGTTCAGTTTTCAATGTGAGGTCTTTCTTTACCTTGCTATAGCTACCACTTCTAATGAGGTCTTCCAGTTTCTTGGTGTATTCAGTTTTGTCCATCACTACAGTTGTATTGCTTTTGTCAGCTGGTAGTATGATGATGTTCTCATTCCTCTGTAGGATCCTGATTGGCGGCCTCTCCTCTTTCATGATGTTTGATTTGGGTGGCTTGGCTTTCTCCAATGTCTGTCTCACTTTCCATTTCAGCTCATCTGCCTGAGCCTGAGGTATTTTCAAGGCTATTTCCTCGATATGGGCAATGATGTCTAAATATGGTATTTGCCTGATGGTTATTGCGAAGTTGAGACCCTTGTTCAGCACTGACTCTTCAGACGCACTCAGCTGATGTTGACTGATGTTAACAACTGCCTTCACAGGAGGGTGATGAACCTCATGTGTCACCTTCAATTTAATTTCCGTACTTAGTGGACCTTGACTGCATTGAATTCTAGCCTGAAGGTTTGTCCAGCTCATGCTGGATCCTTTTCTGGTCTTCTTCATCAGTGATCCTGCTGAGGAAGGCCTTGAGCCTCTGGTAGATATCAGAATGTAATTTTTGTTTCATCCATCAGTTGTACTGGATACATACTCAGACCAGGGTGTGTCCCTATCAGATTATAGTATATATGCTAAACGGCAAATATCTCCTAAGCCAAACAAGCATAGAAATGAATACAATATGGGAACCAGTGATACAGAAAGCTAAAGAAAATCATTAGCATCAAAAAGACTGCAATATGAACTCTGGTAAAAACTGACTGAAACATTACATTTATAAGTCCCAGAGATTCACTTGCTGCTGTTCAGTGGATGCAGATGTTGGTTAGTTTCAGTGACTTAACCCAAAGAATTTTGAGTTCACTACCAGGCTACAGCAGTAATGAACAAATAACTCAGAGTGTTAGGTTAAAGGGAGATAATTCATGACTACCAGAAGTAACTTTGCACAAGGAATGAGAATGCTATATCCCAGTGATTATAATAACAGGTTCATTTCAAAATTCTTAGCACCTGAAGAAGGCTGGAGCATACAACGACTGAAACATCATAAAAAATGACAACAAAGATGAGGACAATAGTCCAAATAATGTAACTAGTGTAAATACTACCTCATCTCAGAAGTATAGACAAATACAAGATTAAAAATATATTAAATCATGTAAAATTCTGATTTACAATTAAAGTTTTAATTTAGAATAACAAAAATAGAAATTTCATGTATCAAATTGCTGTGACTATACAATTAATTTCAAGTTTACAATGAATAGCATTTTTACTTTATTCAGAGAAAAATAAAAGTATTTTCATGAAATATTCTATTTTGGGAAAAATACTTCCACAACCACTGAGTACAGACACACATGCAAGTCAGAATTGAAATACATTCACAAAGTGGCAAAAGACAATCATGACAATGCAAGAGCAATTTTTATCCCTAAACTTACACAATACTTTTTCATTATTAGCAGTGTCAATGTCAAACTCTTTTGTATCAATTTCAGGCATAAGAAAAAGTGAAAGAGACAAATAATAAAAGATGAGATGCTTTTTTAAGTACTGAATCAACGTTAGTGACAATTAGAATCCTCATTTGTTTTTTTAATAATGAATGGATTTCATTGTTCAGCTTAGGTAGTGGGGTTAGAGGCAAGGTCATCATGTCATTTAATACAGCATGTTATGCAATGTTAGTTCTGATTCTTCCTCTTTTTCTAGAAGCATCAAATTCCTTCAAACCACTGACAGGTAAAGATTATGAAGACAGGGAGCACATTTTTACAATTAGGTTTTTTGTTAAAAAGAGATGGGGGATGCACACTTAAGAATCACAATTGAGTAACTCTTGCAAACTTTTTTTTCAAGAGGATGACAAGTCTAATGAACCTTAACATCAAAACAAAGCTATTTATTCAATTCCAAAGAAGTGACAGAGTTATTTGAGTGACTACTTCATTACCAATGTACATGGAATTATGAAGCAAATGAATAGCTCTTATCAAGTCAATTAGTAGAATATTGAAAGAGTGAGTGAAATTTATTCAAATTTAGTTAGCAAAACAAGAAGGGATTTAATCAGAGAACTAAGAGAAAAAATACTTAAACAAAATACATTACTTGTACTTTTAGACAGTTAACTATTTTTACATGTATGCATTTAAAATTTAGTTTTGATTATTTTTGTCATTTTTATATATTTTTCTGATAAATCATTGTTAATATAAACAATTATGAAAAAAAATGTCATACTTTGAATTACAAACTGTTCAGAAGAAAGAGTTAACATTTTTACCACTTTTATATCAAGTACATAATAGATAGATAGATATGGTGCAGTGGATATCGGTTCAGAACAAGAAATTGAAGAGCCAAGTTTGAATTCCAGTTGAATTCATTAACATTTACTTACATGCAAATACCATTGGGAAAGATTTTATCCATCACTTCTCCCTCCAGTTATGGGTCAAACAGTAGGATATATTAGATTCTATAGCCTTGGTTGACAACCAGTCTACAGCAGAAAGTAATGACAATCTACTACAAGAAAATCTTCTGCCCAGTCAGTCATGTCTCAAAAGAGACATGATCATATGTATGACATATGGCACTTAACTGACAGAATAGATGAATTGACTCAAGATTGAATTAAAAATGCATAGAGTTCAAATTTTTTTCTCTTCTAACAATTTTTGATTTTTTGAATAATGCATTATTTTATCATTTATATCTGACAGATTCAACTGAACATTCTTCCCAACTTCTAAATGCATAACACTTAATTCATTGACCTCAGCCTATATATATAAATGAAAAACCAATTTATTAAATTCTACTTCACAGGCTAATAATTATTTCTCTGTAATAGTCAAATCTCATACTAAAATGGAAATGAAAGCATGAAAGATATCTAAAAAAAATAAAATACCATAGTTTGTAATTTTTTTAAGTGAATTCAGGTATAAGATTGCAAAATAATCTATTCCAGATGTTGAAAAAAGTGCTAACCTAAGGTTTTACCCTCAATATGAATATTAATTATTTAATTGGATAAAATATATTAAAAATAAATCAAATAAATTAGATATTCATTACCAAATATCACAAAAGTAAAAATTTAATATATATCATTTTAATTCAGAGTTAATATTTATATAGGTATCTCCATTGATTCACTAAAAAATGAGCATACCATCATGAAAAAAATGTCCCTAACTTAATAAAAACAAAGTTTTTTTTTTTTGTTTGTTTGTTTTCTTTTTTTTTTAATAGTCATTTCACACCAAACGAGCCAGGTGCACAATGGGTTATAGTGAGAGAAAAAAACAAGGTATAGAGGATGTCGAAGAAATGATAAGATGGGAATCAAGTAGACAGAAGATGGCAATTGATGTTGCATTTAGACTTTTGGAGATTGTAGCTATCAGGGAAGCAAGCAAATGGAAGAGAGTTCTACAAATAAGAAGCTTTCAAGCTATTAAGTGTGGGACTTTGATGCCAATATAATAGCATGAGTAAATACAAGTGATCAGGGAACCAGGAAAAAAAGATTGTCAGAGCAATTGCCATGAAAATACTTGTAGAAAAGACAAAGGGAAGTTACATCACATCAGTGAGAAAGTGACTGAAAGCTAGCCACTAAGTCAGGATCAATTATATTGCAGATTCTTCTTTGGATTTTTTCAAGAACCTCAAGATAAATAGCAGGAGCACCCAAACAGATAAGGCAACAGCATTCAATCCATGAACAAATAGTGGGTTTATAAATGTGCAAAATGGATTCTAACATGAAAAATTTGATTTACTTGTAAATAAACATGTGTAAAGTTTATATAGTCAGTGGTGATGGGGGGGGGGCTTTTGGCTAGCCCCTTGGTACGTCCTACAGTTTTATAAGCTTTAAAAATTTATGAAACTGATCAGTCTCTTATTTTGATAATATTTGATTATCAGCAATTTTTCCTCTGCATTGTACATATGATAGTGGTGTAATATAAAAATGAAAGCCCTGCCAGAGTTTTCCCCACACTTTCTCTTTAGAAAAATATTAGCCCCTAAGTCTCTCCTGCGCTTTCAAACTTCCACAATGTATATAGTGTCTTGTGTATGTTAAGTTCCAAACACAGTAAGAACATTGTTACTGTGTTCATAATTGATGTTATTAAGTGTAGGATTTCTCTCTTATTAGTAATGCCTTCATTATTTTTTATCTTCTTTTGCATGTATGTGGATGATGTATTCCTCAGCTATCCAAATCCATGAACAATTATATTGGCTACACCACCACAAAACTGATAAGAAAATTGACATTGCACTTTTCCCACAACAGTTCCATATGATCTCATTTAAACACACATTGAGATCTTCCAGAACCTATCCATGATATACTTGTTGATAATACATACATAGTAGCATCAGCTTAATAATCCAGTTGTGATAGTGGACTTGAAAAATCTAGAAAATTCAGCTTGTGTGTACAAAAATATATACACAGATATATAAATAAAAACAAAACTCTAAAAACAAAGCTTAAAACTGAACAATTAACTAAACTGTTTATAGGTCATTAAAACTATTTTTATGTTCAATTTTCATTTTACTTTTTAATAATCACTTTAAATTTTTTAAGTGTTAAACATTATTTATAAATATTGTTTAAGTTATTTCTTTCTCAAAAGCAGTTAACTACCAGATGATAGCTTCTTTATGGTTGAATAAAACATCTTTACTTCTTTAAGTAATGATATTAAGAAGAACTATATGAAAATAAAAAATTATGAGAAAATACAATATATTTTATTTTATTTCAAGCTTTTTATCTATGAAAAAACGAGCTTACAATATCTTGATACAGATACAAAATAATTACACATCAGAAAGTTCTGATGATGATATTACAAGGTCTGTTTAAAAAGTAACAGAACTGGTATCACAAACAATTTATTTAAATTCCAAACAACAAATTACATGGTTTCTCTTTCTAAGTAATTCTCTTCAAGTCTAATTTAAATTTCCATCCTTTTCTACAACACTTCTACACATTGCTGGAAGGATTCTTCTTAGAAACCCTCAACTCCATTGTAATATTTCCCTTGATGGATTCCACACCTTCAAAACAGATCCCCTTGAGATTATAGACAAGAAAAAAGTTACAGGAGTAAGACCAGGTGAATAGGGAAGTTGTTCCAGTAAAGTTCTTTTTAGCCAGTAACTGCCAAATGTTTTAGGGCATTATGAGCTGGTGCATTGTTGGGGTGTCACAGCCTCGATTTGTCCTACCACAACTCGAGCATTTGAAAAAAGGCAATGATTGCAGAAAGCTAAGATTACAGTTATATAGTCCCAATATATCATGTTAGATAATAACACAATCTGCATATTCCTCTTTTGCCCACAGCTCACACAGCACATGCAGTCACGTTACTTTTCAGACTGACTTCATGTAGTATATAATGAAAGAAATCTAATACAATACAAGGCTTTGAAATGTCTATAACAACAGTTCATCTATAAATCAAAATGCTCCTATCTTCTTGAATACAGGATTGAAAGAAAGGTAACAGAAGATACAATAAAATGGATGCATACAATATTGAAGAAAGGGATCCTTAAACTCTCATATAGTTCAAGTCATGTAATTAAAAGTGTTTGCATAAAGTCAGTCATCCTATAAATTAGTTCAGGAAGAGCTAAACTCAGCTTTATTCTTTATTTCCCTATTTTTGGCATAATTTCAATCTCTTATACTTAGAAATGAAGATAGTTTAGATTAATTCAATGTTTACTCATATCTTGTGACCCAAAATAGGAAAAAAGGTAAAGGATTGAGTTCTATTAGTAATAAAGTAAGAAATTTGATGCACTTAGTAATAGATATATAACAATAATTTATTAACACTGTGCAATGCTTACTAGAACACCCCTTTTTCTTTTTTTTTTTACTATAGACTGGCTACACAATTAAAACCTTTTTTTTTTAACAAAAAACACCGGAAATTTGTGCATATGTCATTTCTTTATACAACAGCAATCAATAATGGAACAAATATTTTTATTAATTTAAATTTTTCAGTTGAATCAATTCAAGAGAAATTAATCAAGTTATATATAAAGAAACTTAATAAACTGTTGGTTTTTCATTTATATTTTTTTTTTTTAATCATATCACCCCAAGCAAGGCGGTAAGGCCACTGGGTCTAGAATTGGCACTTCTATATTTATGTCTTGTAAAAATGAGATAAGCAGGTGATGTGTTTAGCTATCCACATCAACTGAGGAATGTTAAAATGATATTTTCTTAATGATTGAAAGATTTTATCAAGAATATAGCTAACAAGACCAACACCAGGCACTTATTGTTAATTAATTGACACTCAAATTCATGTAAATAATTTGAGTAGGTGATTTTTTAGGGTCAATAGTTGTAGTAACTCATGCCATAGAAAATCACATTTGAAATTGATAAAATTCACAGTCAGTCTCATAAAAACAAAGATATAAAGAAATTTATTGAACAGATAAAACAAAATTTTACCATCTCTTCAGGTTTATACAAAATTAATAGTATTGTGTATTGTATCATGTACTCCTCTCATTATTTATGACTTCATAAAAATAAAATATATGAAGTCTTGAAAATTTACAGGAATTTCATGAACAATTCATCACAGTAAAAGTCAAAATTAAAGCAAATAAGTAACTTAGAAATGTCAAGAGCCCTTTTTTAGTATACATTGCTACATGATTTTATAAATCTCAATGTTTATTTGGGGAACAAGGGCAAATCAATAGAGATAATTTTAAACCATATTTTGGCTATAATAAATACATAATAAAACCAAAGCTAAATCAAATAAAACTGATATCTTACATAATGACTCACGATAATGGAAAGCATATGTTACTTTAATTAGAAAGGAAGTAGAGGAACAAATTTATTGTAGAGTAAGCTAAACTTAGTAAATATCTCACATTTAACTAGAAATATTTTTCTCTGTTTGAAAAAGTGAATATTTTTTTTTTAATTTACTGTATGAGGGAATGAAAATTTATTCCTCCCATACCTAAGATTCATGAAATAATTTATAAATTATCTTAAAACTTAGGACATTCAGATTGTTTTATCACAACATCTGCCATTTATCTGACTTAAATAAATTATAAATTTTGAGGAGTATTTTAAGAAGATTTACCCGCAATAGCAAATAATAAGTCATCTACAAATCAAAAGTATACGTTAATTCAAGTATCTATAAGTAAATCTTAATAAACCAAAAAGAAATTACAAAACTTACATGCACTTTGGAAATACATCAGTACTTGAGTGGTGGTTATCAACTAGAGTAATAAAATATCATTGTGATATCATCAACTTTGTCACAAAAATATATCCTTTCTAAAACAGAGATTTACAAAAATAGAAGCAAAACCCAGAAAATATGAATCAATAACTTTTGCAAATCTTTAATGATTACACTACCAAAATGTTAATTTGAACAAAACTCTGAAATGCAACCAGATAAAAAATGACAATAAGCATATATCAGTGTTAACAAAAAAAGTTCACCTGCTTGAACACAATCTCTTAAGACAAAGCTATCATATTATTACAAATATTAATTGTTGATCTTAGAAAGAGCCTATAATTGAAGAAATACATTCTTTAAAATCTAGATGTCTTTACCAGATGACTTTTAGCAATTTATGAATGTGAATGAAGGCTGATGTTTCACACATGTTTTATTATCATAGTATATAATTATTGTTGTTGTATTTATTAAAACAAATGCTCTGTTGTTACTTACAGATTATAAATGTCACACTTTTTGTCAAATTAGGCTCCCTGCTTTCTTTGAATTTTTTTACTAATTATTTTATCTCAAATTAAAAAAAATTATTATGGTCTATTATCTAAACTTATTTATAAATGAAACTTTGTGTGTGTGTGTGTGTGTGTGTGTGTGTGTGTGTTACCTATAGACTCCGAAACAGCTGAACCGATTTTCTTGAAAATTTACACAGTTGTACTATAAACGTCTGCGAGTGTTCTTAGCTAGGTTTTGTGTCAAGGTATCCCCGATAAATATCGAAAATCGAAAAAAATTGGGTTATAGAAGGAGTGGTCCAATTTTAATCAAATTTGATACACTCATAGACAAAGACATAAGAAACAATATTCAAAAGTTTCAAGGTTGCAGTTCTTACAATAGTGCAGAAAATCGATATATATATATATATATATATATATATAAGCAAGATGTTTGTGTATGTGTCAGTTTATCTGCCTGTATGTCTTTTTTTTTCAGCCCTTTTATTTTAGTTTTTGCTTCAGGTTTGGCTCTAAGTAGGTATAATTGTAGTTCTTAGTCTCAGCCATGATACCATTTACTCAGAGGACTTATTTAGCCTTCAAAATTCAGTTTATGACGAAAAAAAACTTATTTGATATCTATACCAGAAAATCAAAATTTGACTTACATCCATTCATTTTTCTTTCAGTTTACGGTTTTGCTTTAACTGGAAACAACTATTGCTTTTTAGTCTTTCATGCCAACGTCCAAAGAGTCTGAGCTCCAGGACCATGGATTAGTTTTAAAGTTTTCATTACACCCGAGCAATGCCAGGCTATACTGCTAGTTTATCATATTAGTACCTAGATTTCATAATTTTTTAATTTTTCATTGCATAACTCTTACTTTATAAATTTTATTTTTAAACAAGTTTGTTACTTAGTATCTTTAACCTCCAAGAAGTATTTTACAATAATGAAATTATGGGATTCTTGTTTTGTCGACTATTCAAGTATAAATATTTTTGGTAGATTATAGTAAACAAAGCTGGTGAAATAAAAAATATTCAGTGTTGTTCTACATTACATAACAAGCTTGAAACTAATTGAACCAATTTTATATTAAACCATCTTTTTCAAATGACACATGACAATCAACCAACTGTAATATATAGTAATGAACCATTGCTTTAAGTATACAATATTAATTGTATTAATACATTATTTCAGATACACCAATATCTGATTAGTGCAATATCTTAATATACAGAAATAAACATTCCATTCAGGAAATAAAATATGGAGTTGAACACATACAAAAAAAGAATAAAAAGGTTTAATAAGCAAAGTATTGAATATAAGCAGACTAAATATACATGATTTAGACCAATTTGGAAGCATTTACGCTATATTCAAAGCCAATAAAGTTGATTTAAGATAAGCAGAAAATGAATACAAATTTATTATGGCTATTTGTGGTTAAAAATTGGAAGAGTCAATTTCCTTCTATTTACCTGCATTGACAGACAATAAAGACAAAAAATAAAATATCTGAAGAAATGAAACAGCTTCATTTTCACTTGCTTCAGATCTATCATTTATTTTGGGTATCAACAAAGTTACTTAAACATATTAAGAATAAAAAGTAAAAATATCAATCATGAAAAATGATTTTTTAAAGAGTAATTTCCTTACATTAACACCCTTATTCTTTTTATTCCAGTTACTCGACCAAACCATTTCTGATTACCTTAGCCTTTTTTAAAAACAGTAAACTCATTAAATTCTATAGCACGAAAATACCCTAATCAAAAATAAGATTAATTTTACTTCATTTGTGCTTGCAATTACTAAGCTTACAAACAGTGGATCATATTACAGAATTAACAATAGTATTTAAGTTCTGATAGATAAAAAAGTTTAAGGCAACGTTCAGTTAAAATCAAAATCTTATTCTTACATATCTTAAACCAAATTATAATCAAATGCAATTTCTAAATGAAGCAGATTTGTTTTTCCATAATTATTTACATCATGCAATGTTTTGCTAAAACACTTCATGCGACATAAATATTTTCAGTTATTGTAAATGCAATTCATACAGTACACAAGCTCATTCAATGGTGCCTTACTAATGATTTAGTGAGCACTCTTGTCAATTTTGACAAATGAAGGCCTAATAGATCGGTTTAGAAATTAAATGCAAGCTAGAGGATTTGCTCATAGTATTAACATGATTGATTTTTTTTATGTCTTGTTATTTGAAGCCAAAACATATTTTAAATTGTAAGAATAATGCATCTTTTTCTTTTTGTCAGTGAATATTGTATTAACAATTTTTTTTTCAGATACAAGTCCTACTATTTAATCCACAAATGGTGAGAATAATAGTAGGAACAAACAGCCATCCTTTAAAAAAAAAAAAAAAAAAAAAACAAAGAAATGGTGCACAATGTACCACAAATTTTCCAAACACCATTCCTTGGGTTTGGATTCTGTTTTTCTCCTCAACTGATTGCTACTGAAGGCAAAGAAGCTCAGCTTGTTCTGCAATTAAACTCAAAGCTGGAAAAAGATGGATTCATGTCTTTTCCAGGGTCATTAGCATAAAGTGAATGAAACAGATTCAACTGGAATTTGAACATGGTTCACTGATTCCACTTTCTGCACCAATAACCATTACAGTACTCACACCTTCACTGATTTAGTAACTCATAAGAGAGTGTCTGTTCATACATATGTAGTAAGGTGCTGTTCTATTGGTGACATCAGGGTAATACAACAGATTCTTAAGATATCCAAAATAAGGAGAGAAGTTACATATATATATATATATATATATATTTTTTTTTTTTTTTTTTTTTTTTTTACTAATTATGACCACAGAATGCCACTACTATTTAAAGATATCATTGAAGTAATTTTTTTTTTTTTTTTGCTCTTCTCAACACTATATTTTAAACATGAAGCTCATCCTCAACCTTTTTTTTAAAGAACCAACTAAACATAACATCTTAAACTCAGGGAGAGATAGTAAAAAATAATATTTGTTTTCATATTCCTTTTTTTGAATTCAAGTAGATGAGATAAAGGACTAATGCCTCATTTTGAAATCAGTTTTTTTCTTGATTAATTACATGACAACAATCTCAGCTGAAAGTTAAGATACGGATTTCAATTCATCACATTGATCCTTATCACTGAATTATGCTTATTAGAGCTTAGTTATGAATTTTGTGTGTAGCAAATTATGAACTCTGTGAAATGCAAATATTGAAAACTGTAGTACAAAAAAAGTTTTAAAGTGTAAATTGTTTGGTTTGTTCTATGATTATTAAGGGAATTTTTCATTAAACATACAAAACTAAATAAAGTTAAAAAGTGTCAATAATTTGATCTAATAATAAACTTTCTACTTTCTAATACTTTACAAAGAGATTTGCAAAATCTTCAAATAATGAGAAGTAGAAAAAAAATTCAATAAAGATAAAGAATATCAAAAGGGTACTTTCATGGTTAGATTAAATATTTCAAGAAATATTTTCCTGTAATCAAAATATGAAGATGAGTTCAGGACTTTCACTTACATGGAGTTGGGATAAAAGAGAGCTCCCATAATAAAAGATAATGATGTTATTAGTGAGGAATGCACATTGGACAAGTGGGTGAGGGAAATACATTCCAGAAGATGTAATGTAAAATGATCTAAGGTACATAGACAAGCTTTCAATCATATTTAGGAAAATTTTAGGTTACAAGTTCCAGTGACAGATGCCATACATTTAAGACTTTACTGAGATAAAATAAACCGGTTAATTAAAATAGAAATATGGATCATATTTTCCAAAGAAAATACAGGAAATTACTACTGAGTGAAATGACCCGATATTACAGACATTCAAAAGTGATTGAAAAAAAAAAAAAAAAAAGGTTTTGATTTATCAATTTTAGGGTGATTTTACAATTTTTGATATAAAGCATATTCTTATTTATGCATGTACAAAATGATACGTGTGCATGGTTGGTCTGTATGCATGTGTCTCTTGAGATAAAAGTCTACAAAATAATCAACAACCAAAAGACATTTTAAGGAAGTGAATTTATCTTGATTTACATCACATCAATTTTTTTCCATTTCTTTGGGGGTAACCACTAAGGTGACAAAGGACTTTAATAGAAAAAGTCAATTACATATTTACTTAAAATCAGAGAAAATGATATTAAAAATATTGCATTCTTCTATCTCTATTTTATCAAATAAGTTATACCATATTATTACATATAAGAAAAAATAAATGTCTGATAAAGTAATGAAATTGTATTGATTTCAAATAAATTTATTTCCCTTGCAACTTTACACACACACACACACACATATAATAAAGACCATTGTGTGTGTATATCGCTCAGGGGTTTAAATTATTGTTTTTTTTTTATGTCTTAATGTAAGATACTCCATAGGTAGGTACAGCAATATATATGTTGTCATCATTTTAGACAGCATATCAATGTAAATATTTTGTTGTCATTTTTTTACAGCACAGGCCCATTCATTAAAGAATATTCTGGCAAGTCTTATAATATTAAATGCATTCATTAATAAAAGATATATTTCCATATTAAACTGTTATAAAAAGTACTTTACAATGAATATGGATATTTAAATCTAAACTTATTTATAAATGGAACTGTGTGTGTGTGTGTGTGTGTGTGTGTGTCCATTACTTATAGACTCCAAAACGGCTGAACCGATTTTCTTTAAAATTTACACAGTTGTACTATAAGTGTCTGCGAGTGTTCTTAGCTAGGTTTTGTGTCGAGGTATCCCCGATAAATATCGAAAACTGATAATCAAAAAAAAATCGGGTTATAGAAGGAGTGGTCCAATTTTAATCAAATTTGATACACTCATAGACAAAGACATAAGAAACAATATTCAAAAGTTTCAAGGTTGCAGTTCTTACAATAGTGCAGAAAATCGATAATATATATATAAAAGCAAGATGTTTTTCTGTGTGTCTGTTTATCTGCCTGTATGTCTTTTTTTTTTTTTTCAACCCTTTTATTTTAGTTTTTGCTTCGGGTTTGGCTCTAAGTAGGTATAATTGTAGTTCTTAATCTCAGCCATGATACCATTTACTCAGAGGACTTATTTAGCCTTCAAAATTCAGTTTATGACGAAAAAACTTATTTGATATCGATACCAGGAAATCAAAATTTGACTTACATCCATTCATTTTTCTTTCAGTCTATGGTTTTGCTTTAACTGGAAACAACTATTGCTTTTTAGTCTTTTGTGCCAATGTCCAAAGAGTCTGAGCTCCAGGACCATGGATTAGTTTTAAAGCTTTCATTGCACCTGAGCAATGCCAGGCTATACTGCTAGTACAAAATACAAATATAAGAATACCACAGTATTAAATACATAATTATACTAATACTAGTACATTTGTGCAATTGTTTTTAATGGTAACTGTTAAAAAGCTTTAATAGTGAGATGCAATGAAACAAAAGTCTTGAAACCATGTATTAAGATTCAATAAAGCAGAAAAAGAATTCACAATTAAAATAAAGGCTAGTAAATTGTTTCCTTAATCCGTTCTCTTTATATTTTTAGACATTTAATGGTATGCATAATTCATTGATTACTCCTGCTATGATATAAATCAGTTTTGCTCAATATCTTAAATTTTATGCATTTAATACAACAGTGAAATACAAATATCTTTTGGGAAAAAATTTTGCAAGAGAACAATAAAGACAGTAATGACAAAGCCTGTTGCAAGACCAAGTTGAAGCAAGATGATCACTTAATAGTCAAAGTTATTTAAGTGCCTCACATGAAAAGCTTGAACAAATAAGACTGCAATCTAAGAAATGTATGAATAAAGGAACTGAGTAATTAAATAGCTTGTTTTGCTCAAGAACTAATTTTTTCTAAATGCAGATAAATATTTTACTTGTACAGATTATTAAAAAAAGACTAAGGGAAGTAACCACTCATAAATTTAATAACTTAAGTTGATTTACCTCCCTTCCAAACTACAGATGGGACAGAAAATATATAAATAAATATACATTGATAATTATTATATGGTTTTTATAATATTATTACTAATTACTACACAATTTTTACACTGGATATTCACAATTTGGTAACAGATGAAAGTAATTTATATATTTTTATATGACAAAATGTTAAGAATTTTACAGAGAACATTTTTTTTTTTTTATAAAAATATTCTTTTGTTTTGTTATTCTTAACTATTAGCTAATTTATTATATTTTGCAATGCCCCAGTGATAGAAGAAAAAGCATGAAGCTGTAGTTAACTATTGTTTGTGAGAAGTATTAGTATAAATCAAAATTATTTTCATTAATTTTTAAAAATAAAGCAAAACTCCTTTTTATACAACCTAAAACGGGAAGCAATAGTTGTCAAAATTACACAAAAATGAAAATATCACTGACATCTCATTTTAACAAACATATTTACTGAAATCACAAAAAATATCTTGAAATACTAAAGAGTGAATTTATTCAATAAAATCACCATTGGTGTGAACCATCGCCCCCAGACAACTTCAGAATCCCCTGTAACTCTTCTAGACGGTCTCCTTGTTTAAGTTGATGAATGTTGCCATAATCCTTACCTTCAGTTCATCTTTGATGTTACAAGGAGTTTTGTTGGTCTCTTGCTCAACTGTTCCCTAGACATAATAACCAAGGAGGTTGCAGTCTGGGGAGTTATGTGGCCAGATGTAAGGGGTGATGTGGTCACAGAAATTGTCTGAGAGTCATGACTGGGTTCTCCTGCTTGTGTGGCAAGGTGATGAGTCCTGTTGCCAGACATAGGGTCTTCTAGCTGTTACCCTCTTAACCCAGGACAGCACTACCATCTTGGCATTTAATGTAGGCCTCCATGTTGAGTCTGAGACCATCACCAACAAATCTGGGAATTCTTTTTTTATCAGAATGATCAGAGTACATTTTCTGAGCTGCCGTACCTTCATAATCAGTATTAGAATTATCCAACCCTTTCTGAGTCTTTTGCACTGTCCCCAAACACTGAATTGAAACTTCTGGTGTGAATGCCAAGTAGTAAAGTATGCCATTTCCAAATTTCTGGGGAAGTGAATTGCATCACGGTACTCTTTTTCTCACAGACGATTCCCAACTGACCCTAATAAACTATGTAGTCAACAAAATCAAAAACAAACCATTGAACAGGTGAAGCGGCTCATCCCTTGTTTCCTGTTTAGGATGTGGTTTCCGGTTTTTCTCTTTTCCAATCTTTTCACTCTTATGTAGCCCCCTGCGCATCAGTGGCGTTTTCGCCTTGCTTGGGGTGATATGATTTAAAAAAAAAAAAAAAATACTCATATGTGAATTTAAAAATATAAAATGGCAATAATTTACCCATCACACACTGTATATACCAAGTTTATCCAAATTTTAATGATATGCTGTCAAAATATTCCAACAGAACCATTAATGAATGTATGGGTAGCAAAATAATTTGCAACAACGCATATTTTTAAATATATATGAACATACAAACTAATGTGTATGCTAATATACATATTATAAGCTATTTTATGACAACGACTTCTTTATGTTACAAAGATTAAGTTTTGGTGTGATAAATTATACATTAAACATTCCAGAAGTAACATAGACTGATAGTAAACAGAAAGAGACACTGCAGAGAGAAAGTTACATTTCAAATCTGTTATGGGTTGCATTAAATGTTTATTTTATATACAACTTCAATACCTGCACAAACCAGGTGTTATATGCTATAGAAAATTTTCAATGCAGTTCATGAACTCAGTAAAAAATTTTATACACAGGTTTTAATTTGAAACCAGAGTTCACTATTTTATTTTACTTAAATTTAGCAAAGTCACTCCTTGAAATTTTGCAAATTTAGATGCATATGTATAAAACCATTGTTATCTATGTTCAAAAACAGGTTTGGTGCTTTAACTATTGCACATCATAATATTATGATAATGCATCAATATATCTGAAGCCACATTATGAGCTGAATTTTTAATTTTATATTTTATCTATGGGATTAATATTCACCACTGAATTAATTAAAATGTCAAGGAAGAAGTATGCTGAAAAAATGTATAAACTAAATTATTTTTTCATAATTAGATTACACACTATTAATGTACATTTAATTTTGTCAAGTGGTTTTATAACCAAACTTCTAATATGCTTTTTTTTAGTTGAAACATGGTTAGTCAATCAAAATATCACCATTCATGTCAAAACATTAGTCTGGAAAAAGCCAAAAGAAAAGACATATTGAGCATTAATCACCATAGTGATTCTGACATTATACAAGCTTAATCACAAAACAACAGGCTGATTTATGAATAGTTTAATTTGTTCATAAATGGAAATTTATATTTTAATCAATTGTTAAACAAAAGATTATATAGCCAGAATGATACAAAAGAGACAATATCACTGTATTTTTACAGTCTTTTTGTGTTGAGAATAAAATTCTTTACAGTTAGGCACCTTCATAAAAAATACGCTTTTGTAGAAGAATACATAAATCCTGATTATGGATCCAATTGATATTCAAAATTTTCATTATACAGAGGTTCATTTTCTTACTTTGTTCACTTATAAGTTTAAAATGACTATTATTACATTTCTCTTTGCATAGTTTTTAAACCTAAGTTGTCAAAAGTTGTCAGCTTACAAAGTATTATTGGTAGTCATGATCTAACCAGAATTGATCATCAATGATTCTATATATCAGAAGAGAAAGGAAATGATTCTCAAATGATTTCCTGTACCCAATAACGCAGTATGAATAATTTAGGGCAGATGAAAATATTTACATAAGTTAGATAGACCTTGAGAGAAAAATAAATGGATACATATACATAATACACATTCAATAATACATAAATACACATTTATGCATTATATGGGAGGGTACTGAAAAGTTCATGGCCAAACAATATTACCAAACTCAATATATATATATATATATATATATATATATATATATTAAAACAGAAATGGGGTTGTGTCTAACGAGAGAAATTGGTATAAAAAATGTGTGAGAAGCTGTGAATGTTCTATTTAAAGTGTAGATTTATTGTTGCTATTATTATAATTATTACTGGCTTTTTGTATGATATATTAAGTGTCCATAATGGTATTTGTGTCCCTACACATGTTTTGAGTCTAAGTATATATATATGGGAAATGTTTCTTGGTTGATCAAGTACACAAATACACTTGCAGACATTGCACAACCAGACATATTCACTGTTTTTTATCACATACACATTTTGTATGAAAGTTTAGATATATTGTATAAGCAGGTACATTTATCAGCATACAGATACGTAGATATCTGTATCTATATCTACAGCCTCTATAAGTGTCTTTAATAGAAGGATTTGAAAATGGAAATAATTTTATCCTTAAAATAGACTAGTAAACAACGAATGACTCAAGGAAAATAACTTGTTTACATAGTTTAAAAAAAAATATAGTGATTCATGGAAAATGTTTATTAAAAATACAGAGAATAAATATTTTAAGAGAAACAATATGCCAAATATTTCAACTGATTTACATTTTATCTTTATCCAGATAAGTTCTAAAAAATCAAAAAAAATTTTTCTTTAATGATATTGTACTTTTAGAGGAAATTCACAACCTTGCATGTGTGTGTGTGTGTGTCTGTCTTGAGAATAGAAGTGAAACAACTAATTAAGATGATGGTCACTTCTCAATCTAAAAGTGCTAAAGAACATACTTAATGCTTACTAAACTGAGCTTATTTTATTTTTAAGGAAAGCATTTTTTTAAACTGATAATCACACTTTCCAAAAAATCATAGAATTTTTAAGTTATTTCTGAAAATGAAAAAAAAAAAAACAGAATAATAACTCTCTTAAGATAAATATATAACAGTGTCAAAAAAGAATGTTTTTGATTCTTATTTTTCATACTTACATGTAATGTAGGAATGTATGTAACATTATGTATATATTTAGGCCTACTGTAATTTCAAGATTCAAAATGGGTTTTGTTTTTTTTGTCTTTTTGCATATAGTGTTTTCATGACCCAACATTCTTTAAGTTTCAAGGTTAACACACACTCACACAAAAAGAATACTAATGCCTTATATCACCAGGACAGACTCCTAAAATCTAACTGGAACATAGGATAAACTTTATATACATATTTAATACTTCAAAATCACTTTTCAACATTACCACAAAAAACACCATAGCTCTGAGTTGGGCATATATCAAATGTGGACAATCCTCAAGTTCCAAAGACCTTACTGTTCAGAGAGCTAGCCAGTGATACAACAGAGAGGCATCAGGAGAATTACAGGGCAAGCTGCTTTTCCAAGGTTTTCCAGGCAACTACTCTAACTGAATCAAATTCACAAGAAGGAAAGTAAGCAGAACAATAAACTTGATGCTCCTTCTAGCCATTAATCCTACTTAAAAAACCTGTAGCAATGAACCTGCAATTGACATGGAGTCTGTCTTGAGCCTTTCTTTTACAAGACAAAGCATGATATACATGTATATACACACACACACAAGCATACCATAAAAAATGTCCGTATTATTTACATATCAATCAACAATTCTACATAGAAACAAAGATCTGCACACACTATCTTGGAGCAAAATCTCATTCCTTGACAGAAAGATAAAGGCAGATGAAGATAAATTTTAAACTGTGATATTAGTAGCAAAAAGTAAATGCATTGTCAGATAAAGTGACTAATCTGGCAATATATCAAGTCTTTAGCAGTAAACAAGAATGTGAAGTCAATTGCAGAGTTCACAGGAAAGAAATATTAATAGAATAATTATCACCCGTGAGCTGTGCTGCAAAAGAAAACCGATTTAAATAAGATGAACAATAAAACGTAATCTTGTAACGTATGACTTCTGATCTGTAGAGTTCAATTTCAAGTTTCAATACACTAAAAATTACATTGGTCATTTCTCTGGTTTGTATAAGAGTTTTTATTCATAAGTACAAATATGTTATTTAATGTTTAATTTAGTCCAGAACATGGCCATAGTAGTGGGACACTTTATATAGAGCTAGATGAAGAATTTTGAGAAGTGATCCTTATTTGACTGCATTCTTAAGCTCAAGGAAAATCAGATAATTGGCCCATTAACAATCAGGCCTCAAGTGTGTATATGTGTGTGTGTGTGTGTGTGTGTGTGAGCATGCGCACACATGTATGTGTGTTTTATTTCTTGCATTCATTTCTTCTGGTATGTTTCTTTAAATATTTAATGGTAATAGCCAGGTGTGCACTTGAAAAACTATAATGTTCAAGAAGCAGAAAGAATCTTGATTGAGAATCAAGAAAACTAAGTTTAAATATTCATGTTAAAGAGTTTACAATTTGAAGAAAAAACAAATAGTTAGTTTTTAAAAAGGTAAAATAGATGAATTCTTACACTTAAGATAAGGTGTGCAAAAAGTGGTTTGGGATTACCTATATATTCTAAAGTCAAAAACATATTCCAGAATATACACTTAAAAATTAATGACTATGATGAACTGAATGTTTAGAATTTGAAATTTGAAAAGTAGTAATTTCATTTTAGTTTGTAAAAAATATTTTAAGGTTTACTCATTTTGGTGCTTCACAACAATAGAAATTTTAAACACAAATATTAAGATGCATTTACATAAAGATCTACCTCACAATTAAATAAGATAAAGAGGAAGTCAAATTTCAATATTCCACTATCTAATAATAGTATCATCAACCGATAATAATTTAGAAATCATCATCCACTATCAAGTACAGATAGTGTTCTAGATACAGTAATTTTTTTGATTGCACTAGACCCTGATTCTGAAAGAGAATGTCAAATTTATTAAAACCCAATTATTTGATAAGCATGAAAAATAATCCAAGAGAATTCTAATTTACTGGGTTGGCATCCTGAAGATCAAATGTGATTTGAAAATAATATTTAGATAAATTTGAAATTATCCTAGATGAAGATCAATTTTTCTATGAATAATAAATACATCAAATCATGAATATATTCAATGATGAAATTTATATGCCAGCAAATAAGTATCTCTAACACTGTTAAATAATGATAGACAGGGAGAACAAAACAAGTGATGAATTCATGTAAAGCTATTGTTTGGGAGATAAAATAAGAATTTGTATAATTTTAAAACATAGAATTCAATTAAAAAAATATATGTTAAAAAAATAAAGAAAAAAAGATTGATGCTTGATGATCTGGAATTATCTTTAAAGTATTTACATGAAAGACTTACATAATGACTTTCTCTACCAGTAACGTTTCAACAGTATTTCATCAGTAAAAAATAATTTCATAAACCAAATTAAAATGCTGGTAATATAACTTTTAATAAATACAAATTAATTTATTATTCAAATTTCATGACCTAAATGTAAGAAATTGATCTGAAACCCTATTCAGTTAGATAATTAATTTTTTTTTTTTTAGCTTGACCAAGAAAAAAATGTCATGTGCTTCAAAGAAAACACAATAAGTAGCTGATGCAGATATTGCCACATTCAAATTTTGCCGAAAATGTCTAACTGATTCTGAGAGAATAATGTTCAAACAATTGGAACTTTTTTTTTGTAATTGTTTCACCCCAAGCAAGGCAGTACTGCCACTGGTGTGAAGGGACTTAAAGTAAGAGTAAAAAAGAAGAACAAGGTACAGGGGATGTCAAAGAAAGGACAAGAGAAAGATGGGAATCAAGATGGCAATTGACGTGGCAGGTAAATCTTTGGAGATTGTAGCTATCAAAAAGCAAGTACATGAAACCAGTTCCAGATACGAGAAGTGAAGTGCAAGACAAGAAACTGATAGAGTAGAAGTTGTGGTTACATTTGACTATTTTGACAGTAAAAGAGTGGACCTAGTTGTTAGTCTAGTAGTCCATGTCAACTCATGTGATAGAGGCACCATGTAAAAAAGTTTGTCAGAGTAGAAGCTGTGAAATATTTGTAGAAAAGACAGGGAGAAGCTACAGTTTGTCAGTTAGAAAATGACTGAAGTCAAACTGCCAAATCGGGTATGATTACATTGCAAATCCTCGTTTGGATTTTGGAACACTCAACCAAATGTGGCAACAATATTCAATGATCAGATGAATGGTAGATTTCTAAATGTGCAAGATGAATTCTGATGAGAAAAACTTCCTGACACAGTGACCCAACTAGTGGTAGATGTAGCTATTGATCTAATGTAGTTGTACCACTTGAGGTCAGCTGAGAGAGCAAGCTTGAGGAGGCGCAGTGTGTTGCTTTCTGGGAGAGCAGTTTCATTTTAGAAGCATTAAAATTTATGCACCATTTTTTACCCCAATCCAACATAAATTGGAGATTCTTTCCAAGAGCAGCAGCAAGGTTTATTTTGTTTGCCTTGGCAGATTTCTTATTGCGACAAGAGTAAATGGTGGCATCATCTGCGTAAATGCTTACGTGGAAACTGATTACATCAGGAAAATCATTGATAAAGATCAGGGAGTGTAGGACCGAGGGTAGAACCTTGAGGGACACCTAAATTCATAGAATGGATTGGAAAGCATGCCTGTTTAAAATGACCTTCATTACACAATTTGATAAGAATGATTGGATTAAATGGAACAATGGTCCAGTTATACTGTAGTCCTGTAGTTTGTGCAGAAGTCCAGCATGTCAAACCCTGTCAAACACTTTTAAGATATCCAGGGCAACAGCTCGAGCTTTGCCATTCTTATCAAGAGCTTGGTATATTATATATATATATATTCGATGATGAATGTTAGCACATCAGCAGTAGACCTGGCAAAGCAGAAGACATACTGATTGTCAGAGAATAGGTTGTGGGATGCGAGATAATGATTGATTTTAGTGTTGATAATAGCCTTGAACACTTATTTTTAACTGAATCAAAATGATAACCTCTACAACAAATAACTTGTTGCATTTGCTTTCGATCTTGTTAGAACTCCTCTTCTGTAGTTCCTGTCTTTAAAATCTCTGGTGAATATTCTGGTCCCTTAAATTATCATCTTTTACCTCTTTTTGTACTAATACTATGAATTAGTTTAAACACCTTACTTTACACATCCTTTTTTCAAGTAAACAATATGGCTTTCACTTCTCTATGTTAACTACTAACATGTTAATGGTTATTACTGAATTTGTCTATCAAACTTCAGATAAGGACAACAAAGCTCAGGTTGTAGCGTTAGATATTTTAAAGCTATTTGACAGGGTTTGGCCATCTTGACAAGTTGAAGGATCATGGCATCTCTAGCCAAATATTTAACTTGATCCAATTTTTCTTAACAGACTGTGTTAAACAGCCACTCTATTAGATCCTTTCGCATTAATGCAGGATTATTTTCATTACTGACCTTGTCATGCTTCTAACTTTATATTTATGCTGATGACACTATTTAATCTTGTCTTAGTACTAAATCGGATTTGTCTGATAAAGTAAATGGCAGTTGATCTCAAAAATAACCTCTAATCAGTTGTTAACTATGACAAGAAATAGCTTGTAAATTTTAACACCTCAAAAAAAAAAAAAAAAAAAAAAAAAAAAAAAACTACTATCTTTTAATCACCATAGAAAACTATTTTTGATCTCCAACAGTATATTTGATGCTAACCTCCAGGAGAACAACTCATTGCACCTTATTGGTCTCATATTTTTAATGACATGAAGTGGAATGATTATATTGAATCAATTACTAGGTCTGCTGCTAAGAAAATTGGTTTATTGTGTTGTGCCAGGTAATTCTTCTTTTCAGAAGCCTTCTTTATAAATCTGCCTTTCGTCTGAGCATTAAATATTGCTGTCATATCTGGTCTGGTCTGGTCTCCCTAGTAAACATTTCAAGATCCTCAACAAGATTCAAAGAAGGATCTGTAATGATATTGGTTCTAACTTTACATCTTGACTTCAGTCACTTTCTCATTACCAAGTCATGACTTCTTTCTGTCTTTTCTATAAACATTTTCATGGTATTTTATCTAATTAACTCTCCTCCTTGGCACCACAGCCACATGCATTTAAGTATACTACTTGATTAACAATTAGGTATCATTTTACTACTGAAATAGCTAGCAGTAACCATAGGATCTAATCTAATAATTTCTTCTCACATATTTCTCACTTGTAAAGCTATTTTCTGTTTTCTTGTCACCTATAATCTTCAAAAATTTAAATGCAACATCAGTTGCTATCTTCTGTCTTCCTGATTCCAGTTCTTTTATTATCCTTTCTCATAACTATTGTCTTTTCATTTTTTCATTCTCAGTAACCCTTTGCACTTTAGTGGTATTATCACCTTCCTTGGAGTGAAACAACTAAAAAAAAATTACAGAATAAATTATCCAAATCCTATTTCAATTAATTTTGGTAGAAACTGTAAAAACAGAGAATTTGAGAAGTATAATATAATTTATGCTTATCTTGTACATCTGGACATTGAGGCATAGTAAATAAAAACATTCTAGGTGCCTATATAATATACAATAAACATACAATGTAAATTATCTAAAGTGAATGGTAATATTTTTGTTTGGGATTTTGGGATGAAGAATTTTTTCTTCTCCTCAATGTTGTTGCTGTTGTTGTACACTGATTTATTGAGAACGAAAAGACTGTTCTTGATTTTTATAATAGTGTTTCAGCCATTGTACTGTCTGGCTTTCTTCAAGTGTCTGTCAAAGTTGGCAATCTTCCAGAAATCTCAGACCAAACCCTTCATTCAATCCATGAGGGTAGATTGTTTGCATTCCCCTGTCTATGTTAAGGGATATCTTGTATCAGTTAATTCTTCCTAGTTAATTCATTCTTGCAACATTGTTTACCTGAACCAGAGTATCTATAACTTTTTACGCCACCCAACCAGCCAAGTACATTTGCTGAAGTAGGCTGGAGGTACAACATTGTAGCTGTAACAACAAAATGGGGACAATAATAATAATGATGAATAACAACTTTAGAAAGTTTGATAATGTTCTTTGATGTACAAAAAGATTATCTTTCTAAAAAGAAATTGCTAGATGTAACAGTAACTTCTATGCTAACAGTTTCTTCTATCATACATTTCACTTGTGGAACTCTCTCTCTCTCTCCCAGCCTCTTGCTTTCCAGTCAACTTCAATCTTCAAAAATTTAAATGCAATGTCAGTTCTTATCTTCTGTTTTATTAATTCTTGTTCTTTTAGTGTTCTTTCACTTTAATAACATTTTACTTTCACTTTTTACAGTAATCTTTTGAATTTTACTGGCTTTATTGGCTTGTTTTGGGTGAAATGATTACAAAAATAAATAAATAACAGTCTATATTTTCAAAATATTTATTTATGCAATTGAACATATATAAAAGTAATAAAGGATGCAATATTAGTAAAAAAAAATAATAATAATAATAATATTTACAAATTTCACAATTTTCATGTTAGTAGGAGATATATTAAATTCATTAATAATTATCTGTATCACCAAAATAAGACATGAAATATTTATATAATTTTGAAATTGCATTAGGTATGTGTTCTGCACAATATTGGACTGTATCTAAACAATTGTGACATGTAAGAAAGAATTTTATGTTTTAAATGATTAAAATGTAAAAAATAACCAAAAAAATTGACACAAAACAAATTAAATAAAAACAACAATGTATTATCAACTTGATATCCTCTGCTTACTAATGAAATAATCTTCTGTCATAAGACATTGAAATCAAGTAATGCTTCAGGTTATCAAAATAGGAGAGATTAGGCTGAGTGAATCCCAAGTTACATTGTATTTCATATTATAGAATAGAATGTTTTATTTATATATAACATTTTTAAATAAAACTTAGCAATGCACTATCTAAATGTGCCAAAAAACAAAAAAAAACAAAAAAAAAAAAACAGAATAGTTAGAAGACTTTCAAGAGAATTCGTCATTTGTTACATTTCTTGATATGAGATTAAGCCTCCAGTTTCTGGGCAGTAAATATTATAAAATAGGATCAGCATGTCTAGCTATTTTTTTTACTAACTAATCTCTCAATACAAGGCCCAAGAGCGAATCAAGTTAGGAAGTTACTGATTTAGATTGTTGTATAAATGTAAGAAATGTAGATTATCGGGATATATAAGAAGGATAATGGTTGAAGTTAAATTAGATTATTTTATCTATTTTTTTACAGTTTATCTTTTTATATTGGTACCAATGCAAAACACTCAGTAACTGTTATATTCTTTCATCTATGTGGCAGACAAAAAAGTTCCATATTTACAGCTGAAATTATAAGAGGTTACCGAAAAGACATCAGCCCAACAAAATATGACCAAATGACCAAAATATCAAATTTTTTAAAAAATTTTATTTAGTCAAGCTAAAAACTTTCAACACCAACTCATAATCAAAGTAAGTGTAAAGTTATAGAGTTAAGTATGTTATACGAATTTATTACATATAGTTTACTAATTTTCTATTTCATATGACCACAGATAAATGTCTCATTATGCAGGGGATTAAATCTTGTATATATTTCAAACTATAGGCAAAATTGTATTCAGGACATAAATATTTTTAACTCGTATAGTGAATAAGCCAACAATATTTACAGTTATAACGTCACTTTATTAAAGTTGTTTCACATTTTGCATATAAAATGTTAGAGACTAAAAAGTAAATAACCTCAATGTTATCATTCAAGACCATGCACATTAAACAAACTGATTTAGCATGATTTAGGATGACTCTTGTTTGTAACACCCAATTTCTCATTACTGGCATTTCTTATCTCTGACTGCCTAAACATAAAGATAATGCACATGTTAATATGTAATCCTATCCTGCATAATATATTCAAAAACCAATGAAAGAATTAAGGAATCGGTTTCAATACACATTTGCCATTCAATCAAATATCAGAGGATTTGCAGAAATGCCAGATTTTCTATAAAAGAGACACTACAGTCAAAATGAACCTTTGGTATTTTGATTGGAACACAGCAAGCAACAAAATGACATAGAAATGGACACATACACACACAATAAACAACTTGTTCCTAATAGATTGATGAATATGATATTGTTGCTTTTAATGGTGTTTATAATTTTAGTAGTCTGACATTTTGCATAATTTTGTAGAACTAAAAGTAACAATAAAGCAAGAAGTTCTTTTTGAGTGGATTTTTTGTTGTTTTTACAGGCAGGGGGAGGTTATGTCCTTGAGGATTTTATAATGTCTCTATTCTAATCAATATAAAAAGGTCTGAAGCCAAAAAAGTACAAATAATTATATATATATATATATATAATTATATATATATATATATATAATTATAAGTCTAACCATACTGATGAGCTGTGATACAGCAAAACAGATCTGTCTGCGGATGACTATATTTACGCTCTCACACCCTGGTTGAGCACTCTGGAAGAATGGTAGACTTTGAAAAAACAGTAGCTACTCTAGCATCTATGCATCGCTCATTCAGTAATGAATTAGGGCACTCTGGCTATTGGCATATGATACATGATACGCTAAAAGTCTGCCTCTCTCTACTGAGTTCGGTCAGGTTTCAATCCTGGCAATGAATTAGAACACTCTCAGCTATTAGGTGTATATAATGATAATATACACACTAAAAAGTCTGCCTCCTTCTACCGAGTGCCCATAGCTCAGAATTAGAATCGGCGACTGATGCCAATTCAGTTGGGTTTCAATCCTGGGTAAAAAGCAATTGGTTATCTAACCATACTGATGAGCTGTAATACAGCGAAACAGATCTGTCTGAGGATATATATATATATATATACACACACACACACACAAAAGAATGAATGAAAAGTTGTAAAGAAAAGAGACTAAAATAAATTCAATGTTAGATAATGATTTGTATTTTTTGTTTATATAAAATTAATCTATGATGAAAGTTATATTCTTTGATTTAGCTTAAGCTTCTTAGATATGATAAGAGCATGCAACAGTGAGAATATGACAACTAATATGAGAGTGAATAAATCTGAAAAGAGCACTGCTTACAATCTGGTTCAAGACTTTGCATTAGTGGGATATGTAACAGAGACAGAAGGTCATAAAAATATAATCCCATAGAAGTTAGACAAAACTATATAGTTTTGGCTTAGTATGATTTAATTATATGAAATAATACTGTAGACATACAGAAAATATTTTGCATTATTATATAGTAAATATTATAATAATCAGTTTAGGGCTTGTATAGTACCTAAAAAATGTTTAATCTGTTTATTATGAATTAAAATGACACCAAATTTCGAACATGGTTTGGATTAGCGAAAGATGCAAAGCTAAACTAAATACTAACTGGAAATTTTTGACAGTAACAAAGAAAAGAGGTCTAGATTGCTTTGTGATGTCAATTTTCTTATATAGCAATAACTGCTGAACAATCTTCCCACAGATGAAGAGGAAACTGGATATAACAGAAATATGGTTCTAAAGAAGGATACTAAGAATTTCATGGATGGAGCAAGTAAGCAACAAAACATTTTAAAGCAAATGGTAACAAAAAGAACACTGACATGCAGAATCAAAAAGAGGGAGCTGAAATTTCTTGGGCATATAATGAGAAAGTATGGTGTGGAAAACTTAACTCTCACAGGGCATACTGAGAGAAAGAGAGATAGAGGATATCAGCATGTTACCTTATTTACAAGGAGGTGCTGAAAGATTATCTGCTCAATCAAGAAGAGATCTTTTTTTAATTACTTTTGTTTAGTCATTTGATCAGATCGAAAACTTTTCTACATCACTCATAATACATTTTACAGGATATATTTTACATGATTTCTTTAACAGTCAATTTCTTAGAGTCTGGTATGAAAAAGTTAAAACAAAAGAAAAAAAATCTAACAATCAGTTGCTTCAATTTTTTTATGATGACCAATGTTTGATCTCTGTTATAGGTTTTTATTTTTAGCCATTTACTCACCCAGACTTTAAATTCCCAGCATAATTGATATATTTCATTTCCTTTTTCATCAATATTCAGACTCAATCAATTCCTATCTATTCGATTCTCTCAAATGGCTTTTGCCATTCTGATAGAATTGGACATTAAATTAATGTCTGCATTAGAGACATTAAAGATTTAATGAATA
Organism: Ascarosepion bandense; assembly: GCA_037127315.1. NCBI lineage: Eukaryota > Metazoa > Mollusca > Cephalopoda > Sepiida > Sepiidae > Ascarosepion > Ascarosepion bandense. The sequence goes on from JBBBDQ010001772.1 coordinate 640,295, forward strand.
GCATTTGCATAACAGAATTTTCAATTTTCCCATCATAAGGAAATTGATTGAGAAATTAGTTTCTCTATATTAAAAAAAAATAGGAACCTGGTATCTTCTAAACAATATTTTCTTCACTTCTCCATGCACACAAAAAAAAAAAAAAAACAGAATTAATACATAGGAACACATTTAAATGTACAACTTCATTTCAATATTACTGTGCTAAGAACTTGCATTACAAAACAATAGCTGAGAGAATTGTTTTCTAACATAATACTTACAAACAATAATGAATCAAGTACTGTTCAAACCCAACATTAAATACAAGAGACTTTAGCAATTTTATTTGTAATTATTGTGTGCATTGAGGTGCAGTGGATATCAGCTCAGAATGAGAGAGCTGAATTCAAATTCCAGTTAAATCTGTTGCATTCGCTTATATGCAAATACCTTTGGGAAAGGTATTAATCTGTCTCTTCCTTCCAGCTATGGGTTAAATAACAGGATAGGTTGGGTTCTATAGTCTTGGTTGGCAATCAGTCTACAGCAGAAAGTAATGGCAACTTACTGCAGGATAATCTTCTGATCAGTCAGTAATGTCAATTTCGAGACATGATCACCCAAGCATGTATCACATATGGCACTTAACTGACTAATTTCATATAACTTTACAACTGATAGTTTATCTTTGAGCAGTACTTTAATATAAAAGGTGCAATCCAAATTTTAAAAAAATACATTCAAAACCAGAGATCAATAATGATTTACCGTTCTAATTATTTTAATACATATCTATTCTCCTTAAATAATTTGGACAGATTATACTGAGGTCTAAGCTATGCATTTCCTTTTTTCTTTTTTTATTTACACAAACTTGTCTGACAAAATTATTTAACTCATTCCATCAGAAAGATTAAACTTCTTTACCTTCTTTGTATTTCATCTGATATATTTTGTTGTAAATGGTATAAATGGAGTATAACACTAATTTTATGTAATTTTGATATAAAAGATACACTGAGATTATCATCATTGTCAAATCATATTTGATATTTTTCTAGTTTTAGGGTATGCCACAATTGAAGACACCTATACAATTTTAATGAAATAACTAATTAATTTATATACATCTATCAAGTTGCAAAATTCCAATTTTAAATTTATATATTTTATTTATATATCTTATGTGTATGTGAATAAAAAATGAAACAAGAATTAACATAACTTACAGACTAATTATAACTGTGAATATACATGATAAAAAATGACTGACTAAAATAGTAAAAAAAAAACTTTGCTTAAAATAGTAATTATATATCATCAACCATAGTCACAATTAGTGAGTTCATGTGAACAATCCTTTTCTTTAGCTGCATAGTATATGCCTCACTAGGACTATATACAGTTCTGAATTCAGAGTTTTCTCCTAGACCAGTTACCAACCAAGGCTATAGAACCCAGTCTTTCCTGCTATCTATCCATAGCTGGGGAGAGGGAGAGAGAGATATGGATTTATACAAGAGTATTAGCATGTAAATGAATGTAGTGAACACAACTGCAATTCAAACTCAGCTCTCCGATTTCTCAATCTGAGCCACAGTCCATTATTCTATTGTACATCCTACAAGTAATTACATAAATGACACCCTTTTACTGTGCAACCAATAAAATGTAAATGCAAATTTTACTCTATCAGATTCTTTTCTCGCACTTTCCACCTGTGGAATTCCCTTCCGTTTACTTGCTTCCCCGACAGCTACAATCTCCAAGAATTTAAATGTAAAGTCAATAGTCATCTCCTATTACACTGACTTGCATCCTCTCTCTCATGCTCCTTTCTCTGTTCACTCCACAATAGTTGCAATCTATAACCATGAGTTGTAGAGAAATGACTATGTTAAAAAAATATTTCATACTGATTAGCATTAATAAGTGCGTGTGCATGTAGGGTCTATCAGAAAAGTAACTTCTTATTTATGCTGGTGTGGTTGAAGATAAATAAAAATGCTTTGTTTAAGATTTTTTAATCTTTTCTTCAGTTGGAACGATTCTTCTGGTTTCCAGGGAGAATTTCAACATAGCCGGTTCTGTTTTCTTATGGCTTTCAGATTTCACAAGTTATTATCAAAGTATCTTTTTATGGGTTGATACAGGTGTGTTTATAGGTATGCACTGTGTTTCTTTGATGATTCCCAAGTGTCACCTATTCATGTGTCAGTGGATGTCATGTCAGGCTCTTTCAAGTATCACAGCTTCACTTTTCAGTTTGTGGTACTTTGCCTTTCTTTTTATAATATATTTTGCAACATTAAAAAATACAAAATACCACAAAATGATGTGTGAATACTGAAAAAACCTGACATGAGAACAACAAAAGCATGAAAATCTAACACTAAAAAGCCAAGTTTTTTGAAAATAGCTAATGAAAACTGAAAGCATTCCAAAGACATCGGTCAATTTTTTGTCAAACTCTACTCAGAAACAGCCCAAAATGCTCTGATTCAAAGGAAAAGATCTTAAACAAATTTATGCTTTATAAGTAAATTACTGACTATAAAGCAGAAAATAGACATTGAAGAGAAAAATGTGCTTAATGTCTCATGACAATGTAAATCTAATTTACTTATAAAAGTATAATACTCTTGCTTAATTTCTTCTAGATACTTTTTTTAATCATCATAGAAAACTTTTTCTGCCTGCCATCAATATGGTTGGTACTAAAATCCAGGAGAGCAACACTTTACAAATTTTTGAGCAGATGTTTTCTACTGACATGAAGTGAAAAGATTGTATTGAATCAATTGCTAGGTCCACTACTAGTAAGGTTGGTTCACTGTTTTGGGCTAGAAAACTTTTCTTGTTAGAACCCATCTTGCAAATTTATACCTCTACTAATCTATGCAATGAATAATTTTACATCTGGTCTAGTGCTCCTGCAGTATATCTCAAAATTCTTGATAAAAATCAAAGGCTCTGTAATATAGTATAGCCTGATCTCAACGGCAATCAGTTTCTGACCATTTTAGTGCTGAAATAGCTAGATGCAACTACATTTTCTATTCTAACAGTATTTTTTCTCACACTTCTCACTTGTAAAACTCCCTGCTGATATTTTGCTTCCCTTCCACCTACAATTTTCAAGTTTAAATGAAGTTCAATCGCCATATTGTCTCCCTGAACATTGTTCTTCTAGTGACCTTTCCTCACTAAAGTTTTCTCATTTTCTTCTATTCCCTGTAACTTCCTGCATTCTACCGGAATGATCGCCTTGCTTGGAGTGAAATGATTTAAAAAAAAAAAAATCAGTTATTTTGAAAAAAATCTTGGTTACTTCTACACTGTTAAGCTCTCATATGTTGGTGCGACAGACAACTTAGCAGAACACACACACACACACACACACACACACACACACAATTAAGGATTCAATACCAAGCTACTCAAATTTCAACTGTGAGGTATTGTCAGACACAAAGTGAAAAAAAAATTCAAAAAAACTTTAGATATACATCAACTCCAGAAATGTGGGAGTAGAGGGAGAAAAAATAGGAGGCGGAAACGGAACTTGATTCTTACTCCAAAGAGTGGGAGGATGGTGAAAAAAAAAAAAAAAAAAAAAACCTTATCCAGATTCATAGATACCCAAGCGATCTTTTTTATGATGCCTACACTTGGCTATGATTTCCATTCGTTTATTCAACAAGACCCCTCTGTTCCGATATGTTATGATGGTCAATTTTTCTTCCTGTCACAACCTACAACTATTACCATGATTTTTTCCAGCTTTACCCCTTCCCAATATACCCCACTTTACACATAGTTTTCCCCCCCCCCCATAAAGCTCCTTAAATTTCCACACAGTCTGCCAGCTTTGTATCACTCATGGCTCTCCAAATCTAAACAAAGATGTATAATTATAAAACTTACTTAAATGGCCCTTCAGTACACTTTCTTAAATCCTCTACTTTCATCACTGACTTCAGTCATGTAGACAATGTTTTCCATGCAACATTTACCATCCAAAGGACAATCAACTATGAATACTGTAGTAATGTGCTAAAATGTTTATAAAAAGAACAGTTTTTTTTTAATACATGCATGACCATGACATTACAACATAAAAATTAAATTGTGGATAATTTTCATGTTCTAATGAACACTAAGCAATTTGTCAACCATTACATTTAAAGTGAGAAGAAAATTTACAGTAATTTTTAGCAACACAGTTTTGCGGTTATATTTTTTACCACAACTTACACCCCTGAAAATGATCTTGGAAGGAGATTAAAAGTACTTGGGAACATCGAGAAATGGATAATAAAATTATCTGTCAAAGTTACAGCCCATTTCTTACATCTTTCAAATATAACATGTGAAAGATTATCCATGAGTATGAACAGATTTTATTAAAAATAAACAGACACAATGTTAGCAATTTATTTAGTCTGACATACCTAAAAGAAAATTTGCTGCCTTAATTCACTATATATATATATATATATATATATATATATATATATATATGATGTCTGGTGAAAAAGTATCAGGACTGGATCTATAATAAAAAAAAAACAAAAAACTACAACACGTATCAATTTAGCAATCTCCTTTAAAGTGGTTAACTTCAGAAACAACATACTTTATCCAGTGTCATTTCTATTGATGGAACCATTACTGGAACTCCTTTTTGTGAATAGTGAGCAGCTACCTCGTTGTATTCTTTTAGATTCCATCTACATCTTGAAACCTTGTTTCTTTCAAGTTGAATATGAACTTTGAAGAAGAAAAAGTCTCAAAGGAGCAAGATCTGGAAATATGGTGATTGCCTTGATTGTGGCTTGGTGAGACAACCACACTCTATACATTTTCCTTCCAAATACTACTATAAACAGCAGAAGTAAGCAAGAACATTATAACTTAGTGTATATATGCTAGAGAGTTCAAGGTCATTAATATGTACCAAGTGTCTTCACTCTGCATACATTAGCTCTATTACCATAGCAACAGTCCCAATACTTTTATCAGACTATGTGTGTATATGTGTGTACACACACACACACACACACACACAAAATGACCTGTTTGGCCAGATTTTTAGAATTGGATTGAACTGAAATGTTTTTGGTATAACAGACATACACACAATACTACACTACAATAACAGAAAATAAAAATGTAACACCCTGAAGGACAATGTTAATTTAATCTAGTACTGTATATGTATGCTAAGGGATAATATATATTCTGATAAAACTTTCAAAATCTTTAGACATCTTGTGACATAGTAACAGTTATATCAGATCACAATCTATATCTGAGAGTGAGACAGTGAAACACATTTTTAAAGTTAAGTAAAAAAAAAACTGAAACTGTGTCTTACAACAAATACACGCACATACTACTTTTGTTCAATTAAGGGTGTTTGAGAGAGGTCAGACTGAGGACCTTGAAGTGGCTGAATTATCATTTTGGCAAATTACTATGCATGTTGGACATAACACATTGGTGGTGGTGTTTCAATGTTGGTAAAAGTGGTAAAATGAATATCCCAGCACCTGTACACTGAGGTTCTTAATAGCCATTATAGTACAGCTAGTCATCAGGATTGATGTATTATGAAGGTAGCAATGACAAACCACTGCATGTACAACATAGATCAAATCTAATGTGGCTCCAAAATGTGCCAACACTAACTAGTATGAATCATTTACTTTGCTTATATGTATGCCTCTAGTAAGATTTCAACCTATGCTACACCACCAGGGATATATCTAGTGATGTTGCAAGAGAGAGTCATTTGGTGGATTTAATTATGCTTTGAAGTGTTCAACGATGATATCAGGTTATGCCTTCATGCAAATTGTGTGTGTGTGTGTGTGTGTGTGTGTTATATATTGATATCGGGAGCAAGTTGCATCCAAAGTGAAATCACTCATGAAACACAGGCCCAAACCCAGGTATCATGGTGTAGATTGCTATAAGTTATAATACTTATTCACTTTTGATATTTCTGGAAGGAACAGTGCAGAGTACCATGTTGCCATTCTGGCAACACAAATGCAATGTGCTATTCCTGCAGGATAATGCATATCTGAAACTTCCCTGGGTGACATAATTGCCAAATCTATTTGCCACTGAATATGCATGGAACATGATGGGATGACACTTGATTCATATCAACAGATGCAAAATACATGGAATAATGCATTGCAGTTTGGTATTCATCATCTGTAGCATAGTATGCAAGCAAAAATACAAACAAGTGCTAATACACAAGGAGGATATACAGTGTATTAATATGATATTTGAGTACTGAGGACATCTTTTATTTTTGAATCTGTGCCCATAATGACATGTATATTTGAAAATGTACTTTAATCAAGCTACAATATTTGTACATTTGATCTTAAGTAAATTAAAACGTATTCAGAGTGTTGCAATTTTATTTTTCATTAGTGCATGTGTGTTAATTTCTTCAAATAAAGAATTCAACACCAACTACAATGAATAAAGCTCTCTTTTCAAAGCTCAATTTTTAAATAGTATGAGTTTAGTCCTCACTAGGTGTCTTAGCATATGCTAGACAATATTAAACTAAGTAAAATAACTAGCAAATAATTATTTGGATTAATATAATAAGATCATAACAAAACAATGAAATATAACAAAACAATGAGAGAAATTACTCATTAGTCCTGTAAATTATAACAATTACAATTTAAAGCATTATTTGAAATGGATTAAAATAACTCAAAATTACACTTTTTTTTTCAATAAAATTGAATTCATCTAAATGGAGAATGCAGTAAAATGCATCTGAACAATTTTTTTTGATTACAAATTAACAAAGGCCAACAAATACAAGCTTTCTTATTAAACAAAGAAGTTAAAAGGGTACATTTTCAGACTCTTGATAGATGCCAATCTAAGCATATACCTTTAAAATAAAAGAGAAAAGAAATTATAAATTACTAATGTACCACTGACAATTATCTCTTTAGATATTTTGCTTTGTTTCTAACTGCTAGCCTCCCTCAAAACTCCTAAATGAATGTAATTTGATAAAACAAGTTAAATCACATTTACTATCCAGCTATTAAAGTTTAGTCAGCAAAATTAATGTATGTCCAATGCACATATATATTCATACAAATCTGTACACATTCACAGACTTATTGGATTCTTAAGAAGAATAAGATCCCAAAATATGAAGCTATTCCTTTAAATCCCATTTAGAAAAGCTGTTTCTCTAAATACTATTAATCTTTTTTATGTGCTGTCTCCTCAGAACATAGACAATCATGGCTCTCCATAATTTTCTGTCCTTTGTAACTGTTATAAATTGTGACCTTTTGTATTTTTTCCTGTCCCTCTTGCCTACAATCTGTCCTGTGAGTATAAAATTTTCCAAACCCTCTTTCTTCATTATGTACCCTATAAATTTCAACTGTCTCTTGTTGAGGTTAAGTATAAGTTTCCTTTTAGAGAAAATGGAAACAAACTGGAAATGCAAACACTATTCATAGAAAATCCAAACTTTTGTCTCATAGTATCCCTCTTCATGTTTATATTCTGCACTTATACAAGACTTTTTTAATTGTACTATAATGACTCAACAGGAGCCAATACTGAAGTAAGTACTTTTAAAATACTGATGAGGAATTAGTCTAAAGCTTACAATTAGTTTAGACAAAAACAGAAGTAATACTGTCTTATGTTATTATAACAAGTGATTTATTGGTGATTAATGGTAGTTGGAAATAGACAGAAGATACAAACAATAAACTAATCTTCTTAGATTTAGAGTTAAACTGTTTCAGATTGGCATAAACTAGAAACTGGATATTGTGAAGTAAATAAGAAGTTTGATGTTACTGAAAGAAAATATGGTAAATAACAAATATAGATTTTTAAAGAATCAGTAAAATAAGTTTCATTGTCATTTGTCAAAGTTTTGTAATTATCAGCTGCTTTATTAATAATGTACATCAACCTTTTCTAGATCTTCTATTTGATATTTCAAGCTACCAATATCTGTCAATTGTTATGTGCTAAATGATTTTTAGACTTGCTATCCTCTTATAGTTTTGCATAATTATGAATTAAATTCAAGCAGTATTTTTGCTGTGTTCTACAATTATAAATATAAACAGGTTCATCTGTTTATAAAGTGTCACACTTTTATGATTGCTTTATTCATATAAACAGCATTAGTTTTGCTTTTACACCTAGCTGAATAAAGTGTTCTATTTATAAACAATTTTTCTATGCTATATACACCATCAGCACAGATCCTTAAACTTACAACAAAAACCAATTGTGTTAGGTAGTGAATAGTATTTAAACTTGTGTAATTAAACAAATATTTAGATAGTATACTCTTAATTTATGTGAATTGATTTTATGTGATTAGATATGCTTGTAAAATTTACACCTGGTCATTTGATATATTTTTGATTAATTGCATAATTTTCATATTATATGACATAATATTAATATATTTAATAATATTACTAATAAACTGCATAAACAATGATGACACTTGGAGAAGAAGGTTGGTGAAATAACTGCAGATCTGTTTTCCACTTAAATGTCATCAATTCTTTGGCACAAGTGATTAAAGCTAATATCCACAAAAAAACAAACTCTTTATATGCAGTATATTAGTTCAAGTCATACTCAAAATTACTTCTTTAATTCAGGTTTTATGTGGTGTTTTCCAGTAGTCAGAGAGCTTATCAACCCAGAGAGTTGAAATGTAAAAAAAGAAAAAAGCAATATGGAGTAAAACTAGTTTTAAAATCAAAGTGAAAATGTTTCATCTAAAAATTGAAAAAAAAAATCAATAGTACATATTCAAAAACTTTGTAATTAAACTGCTGACCTTTTTTCTAAATCATGTACAATACTGATGGTGATGAAACAAGGGAAAATTTTGGGTGTGAGTGTTAGCAGAAAGTTGTTACTGTACATTTCTTTAATAACTAAACATTTAGATCTTGTCACAAGATTTGTCCTGTGTATGTAATACCAAAAGTAAATAAATATTTGTCTCTTGCAAACTCTCATAAGTTAATATTGATATTAAAAATACTATCAAAGATTAACATAGTAATAAAGAATCTTAGTATCATTTGTATCTTAAACCCTGAACAAGTAGGTTAAAGCAATATCAGTTTCTATCTCATGATTAACCTTATACAAACAAGGTTAATCTTCTGCACTTTTATATTTACAGATAGCTGGTCCTTTAAGTAATATCTCTTTTTTATGTAACTGTAAATATTATGTGTTTAAAACTTTGGTAAAATATATTTAAAAAAATGGAGGAAAAACTTTATTTTAACTCAATAGTAAGTATCCATTTAGAGATATGTATTCAAGGGTGTATTAATACACAAAAAGAAAGAAAAGTATAAGCCTTTTATGGATATTTTTTTAATTGTATCTACAATTCATTGCCATAATTACCACTATAATAAAATGCTTAAATAAGATGTACTCATATTAATCTTGTAAATTTAGTAAAACTGATTTCTTTCCAAATTTATTAATAAATAAAATTTATAAAAAAATAATCTAAATTAATATGGTCATCCAGGTTATTAAGACACTTTTCAAATAATACCCAGAGCAATGAAATCAAATATTTCCAAGATTACCTATAGTTTAATTTATATCAGTGCTCTTAATTTCTTTGTCTAAGGTAGAATGAATGCAGATAAGAAAATTGTTAAAGTTAAAAAGCAGTTTTCTTTAATATTTAATTTATAACTTATGATGATAGATTAACATATCTTATACTCATATTAATTTATTTTTACAAACAGATCTTTCTTACAAGCACTTAAAACAACCTTTAAAAATTTCAAAAATGATTTATCAGTAAGTTTTTAGTTTTGAGAATAAATAGTGACCTTGCACTTGTGTAATAGAAAGATCAACGAATTGTAATGTGAAAAACAGGCAAAAATTAATTAACGAAAACAAATCTTTGGAAAAATCAATACTTTTTGCATAAATTATATACAAAGGCTGCACAGTGAAACATTTCTATGTTTGGTAATTTGATAAAATCTAATTGAGCTTTCAAATTCATTAATTAAAATTTTTAAAACTACTGCTTTTTATATCTCTTCCTATGCATAAGATAAACTTAAATAACTCGATACTCATCAGGTACTTTTGAAAGGATTTATTGTTAATGAAAATTAGGAGGTAACTTTAGAAGTCCAACAACTCAGAATGATCAAAATGGAAGAAATTCAGTACTCAATATTCATAAATATCAAATCAGATTCATTAAGAGAGAATTTAGTCATCTTTTTATGAACAGTAATAGTTATTTGCCATAAAGTTATTAATCTCATTGTGCAAACTATTGCTAGTGAGTTCAATCCTCCCTAAGTATTCGACTATTATGAGCTTCTACCAGACTAAGCTAAGTAAATATCTAAACATATCAATAAATACTATTCAAAATTAAATCTTATCTATATGATCATGAAGACATAACTGAACTGATTTTATTCAGTTAGTGAATTTAATGCCATTGTGGTGACCAATCCCCTTCATCTCACAATTGTGGTTCATGGTTACATTCAAGGCAGAATAGAGCAATGGCTTGCTGATTCCTTTTGCACAGGGGATGTTGAGGTTACCTCACCCTATTATTTATCCTATTATATAAAGTATAATATAGCTAAAATAATTGGTTATTAGTTTTTAGTTTACAGTGAATGATAAAAATGATAAGCATACAAACAGGAATTACAGTATTATAAAATAAATTTATTAGTTTGAAATTATAGCATAAATATTGAAAAAGGATTTGAAACCTTGCCCTAAGAGTAAAACAAAGCAGGAATGCAGTAAGTACAGCTATTAACACTAAGAAAGAATTGTTTTAAGAGTAAAGAATAATCAGTTGAATACATAAAGATGTAGTACATAAATGTTACAATTATTCATGTTAAAATCTAAATTTTAAAATTTCTTAATTTCTGCATTTTAGAGATGTAATTTTCTTCAGAACATTTGAATTAAAAAAAAAAAAAGAACTCCTAAAAATGTAACTTAACAGATATTTTACTTAAATTAATGAAATTTGAAAGAGAAATACCCATATAATCTTTGAAACTAATATAATATAAGGATAATTCTTAGAAAAAAAAGGTATAACATTCTATAAGATGACTGAATGCTATATTTAGAAGACAGGATGACAGAAGTTGTACTTATTTTTTATGTTTCAGTATTTCTAAGTAATTGTTGGGAATTAAAAACAATGAATTTTAGTTGTTTTTCAATATTTTTAGTAATCATAATAGAACATTCTACATAATATTTCTAGAAAATGCAATAATTATACAATAATTTGGCACCATAAAAAGATATCTCATTAAACAGTTAATAAATTCATTTGTACTAGAGAAATACAATTATTACAAAAAAAATCAATAAATTGCACTCATAAACTTGCAACTTATTATTTTACTTTAAGGATTTAAAAACAAGGAAAGAATTTAAGATATTTAAAAAAAGGTGTATATTACACATGATTGTTGGTTGGTTTTTTTTTTATAGCATATCAACCTTGGCAGGTCATTTATTGCCAACTAAATTTTATTTATTTATTGCTGGTAATACCTTTTTCTTTCAACAATTTATTGTTGTTTTTATATAAGTTTTGTGTTTAGTAATACTTTTTTCTTTTCGAGTATCAAGATTCATTAGGATTTTGTTTTTAAGGGCAGGGTCCCCAAGTCCTACCCTGTTATTTAACCCATAACTGGAGGGAAGGGGCGAATCAATACCTTTCCCAAGGGTACCAGTGCTTAAGTGAATGCAGGGTATTCTGAAATTCCAACTCGGCTCCCAGACTTCTCTTTCCGAGCCGATATCCACTGCACCACAATGCACATCCATCACTAAATGCTTACAGTACCTGGTATTCTCAAGTGGTCACCTATCTAAGTATTGACCAGGCTCAATGTTGCTTAATTTTGATGATCGAGCGAGAACCGGTGTATTCAACATGCCATGGCCGTAAGCACATTACACATGAGATGTTTCAAATGAGAGTATGCAGAGTCAAAATTTAATTAATATTTGACTCCAGTTCTTAAAGCTAACTGTGATTTGGAGTGAGCTAAAAGATGTGCACTATTTGTTTAAGTATAATAATAAATAAACATCAAATCTCAATAAGTTATGAGATGATGTTTGTCATTCAAGGTCAAATTCAGTATTTGAGTGAGAAAAAAAATATAGATGAAGATTTTAATTTTTATGTTTTAATGATCAATAATAACTAGTAAAATTAATTTGAACTCACCAACAAGTAAAAACCTTATTAGGTTTTAGAAAGCTCATAAATCCTTCAGTCAACTACTGAATTCCTCGGAATAGAAATATCATCCAAATTTGCCAGTGAATAATCCTTAATTTTCCTTTTGATGATGGAGTTAAAATGTTAATTGGCCTTGTGAGGTCATTTGAAAAGGTAACATCCCAAGTAAATCAACTCCTGAAAGATAAAAGAAAATTTAATTATAACATGCAACCTAATTGATATGAGAAATTAAATTCATACACCTTATGCAAAAGGAATTGCTTGAAATCTTTACATTATTGAAAAAGATATCAAGCTGGAATGAAGGAAACAAGTCAAATAAAAATTGAATACTGTTACATTTGCAATCAAAAAATAAAAAAGCAAAAGAAATTCCCTTTGAAGAATCAGTCTAATATCAGAAGTAACTGCAAGTGCTCATTATTCCTAGGATTGTTAATTAGAACGCCAACTCTTCTACTACAATATACTTTAACTAGTTGCAAGTAAAATCTATAAACATTAAAACTTAAAAACTGCAAATTAACATTTTTGAAGATAAATTCAATAAGTAACAATCTCCTCTAAATTTTATGCAATCAAATTTGACCTAAAAATTTGAACATATAAAGTTAACTATTAAGAAAGTAAGAATTTAATAGAAAATATCCACTGAAAATCATAAATTAAAAAATTAAACAAAACTGAATTAACTAATAAACAAAAAAACTCAAACTGAACTTTTTTTCATGATTATATGATATAATACTAATAATTTTATTATGCATAAAAGTGACAATCATAGTAAACTAGTTAATCCCCATATATTTTTTTAAAGTACTTCATCAAATAATCGTTGAATCAACAATTAGAAAGATGAATTGGGGCAACAGCAATTAGAACTCATCCCTAACTATACAATATAATATGAAACCTCTGTACATTAAAGTTATGTCTTTCGCTTTTAGTATTTGCATGTTGCATTTTATTTTCTTAATTCATAGATGTTTACGACCTGCTGACTTACAGAGATAAAATTAAAATATCTGAGATTTTAATAGTAGTAATTAATATCACACATATACATTTTTATTAGAATTATATTTACACTTAAAATAAATACTGCTATGGCTAACTTTATCAAATGTAAATTAGGAAGAACATCCTTTAATTAAGTATCAGAAATATTCTTATATTATTTCAAATTATTGTTCTCATCTTTCGTCAATAGTGATGTTATAACAACATTACATATACATTTCATGTTTTGATCAAGTATCCCTTGGTCATCATTAGTTGTCCATTGATTGGTTGATATGGGATATCTGTTGATTATTAGTGATATTATATCCCTGTGATATCAGATATTGTTCATTCCTTCTGAATTAGTGTGTCACTACCAGATCCAAGGATTAAATTCATAACTACTACAGGGTGCCCACCAAAAAAAAAAAAAAAAAAAAAAAAAAAAAAAATAGATTTAATATACGATAAAAAGAATTAAATTTTTTAGTTTGAATATCATATCTAACTTTTGTGTTTTTGTTCTATTTTAAGCTATTAAATTTCTATACTTTTGTTTTAAATAGCTGTAACAAAAATTCCAACAATTAAATAAACTGCACCAAGTTTCTTGATTTTTTTTTTTTTTTTGGTGCAGGAGCACTCTATAGATGACATTAACGCATGTATAACCAACTCCTTTATCTACTGTCCTGTTCAGAGCAGGAATGAACAATAATTGATATCACAGCAACAGAATATTACAATAATCAACAGATATCCCATATCAACCAATCAATGGACACCTGATGATAACCAGAGAATACTTGGTCAAAACATTGTGTTGATAATAAGTATCAATAAAGATGAGAACAATAGTTTAAAATAATACAAGAATATTGAAAACTACTCATCTCAGAAATGGCACACTAAATTAAATATAGAAATAGTTATAAATCAAGAACCTGTTAAGCTTGGTAAGTGGATACAAAAAAATAATTGTGTTTTGGGCATGATTTGGATTAGAATTTCTCCATATCAGTAAAATTCATCAGGAAAATGATGTGTATAGGTGAAAATACAAACAAATACTTAAAGCAGAGATGACATAAAAATTAGGACACTTGCTAATATAAGTAAGGCAGTTGACCTGTTACTTTAGCAACACAGTCAAATACTACTGTCTCATATTAGTTGTCATTTGTAGATTTAATGACACAAATTATATCTAATATTAGTGAACCATTATAAAATACTCTGAATATATGTAAAAGTGACCTTTCCAGTAATGAAGGCTGCTGTTTTGCCAAGAAAATGCATCTTGTTCAGTAAAAGAATTGCATATTTATACTGCTCAAGAAAGCTACTCAAAAACCTTGAAATTAATTAAACTGTGTACATTTAAATAAACTAACAAAAATAATAAGTGATTTAACAAATTTTTTTATTTGCATTCATTTATTAAACTCATTATACACCAGCAAATTATATATCAGTGTCATCATGTAACATTCAACAATGCAAAGTAAGTGTTTTTTTTGTTTTTTTTTTACAAGAAAAAATTCAGTTATCTTCCTCAGTAGTAATCTAAGGGGAAAATGTTTTTTTTATGAGAGAGAGAGAGAGAGAGAGAGAGAGAGAGAGAGAGAGAGAGAGAGAGAGAGACTCATTAAATTGATTAATTTTTTAAATAGTTACCAAAAACTTTTAAGCAGTAAAAGTAGATTTTTTTCAAATATTTCTTTTTCAAAGATATGGTGTTTTCTAAGTGTAGCTTAGATGTGGCACAAGGCCAAAAGTATGGAGAACCCAGTGAAGATCAAACTAACTACTGTAATTGTTCTAGCAAGACAAGCTGGATAACTATTACACCATTTTGAGGTGCCCTAAAGTAAAGCAGACATGTGTTTCATTGAGATTTAGTGTATAGCTTGTTTATGGATTCTTAACTCTTTTTTCCTTAGGAAATTTGGGGAAAAGAATTGCCACATTTTTTCATATAGAAGTTTCTTAAAGTAGACCAGATTTATAGACTATTTGAGTTAAAGAATTACCAAAGAGAAAGAAAGAATTTTGTATCTAATTTTATATTATTTCTAGGAAATCAATTAGTAGAACAAAATATAAAATTATATAAATATATACAATACTGGAAGAAATTTGCTTTTGATTTTTTAATTTATATACTTAACAAAAGTAGAAAAAAAATTTTTAATCACAAACAACTTAGGAAATATTGCTGCCAGGAAATTTTAAACAGAGATGTTTAGCCATCAAAGACCTTTTTTGAATGATGCAGGTTATTACCAAGAAACTGTTAACTTGAGATTATTTTCATACAAGGTAGTGTTTTGTTTTTTTTTGCATTATGCGAAGCGGAGTTAACTTTTCTTAGTTATAAGATTAATTTCTGTATACAGAGTAAAAGTTACATGCAATTGTTTTCATGTTGATTTTGTACTCTACAAACTAAGTGTAGTAGATACCTATTTTAGAAGTCAATATAACTCAAGATTATTTTAAAAGTCAATATATCTCAAGATTAACTTTCCATGGAATTGGCTAAGAGAAAAATTTCACACAGTTGAGTAAATACCAAACAAGAAACAGCTTTTAGCAAACTACATCATTCCAAGAAACTATCACCAACATTAATAGCTAGATAGGTAAAAGTAAAAAGCAGCATTGCATTCAAGACAAAAGCAAAAGTGTGATATATTTTTCAAGAATTTTTCTATTGCAACATATATGTGGGTGTTAAAATAGAAACCTGTTAAAAATTTTGACAAAAAAATCCATTATGTAAAGGGAGCTGAAAGCTGCAACAAGATATTACTCACACAAAATCAATAAAGTACTTTTAATAAATCCATTAATATTATAAAGATTTGTATTGTATAGGTTTACAGCAATATCAGTTTGAGTGACTTGAAAAGGTCACCAATTTTACTTCTGTTTTGTTAATAAAAGAAATGTTATTGAATATTTCACTATTTAAAAAATGATTGTCTCTAATTATTAGCTTTGCTATTCAAATATTAAGTTTAAGCTTCCAATCCCTAGTTTATTTGCTTCTTAATATTTGAAAATTGTTTTAACATTTTCATATAAATTTAGAATAAATTACCAATAATTTTGAGCTAAGTTTAGTATCTTAAAGACAACTGTATAATGTGTGCACAGATTGTACAGTTAATAAAACTACTAGTGAGCTAGTGCAAGTCATAACTTTTTTGACAGATGTGCAATAGGCATATTGTGATTATACTAAATTGATACTAAAAAAAAAAAAAGAGAACCCAATGAATAAACAGCTATTATCTGTAGGCCTGTTTTGTTTTGTACAGGGATTGTCCTGGTATGAGGGGCCTATCACAGTGATGATTTTTGTTTTGTTTTTTTCCAGCCATAAAGCATGATAAGTTCTGGTTCATGAAAACTACTTTATTATATAAGAAAACTAAACCTTAAAAAAACTGTTCTCATTTGAAACTTGGAATTTATAAGCCTAATTATCCGCAATAGCAAAGCATTTTTTTTTTTACCTCAGCATTTCCTTTTTTATTCATTATTATTACCAATTGATTCAAAGTCTATACTTTTCAAACTCATAGAAAGAAAATGATATTGAAATCATGCTAAATTGCTTAAAATATTATACCTCTAAAATATGTAATGTGGTTCTGCTGATGTAATTTAAATACACTTTAAATATTGATTAAATTTTTGATAATTTTATCATGTTTCCTGAACTTTTCAGGAAAAGCTATTATCTGCTAAATACAAAGCAAGATCACTTGCAGTACTTAAGTCCAATAAGTTTTGCAGACAGAAATGACCAAGAAAAGAAAAAAAATAATTTGGAAGGCATTCAGCAAAAAATTCTTCTAGCTGTATCCCTTCAGGATATAGGCAATCATGGTTTCCACATCTCCCTATCCCTTGTAGCTCTTAACACTCTTTCTCTTGTTACCCTTCCCATCAATTTGCTCAAGCTCATCAAGGATGTCACATGTAGCTTTTACTTGCCCTTCTTTCCTTCTATCTGCCCTGTGAGTATTAAATTCTCCAAGCCCTCCTACCTCATTACATGTCCTAGAAACTTCAGATGTCACTTCTTGATGTTAAGTATCAGTTTCCTTTTCGTTTCCTTTTTGTTTCCATCCTCTCCAAAACCTAGTATTTGCTCACATGTTTGGTTCATTGTATTCTCAGTATCATTCTGTAGAACCACATTTTGATTGTTTCAAGTCTTTTATTCATCTTTGATTAGATTGCCCAGCATTCACTACCATATTGAAGAACAGACATCACATAAGAATCCAGTACTCTCTTCTTTGTTTATGACAAAACTTTCCAGTCTCTCAATACTCTACTCAACTGTTGGAATGCATCCTTGGACATGCCAATATGCCTTCAGATCTCAGTCGTACTTTCTGTCCTCTGTTAAATCAATTCCCGGGTATTGAAATTTCTATACCTGCTTGATTTTAGTATTCCCAGCCTGTAGTTGGCATTTTGGGCTCCACTTGTTACTGATGATCATGCATTCAGTTTTCTTGTAGTTTATATGTAGTCTTTTCTTTCCACTTTCTTTAGCTACCCTCTGTAGAAGGTCATGCAGTTTCCTTTTTTATGTCTGCAATCAGCACCATATCATCTGTGCATCTTATATTGTTCACATTGTGGCCACCAATGATGAATCCTGGCAGAACTTCTAGATTTCTCAGAATTGTCTCATTGTATTGGTTAAATAGATCTGGTGAGAAGACACATCCTTGTCTTACACCCTTCCTATCTTTGTATATCTGCTGAACTGGTTTCTTGTCCATATGCAGGCAATTTGCTGCCAGTATAGGTTCTTAATTATTCTAATATTTTTCCCCAAATATGTCAAGGTTATCAAGCATCTCAATCAAGTCTTTGAGACATACTTTGTTAAATACCTTTGTGTAGTCTATGAAACACAGGTACATGTCCTTCTGCATTAGTATTGCCCTTTCTTATAATATTCTGAGCATAAATACAAACAACATTCCTTGTTCCAATGTCCTTGACAAAATCACACTGTTCTTGTCCTATCTCTGGCCTGGTTCTGCTGTGCACTCTATTCATCAGAATTCAGATGAGGTTTGGTGGAGTTCACATTCGTCAGTGCTTGACTTCTTAGGCAGTGCTATGAAAATTGATTTGCTTAAGTTTTCCAGTATATCGCCACTGTTGTAGATTTAATTTATTATTTCTGTAATTTTGTCGATACCAAATTCATCTAAGGCTGTTAACATCTCTATTACAATATTGTCTGGTCCTGCTGCTTTGTTTATATTCAGTTTGGACAGTGTACCTTCCAATTCGGTTTTTAATATTTCTGGTCCATTGGTATTTCTGTGTATTGTTGGTTGATCTCTCTTGTGGAAGAGATCTGATATATTCTTCCCATTGAAGTATTTTCTTTTTATCTAATATGAATGTTCCATCCTTGGATTGTATACATCCTGCTGACCAGCATGTCTTTTGTCCTGTTAGTTCCCATATTTTTTATTCATATCTCCTTTATTAGTTATACTCAATCTATACTCCTGCATATTTGTCATTGAGCCATTCCACTTTAGTCTGCCTGCATTTGCTCCTTATATCTCTGTGTAGTTTTCTGTATTCCATTCCATGCCTTGGCATTGTTTTCTGTTTCTTTTGCATCATGTTTAAAATCTCATCTGTGATCCACTCATTTTTCTTTCTAAGTTACATGTCTTTTACTGATGTCACTAACACATCTTTTCGTGCATCTCATTTAGAGTTTCCATTTTCAGTTTTCCCTTTGTATTTTTTTTACACTGTCTGTGAATTTTTCCTGCAGGTTGAGGTTGTTCACAAGTCTGTTGTATTGCAGTCCAGGTGCTGCACTAGGCTTCTTCAGTCTCCGAAGTTTCATCCTTAATTTACATATAACTCGGAATTGGTCACTTTCACAGTTGGCACTTGGATAAGGTTTTTCAGTCAGTTAAGTACCATACATGAAACACGCTTGGGTAATCATGTCTCAAAAGAGACATGACTGACTGGGCAGAACAGAAGATTATCCCGCAGTAGGTTGCCATTGCTTTCCGCGGTAGACTGGTTGCCAACCAAGGCTATAGAACCCAATCTGTCCTGCTATTTAGCCCATAACTGGAAGGAAGAGACGGATTAATACCTTTCCCAAGGGTATTTGCGCGTAAGTGAATACAATGGATTCAACTGGAATATGGATAAGGTTTGCAATGACTAAATGCATTCCTAATTGCTCATTCCGAAAAACAAGAGATGTAACTGTTACAAATATTATTTAAAAACATTTCACTTCCAATATATCAATGGTGTGCCAGTGAAATACCTTAATTCTTTAAAAAGCATTAGGTTTCTAGAACTTATTTTACAAATATTTGATAGAATGGGACCTTTAGTAATAAGATTCCTCTGAGGAATGTGAAAAAGTATAACCCTCTTGATCATAGCAAAAGATTAAAATACTGAAGAACATCATATTATCTGAATGTTGTAAAGTCACTGAATTGAATCATCTTTAAGTTGCAGAAGTACACAAAACTTTTATACATTAATATTAGTTTATTTCAGAAGTATTTATTATAGTCTTGATAAAGAACCTAGGCTATGTTAGGAATTCTGTAAGGATTAAGTGAGGTAAGTATTCCTTATTAACTCATCTAGTTATTACTATTTATTATTAATATAATGCTAAGTGATTTTGTTATTTAATATTAGGATTATTTACTTCCCATTGAAATGATATATTTATCTTTGTTATGATGAATATCGTTTTTAATTATCTTGGAATGTTATATTATACAAAATAACATTTAAAAAAATGGAGGTGAGATTAAATTTAAATATCAAATAATATTAATATTTTTAATAACATGGACAAAGTACCAGGTTGAAACTTTGTAACAATATTTTTTTTTTATATTTATAACATTTCAACTCATCATTTAAAAGAATTGATATGTTTTTCATTAGATTATTTTATAATTTTATCAAAGTTTCTTTTGGATCTTTTTTCTAAAAAATCAAATATTAAAAAGGACTAGAGGTTTTTAAGAATGCAATTAAAAAAGAAGTTTTTAAGAGTGTAAATGCTTAATTGGGAGGTAAAAATAACAGAAATATAACACAGAACCTAGAAATGTATTTTAATGAAAGCTTCTGTAGTATTTCCAATAAAAAATATTCACATGAAATTTTTTGCCATAATAAATTTTAACTTGACAAGTTTAACAAAAAGAAAATATTTTTCTTTCTTGTCAGTAAACTTATGCTGTTTCACAAGAACATGAAAAATTTTCCATTTTAATTCATAGAAAATGATGGAAAAGAAGGACACGTGACAAAAGAGCCAGTCAGTCAGTCTCTTTCTCTCTCTCACACACACACAAAATTGTATTTTTGAATTGACTAAAACTCTGATAGACATCCATAGCTTATGGGTGTCCTAAATTTGCCAAATACAAGACTGACTTATGAATGTGATTCCCCCCTTATTAAGTAAACAAGTTTCACTCATTTAACTAACATAAAATACTATACTCATCAAAAACAAAGTTTTTAATTGAAATGTTCTTTAATAACTTATTTAACATTTTGTTCCATTACCTTCTGCCATCTTTCAACAAACTTCCAAAGTACTTCTTCAAAAAAATGTTAAATCTCTGCTTTAGTTATCTTTTACAATTTTCAAGGAAATTGAAATGTTTTCATTAAAAGATTTTTTTAAAAAATGCCAGAACAAATAATCAAAAAGTGCAACATCTGGTGGCTACAATAGATGAATGAAATCTTCCCAATCACATATATAACAAATTTGAAACATAGAAACATTCAGACTAGCATTATCCTGATGAAATATTACACCCTTTCTATTAACTGATTCCAGATGAAAGATTTGTGTTAACAGCTTTCAATTGGCTTAATAGGGAGTAGTATTTATTTGAATCAATCATTTTGTTCTTGACAAGAACTATATAGTAGTGAAATCTCTTCAAATCCTTCCATAAACACATCTTTGGATAAAAATCAGCCTCTAGTACCATTAGTGGTGGCTCATTTCACTTTTATCTTTTATGTTCCTAGTTGTTGAAAAGCAGTCACGTAATAGTAATTAAAACTGCTTCAAAGTGGAACATTTTCATGTCTACATTGCACACAGTTCATTAGGTTTTCTTTTGTCTGCTCGTGGACAATATATCTCAAGACCCACTGGATGAATTCAGATAAAACTTTCAGGGATGATTGGTCTCATAACTGGCACTAATTTAGTAACAGTAATGACTAATTTATCATTATAAGAATTGATAATAGCTATAAGTACTTAGATTGATACTTATTTTTTGATATCTCATGACTGGACACATGTACAACTCTTTTCGCTCCACCTAATCTTTCACTGACAGACAGACTTATTTCTCTATTTTTTAATTAATTACACTTTGACCATTGTTCTCTTTGAATACTTTGAGAGAGACAGGCCTGTTGTTACTTTTCAGGCTTCATTTTAAGTGTGCATTTAATTTTGAGAGCAGTTGAGTTCATTCTTTGTTTTTCACTCTTGAGAGCATTCAAGTTCATTACAGTTATTATTTCTCATTTTAATAATCATCTCTTGCTAATCACTGAGATGCAAAGATTTACAATCTTTGAGTGTTATTATTATCATTATCATCATTATTATTTTGCTTACCTTACACTAAAGAGACTAGTACAACAAAACTGGTGCAAATGAATTTCAATACTTGATTTGAATATTTTCTGTATGTTGGCTATCTACTACTTTATATAACATGGAAAATTTTGAAATAACATTTTAGAACATTATCAACTTTGATTTACCCAATCATGGATCATTCTTCAGAAAGAAAGCTACAGGACAAAACTTTACAAAACACTTTTGATGTCTGCAATCATCTACAGTACCTTCTCCATAAACCAGATAAAAACTTTTATTCCATTTTAGCACTATTTTTTACCTGTGGGTTTAGATGTTTGCATAATAATAAAAAAATATACTTTCTTCCTATTTCCAATGTTTGCATCAATAAACAGAATAATGCTAATTTTGATCATTTTTTAACTGCACATTGATATGAAGCTGTCACAATTAAATCAGCAGTGATATCTTTGGATTTAGTTAAACTAAATTCTAATAGTATCTACCAACAAAAACAGAAAAAACATTTTAGACAACCCAATATGATAGATAGATCAAGACAGAAAAAACATTAAATGGTAGGTATCCCAAAGCTTCTCAATCTAGGCTATTTTATATTCCTTAAATATACTCTTATACTAATTATATTACTTACTTAGATAAGAGTATATGATATATGGATAGTCTCTGATATACACATTGCAAAATTATCTTTTATCAAAAAATAATACACCAGTAATAAAATATACAAGGACCTACTCTATGCATGTATAACAAAACTAACATTTGGTTAAAAATTACAGCTTTATTTGTAAAAAATTATTTTAAGATACATTAATATTTTATAAACTCTTATGGGCATATTCTAAAAAATTAGTAAGTTCATTTGGGCAATTAAAAGTTACTTAAGTGAACTAGTTATATTTATATATTCTTGTAGATTACCTTAAGATTCAGTCACAACATTTAATAAAATGAACATTGTCAAAATTTAGAAAGTGGGTTTAACTGAGATCCTTTTCTAGCACACCCTGATATGCAATATATAGGATATTTTTAAATAAATATATTTATCAGATGCATTAAAAGGGAAAATGTCAGTAAAAAAAACAAAACTATCTTCTAAAATTCAAAATGGCATACTAAAATTTTTATGTGCATACAGATCTGATAGTTTAATCTTGAGATAATACTAAATGAACATCCATCATACTGATAATGACCAACAATAATAACGATGAATCTAGAAATATTGATTTTTATTTCATGACTCAGACAGACATCAGTAGTGAACTTAGATGTTTGATTTCACCTTAGAAGAATAACTGGGTTAAATCAAAGAAGCAGTGTGTGTGTATATATGCAAGAAAATCCTTCAATTGTTCAGGTTTCCGGGACAGTACAATAAGTTCAGATTAATGCATTGACCTGTTATGTGTTTTTTTTTTTTTATATAGGTAGTATATTAATCAATAGCAAAGAATTAACATACAAAAGAGGATCATCTACAGCAATAAACTAAACAGCCAACTTGGGTGAATAAATACTTTGTGCAATTATTAAAAAAAATCACCCACATCCTAAAAGGACATAGGAGAGAAAGATTTTAAAGCATCCACTTGGATGGTTTAAAATCTTTAAAAGGGATTGTCATTCAAAAAATATATTTTCTCTGATGTTCTAATTATAACACATAATTTAGAAATATCTTATTTATAACAGTAGACAATTTTTAAAAATTTAGTTTTTATTTATTTATTTCACTTGAGATAGGTTTACAGAATAAGAGTCACAGTTTCTGTGAATATATGGAGAAAATAATGGTTAACCTTAGACATGAACATATTAAGATTGTAATGATCAAAAAATATCTTCTTGGGAGTTGGTTCCATATAGCAATGGTTTGCAGGAAAAAGCTGTTCAAGTGGAACTTCTCACCAATGGAATATGGAGAGACTGAGAGTGGTCCTCTAAAACTAAAATGGATCATACTTTCTCAAAAGCAGAAACAAGAAAGAAAAACTCTTTCCTCATGTTTTAACTCAGTTCTTTAAAAATACTTTATTTAATATATATCTTAAATATATACAGTTCAACCTTTTTTATTTGAACATTTATTTTCTGCTACAACAAAGGCTGGATTTATAATAAACTTTTAATAGTGGTGCAGTTGTTATGGCTTCATTTTTACATAGAATGAAAAAGAGATGAGCCGTCTTCAAATTCATTTCTTGCATATTGACTGAATAATATTCTTGATATTTTAAATGATAACATAATAGTTAATGTTAATACAGTTTTAAGTCATTTATATTTCTTTAGTATGATTCAGCTAACTTGGTCACTAACTTGACCTTCCCAAAGTTGAAAGTATTGATGGAGCACATAAGATATGTAATGATCTCTGAATTTAGAAAGGGAAAAGTTGTAAAAACAATTAACAAATATTCATGTATAAATTCTTGAAATGAAATAAACTGTTGAAGATTGTTTGGTAGTTTGAAAGCTGACTTCAGCTAAAAAAAAGGATGTGCAGCAAACATTCTGTTGAGTTTAACAATGACCTATTTTATCTGAAATCAAAAGAAATAGTGCTGCTAGGGTTGATGAATTTACACAAAAACTGAATTCAAGCCAAATATTCAACAGTTTGCTATCATTTGCAACAACTTGTGGAGCATTGCACAAATATCCAAAATGCATCTGATATATTGCTCACATATGAGGAGGTGCTTAAAAATTCATAACCTATGTCACAGAACCTAACTAGATGATTAAACATAAGAATTGTTTTTCTTTTTTAATTCTTTCTTGGTTGGGTTGAGAACTTCTCAGTCACCCTCATACATAATTTGAATCAAGAATAGATAATATATTCTTACTAAAAAGAAAGAAAACAGAGTATCATAATATATTCCATTTTATTCAGTCACTATACAAATTGTCTCATATTTCATAAATATAAAAAATAACACTAATTAGTTGTCCCACTGGATAGATTATTACTTGTTAGTTTTTCAAGCTACTAATAATTTGTATCTCTCAATCATATTTACATAAATTAAAATTATATAACTATTATAATAAATTTTATAGATTGCTCTCAATCATATGATGACTAACTAATCTCAAAGATTATTACTACTCAACTGATTTCAATTCTGACTTGATATTCACTACTTTCACTAGACTAAGCTAAGTTTAGTAAATAATTATGAGCATAAACACATTTGTACAATTGAATTGTTATTATTTATAAAAATAACTGTAAAACAATGTACAAATGTAGATCTAAAATATAAAATGTTCAAATTGACACATTTTCACAAAACAGAAATAATGGTCTCCTTCCTAAAAGAGGAAGTTATCATTGCCAAGAGTTGCATCCATTAAAAAAAAATGCTGAGATAGAAACTAAAGTTTGATGCCACAAAATCAGCAAAGTCAGCTAACAATCATAATGTGCATTGCCTTTTAAGATTTTTCTTCTATGTATCTTGTCCCTTCAGGTCATTGGCAATCATGGCTCTCAGCAGTTTCCTGTCCTTTATAGTTCTTAATAAATTTTGTCTTTATTAGTTCTCTTAAACTCTGTTCTGCCAACCACTTACACAAGCTTGCTAGGTAGTTTATGCATTGTTTTCCTCTGTGTTTTTGTTTTTTGTTTTCATACTTTTGTCCTTAATATGTCCCACGAGTCTCAAATATTCCAAGCACTCTTTCCTCGTTATATGCCCTAGAAATTCTAATTGTCTTTTTCTAATTTTTAGTATAAATGTTCTTTTCATTTCCATATTCTCTAAAACTTCATCATTGCTTACATGTTCACACAGTGATATTCTTATCCTTCTGTAGAACATTTCATCTGTAAGGAAATTGTTCAGCAGTCACTGCTATGTAGAAAAACTGAAATTACATGACAGTTCAATAGTCTTTTCTTTATTTTAACAAAATTTTCTTGTATCTATTTTCCAACCTCTTAATATTGATAAAATGATAATCATGATATTAGAGATATCAAACAAATATTACATTATTACAAGAGAAGTTTATCATTTTTTAAATACCAAAATATTTTCATAAATATATCCATAGATAGGAAAGGGGGCATAAGTAGTAAATTTCTGTGATAAGATGGTTAATAAATTCTCGAATTCAGTTCCAACTGAATAAATGAAACTCGCAAACAATAACTCATTTATTTTCTAAGAATCTGAAATACACATAAGTGGGGATTGACTTTGCTGTACACCTATTTGATAGTTGCAATCATAAATTATTTATCTATTTTCTTGGTAAAACCAACTCATGAAATATACACCTGATGAATAATGTTGCTATCAAGACATTGAAGAGGGCCTAATAAATTATTTTCTGTAATTTTCATACTATTACTTTTCATATCCATTTATGAAACAATGGCATCAACAAGTTTCTTTGATTAACTTCTGAGTGAGACTAAGCAACAAACAAACAAATTAATAATTAAATATATATTTACTTAAATAATTAAGCAAATAATTTTCATATGAACAGCTTTGTCATTTATTTTTTGTGAATGTATTGTAGGTTTCAGAAATGTCAAGAATAACATTTTATTTTTGAGGATATAAAATATTTTCAGAATTTTTTTTTTTCAATTTTAGGAAATACTGGTCATTATTTTCATATATTTTTTTCTTTTTAATCCTTTCCAGTTCTTTTAATTTTTTCAATCTTAAAAAGAATTGTTATCAAAAAACTATTTACTAAATAATTTGTTCTACCAGCTGTTATCTTTCAACTTAATTCCCATTGTTACCTGACAGCAAAATGATAGATGCCTTCTCCAAAAAATCTATCTTTAAAAAGATAAAAATATCACTAAAAGACTTGAAGATGCTAACATCTTATTTTAAACAAACTAGAATCTCAAATAGTTACATAAAGATAAAAACATTGCTTTAACTCTTAGGTTAGTCCTAATAATGATTATTTTTTCAATCTATTGTTGGAATAGACTTTCTATGGGTGAGACTATCAAAATGCTACCTTTTTATTGAGAAAATTGTAGAACATAATATCAAGATACTTAAAATTTGTTCAACAAATTTGAACAATACCAAGCATCAAAATCCAATTTTAAATCTAGAGTTTACAGAATATAATTTACAATGCTTCAAAGATTAGAAAGTGCAATTTTAAATTAATGAGATAAAATGAAAAAAATGCAGTTAATGGATTAAAATAACTATTTTTATTTCATTATTACATGCTTTGCTCTCTGAATCTTGGATGTCATATTTACATGTACTCTCCAGCCTTCTTCAGGTAGTTATTATTATACTTGTTAACCTTCTTGAAATTTTGAATTTATTCAATTTATGAGTGTAGATTGTTCTCATTCTGTTTTCCATGTTTAGATAATATTAGTTAATAATTTTATTCATCTTTGTATCACTTGTCCATTTTTTTAACTAAACCAGAGAATGTGACATTTTAGCACCACCAGACTCAGAGATTGAACTCACAACTATCGGAAAACCAGATATGCTTTAACCCACTAGACCTTATGTTTCTTGGACAAACCAGTGGTTGTCAGAACACAAAAATTTCATAACCTTTTATAACCTGAGTTGAGATGTTAGTTTTAAAGCTCCAAAATTACATGGCTTAGTGAATTAAAGAAAGCCAGAGGATACAACAGCAAAAATGTTGTATCATGACCAAGATGAACATTCTTGTCCAAATATTAAAGCATATACATAATAACAATTATTTATATCAAAACTTCCAATATAAATTCTCATTTTGCACATATGGTTTATTTTTCAGTGTTAACTATATTTATGACAGAGAGAGAGAGACCCCCCCCACCCCAGTGAATTTATTAAACAATAGTTCTAAAGGATTGAGATGAAGGTACTACTTAGTTGAGTAGAAGGGATTCCAGAGTAATACCAGAAATAAGCTTTTTTTTATAATTATTTCTGGGGTTGAGTTATTAGTTAATTCAGTGTAATAATTCCAGAGTGATTAGCAGACAGTTTCATTAAGTAAAGTTTATGATAAATGGTGATTCAGTAAAAAGTATGATAAATAAATCCTGGGTGGTATGAAGTACTAAATCCAGCCAAGTTCGCAGATGAGATAAGTGGTTATGGCAAGACTCAAGTGGAAGATATCTACAGAAAACCACCAGGAACTCCAAATTCATTTTTAGTTCCACTTGAGAAATAGTCTCCTGCAGAGATTCAGAGATTAGGCGAACACGGCAGACAAGGCAGAACGCAGCGAAAATGATTGGGTGAATCGACTAGTCTAGTCTATTGGTTGTCATGTACCAAGGAGTCTGATCCAAACTAAGAGACAGAGTCTGTAAAAATCTAAATAACTCTGTCAACAAAGCCGAGAAGAGAAACTGCTATGTTGTTGTGCATAGACAAAGATCCAATAAATTACCTCCCTTAGATCAGTTGGATTTATATCGGACTGAGTGCGTCTTTCTCTCTCTCTGTCACTTTCCAACACAAACGAGTGAATCTTGTTAACACACTTTGTATTTGTGTAATTTCTTTGGTAGTGACATAAAAGCAATAATCTTAAAAGACTCTTTGTACAGGAACTGGAAGTGTTGCTTATATTTCTTTTTCCTTATGTTTTTGCGGTTGCGACAATGACTTAGTCTGCACGAATAGGGATTTCTTTCAGCGTGGAACCTAGCCATTTCATCTTTTACCATCGAACCATCCTGAAGGACCCAGAAACTGCTATTCAGATCAAAAATTCACAACATGACAAATGGTGGGGGTCTCTTCAGCTCACCGGAGGAGGACCGAGTGGTTTTAATTTTTATCAACCAGAACCAGCAGAGAGATTGGACATAGTTGCCGGTGGCAGGGCTTCTACATTAGATATTAAAGAGATTGCTAAATTTGGCACAATACACACAAATTCTTAAACTGTTTTCATACTTAAATAAAAAATAAAACTTGAGACATTTGATGTAAATACTATTTTAGCTAAAATATATTGATAATTAAAACTCTAGTATTATCTACTAAGTTGAAGATAATCAGAAAGGACGTAAAAATAGTAACATTTCGTTTAAAACATTCAACAAAGCAGTCACCAAAGAGAAACATTTTACACTATAGTTAATAAAAAACACTCAAGACTTAATAACATGAAAGTCAACTATTTTTAAGACTATTTTGTATCACATTATTAAGATAATTTAAAACATTTATAAATCACTTTCTATTTGCATTTATAACACTATTAAAATGATATCATATTGCTGATTAATGATACACAAATATGTTCAATGATTCAAATATAAACAAAGATGCATATACTCAGATGATTGCTTGCATACTTATATAGTCATATAATTAAATTTGAGACATGCATACATACATGTATTAGCAATCAAATATTCATTAAACAATTCTGGTACAGGGTACAGTTGCAAAACTGTAAAACTTATATCTAATTTAGATATAAGTTACTATCGAGGAATTGTAAGCCTAGTTTATTACCACTACTCCAAAATTAATGTCTTTTCCAGAATGGATATTTGTACCATGTAGATGTAAGGATTTTTTCAAATAGATTAATATACTAATTGCAAAGAAGTATTTCATAAATTATATAAGTGGAGAGTGTCTGCTTGCTTTGAAATGGACTTTAACATGCAAATATTTCTGCCATCAAGGAAGACAAAATACAAGAGACTAAAACATATGCAAAATAGAAAGTTTCATGTTCTTTCTAGAAGAGTGATTATTTCAAATATCCCAATCCATGATCAAAATTATTGAAAACAAAGAAAAATGCAACAAAATTAAACCAAAGATAAAAAAAATAAGGTTAAAAATCAATGACAAATGAAAATGAATTAAAAAAATAATAAATAAAACAAGTAGTGAACTTGAATGCAAGGTTTAATAATTTTGAATTATAATTTTGTACTTATATGACTGATTTTTATCTTTCTTTTAAACAAGAATCAATCAAGCAGAATAATTTGATTGCTGATATTTGTGGTAAATGTAAAAATGTCATAGTGAAAGTATATTTAGATCAAAACCAAACATTAAAACACAAATAATGATATTTTCTATAATCTTCTTTATCCTCTCTCAGAGATTGTGCCTGGCTAAAAATAATCAGTTCAGAATCTTACAAAATGCTGCATAAAAATACAAGAATTACACAAAAGTCTCATATTTTAAAATAGAAGCAGCTTCTATTTTAAAGTATGAAACCCAAATCTTTTACCCAAACTACAGCTTTGGAATGCACACCAGAAGTAAAAATAAAATAAAATGCAATATTTTATTGAATTCTCAAATGCAATGGTTCAAATGCAGAAGATTTGATTGTGGATTTCACTATAAATTCTAACAGAAAGCTTGTTATTTAAAACATAAAAAAATATCTATATAAATATCAATTAGTCATAAAATAAAGGAATAAAATATACACCTAATCCTAAAATCATTTGTCTTATTAAAACAAAAAACAGCAAAAACAAATTCATGAAATTATATTATTAATTTTTATGCTAAAAAACAGTAAAACAAGATATTGATCTCAAAATATTTATATAAATAAATCAATTTAATTTCCATAAGGCTTCAAATGTGTCTGGCACACTTAGACTAATCTCATTAGACATACTCCCTCCCAAACCCATTTGGTCTGCTTGAGTGAATAAAATGATATTGTAACCTTAATTTATTTTGCCTTTTTATCACACGTCCTATCAGTACATTGGGCAATAGTTTTTGTTCATTATAAAATACAAAGTTATTGGTTTACATCTCATCATTTTTATCATATTTTTGGTGAATTGATGGCAATGTTTTGGAATCATTTTTTTTAAATGACTATAATTAAAAAATGTTTCAAATTATAGTAATAGTATTTTCTGAATAATCATTAGTAGTAATAGTAGTATTAAAGTTTTGTGCTACACATAAAATATTTTGTATATTTCTATCGTTAGGTTATCAAATATACCAACACTAAAAATGAGAACTGACATTTAGATTAAATTGTATTTGATTCCACCATATCGGGTAATTTTAAAAGTATAAAGTGTGTCATTGCATTATGTCATAGTAATAATTCTAGTTTATGTCACCAAATACAGAAACTACTTCAGCTGAAAAAGGAATTGAGATACTATGCCATCAGCCTATGAAAGTAGTTGTCAACCTCAGTAAATACCTGTTAAGTACCTTTGAGAAAGAAGTGCTGAATAAATGTCTCAAATTCACAACCACCATCAAGCAAGTCCCATACTTAGACATCATAGCCACTATTGAGGAGACACTTTTGATTATCCATTAAGCTCAAGTTGACAAGTTGAGATATAAAGTGAGACATGCACTAAAGAAAGCCAAGCCTCTCAAATCAAACATCATAAGAGGAAAAATGGCTATCAAAACTCTGCACATGATACCAAAACCACCACACTGCCAGCAGACAAGGAAAAGGTGACTAAAGGTAATGGTGATGTTGAATAAGTTGGAATACACTGAAAAATTACCTAGCCTACTTGGATGGTACCTACAAGGTAAAAACATCTGAACGTGAAAACCAAAAGAAAGCAATCATAAAACAAAACCAAGGATTATTTTATAATGTATCAATATTGTAATCAAGTATCTGTCTTTATACAAATAGTTGACAATGTAACAGTAAGCTACCACATATGTACAGCTTTCATAAAATTCCCAAAGAGAGTATTCCACTGAGACCAATAATCAGTTGTTGAGGTTCAGCCTGACATCCACAACAAATTCTATATAATTATAATCTAACCACTAACAGGTATCTGTTCTACATAAAGAAATATATCCACTTTGTGAACACCATCAAAGATGTTCCCATTCATATCAAATAGATGTTAAACTTGGACATTGTAAGCCTATTCATCAAGGTCCTCAGATGAAGCTCTATTGGTGGTTTGAAATAAATTAGAACCAAAAGTCTTATTGATGGAAACATCATTATTTCCAGTATAGTACTTTGAGGAAATTGTTATGGAAACGTCATCACTTAAAGCCAACCATGTAGTTTAGTTGCATGGATGACACCTTTATACTTAGTGCTGCTGGATCATGTGAACTCAATATGATGTTTCATACAGTATACAATGGAAAAGTAAGCAGAAGATTCACAGGCTTTCCTGGATGTACTAATAACTCAGACAGAGCATTGGTTCAAAACAAGTATATGTTATAAGCCAACATTCACAATACATTCCCAACATCCATACTGTGTCAAAAAAGGAGTTATCTACTTCCTATAACATCAGGCATAAGTGGTATATGCCTAGGTTATTACCTATGACAATGACATATACCAAAAAGAGATGATCAGCATTTAATTTACCCTCAAGGTAAAAACTACTCTGCAAGAATATCATGGATTTGCTATGAATATATCAGGACAGTATTCAAAAACAGTTTTACTATTCAGAGATATCTCTCCTAAATGAAAATTCTTTTGGAAGAAAACATGACCAATAACTTTTGTGTATTTCATTACATGCTGTTAAGTCAAATATAGCCAACCATGAAAAGTAAGAAATGGAAATTTTACAGATATTTTACTTCAAATATTCATAAAAATATATTCAGTAAATGATTTGTTTCAGCTCTCACAACACTGATAATCTTCATGAATACAAATCTAATCAATGAATAAATTTTTAATCTTTAACAAATATATTAAAAAATTAGATTAAAATCTAAAACAGGTATTGAAATCATATGTTCTGAATTTCTAAAGTTCACTCAAATAATTCATTTTTTGTTACAAATATTAATAGGAAGGTCATATGTAAGTACTGAAGCCATTAACTGCAGATGACAAATTTCTATCAACTGTGAATGATGAAAATTTCTGCCACAGTTAACGGATTAACAGTGTTTCATTACAAAATTATAGATAAAATAATATCAAATTGATCCAAACATTGATAATATTGAAGGAAAATATATTTTCAGAAATTAAGTCTGATCACAGTTCCTGAAATTTGAAAAGTTAAAATATTTAAATACAAGGTAGTTATAATATTCTATTAATAGAAACTAATCATTAGTATGTTTAGTCATATTTTATAAAAATGTACACAATGGTAACGAGGCTTAATTTAAATTATGAAATAATAATCATGCTTTCATAATTGCATCTGGACCTACAAATAGAAAACTGATTTATAACGGGTTCTTTTATTTTAACTTGCTACAAAAAATGAAATAGAAAGTAACAAGTAAAAAGGTACAATTTTGAAATGTTAGTATTTTGATTCAAAACAAAGTAATAAAGGATCAAAAGAGAAATTAAAAATGACATTTCTTTTTAACAAATACTTTGAATTGATTTAATATAAAATGAATACTTATGTTTTTGTTCTTTTTAATAATGAAAATTCCTTTTTTCTCAGGTGCAAATATATCTAAAAAAATATTTCAAGTTTTGAGAGTATCAAACTTAAAGCAATAATATGAGACTTTTTTTTGTTTGCTTTGCACATTTTTTCTCTTGAAACTATTTGTTCTTTTTATTTGCAATTCAATGTATGTTTAATTATTAGTTATAATAATAAATGACAAGTCATTTAACACAGATTCTTTTTTCAATTTCCATTTTAAAATTTTCTTATCAAAACTATATTCACCAACAGACCAGTGCAACCTCTTTTCAGTTTTAGACAGTCAAGAACTCAATACTATAATCTGAAAGTGTACAACATATTTGCTTGTACAAAAAGAATTTGTGCTTTAAACTGCATAACTCGCAAGTGCTGATGCTCAATAAATGTCTTACTTGTTTTTCTTTATAAATTCAAAAGACATCAGAAAAAATTCAGACTCCATACAATCTAGTGTTTAAAAACATAAATAATACAAGGTCATGGTAATTAAATCAAATATTGATTATACAGAATATCTGTTGAACATTATGCTTGAGCATAGAACAAAGCTAATTATGGTATTATAGCAGTAAAATAATCCATGTGATTAAACATCAAATTATTCATCATTAATCTTGTTTAATACACTTACTTATGACCCAGAACATTAGCAAACTACAATAAAGTGAAAATTCATTTGAAGACATGATGTAACTGCAGATATCCAGAAAATATTTTATCTCCAGGAAAAGAAATTCTTATCTTTATCCTTCAAAGAATAAAGGTGTTGGTTATATTAGAAAGAAACAGACCGATGAAAACTATTTTCCAGATTTAAAAAAAAATATAATTTTCACTTTACCTTTAAACTTTTGAAAAGCATCAATTGATTTTTTTCTTGTTATTGTTGTCTTTAAAGGAAGCGCAATAAATGTAATCTTTTGTAGTCAATGAAAATTGAAAACACAAAAATAATGATAACTTGATGTTTATTTTCAACTTCTGTAAACTGCTTTTCATAGCCAATCAAAAATGTTTGATTGAACACTAAGAGAAAAGCTCTTAATCTTGTTTTAAAATATGACTTTTTCTTCTCTTAGGTAAATTTGTATCACTGACAGAACTTATTAATATAAATGTCTCATCAAGCAAAATTTATTGGAATTAATTCAGTGATCAAGAACTGTCAAAAATTAAGATAAAAGCCAATAGTAAAATCATTTATAATAATTTTAAGTTTAAAGTAAATCAAATGTGATCAGTTGAGCAGTATAGATTGTTACATTTCTAAAAGATTAAAGAATTATCCAGTTTAAATTCTGTTGAACAGCTTATCTTGTTTAAATTTTGTTTCAAATTAATTTAAGAATATTTATTACAAATGTTTTCTCAAGATACCATTTCAATCAATCTTAGCTTGATTATTTATTAGTATATAATTATTTTCAATGCATTTAGAATATAATACATAATAAATAACAGGGAAATAATTATGAACTTACAAAAAATGATCAATGGCAACTGCAAAAATTACAGCAATAATTGAGAAATAAGAGGAATTTTCTTGACAGGCAATTGTAATAAACTAATAGCTAAAATTTTTTGTATGAATGACATTATAAGATATGTGTTAAATAAATACCAAATTTAAATATATGAGAATTTATTTTAATCCTGTTGTACATAAATTGACATAAAAACATCATTTTTTTGTTCAGTAAATTTTTTTTATTTGTTATAATGATAAAAATGAGAAATATCTATTTCAAATTCAATTAGAAGTTTTAAAATCATTCGTGGCAAACATTTCAGTCACTTATAATAGTGTTATTTCATTTGAATTAAATAAAAAGATAGCTAACATTTGGTTCATTTTTAAGGGGGAAAAGGTAAATCAAAAGCTATTAGCTTCTAAAAAGGCTCGCATAATAGAAATCAGTTCAAATTTGTCAACATTCCTAAAATTAGTTTCTTTTAGCAAAATGCCTGTAACTTAAAATTAACAAAAAAGAAATGCAGTCATGTACATTTATTAAATTTTGATCATTTTAAAAGAAATAAATCATTGTGGAAATAGCAAATACTGACTAGCATGCAAAACATATGTACAATCATAGATAAATATTCCAGACAGAAAAACTATATATTTCTTTTCTTTCATTCAGTAATTCATTTTTGTTTGGGAATATTGCAAATCGCTTGAAGACACCACATGGTAGAAACCTAGATCGTTTAATAACTTGTTTACAAATTATATATATATATATAATGAGAGGGAGAGAGAGATAGAGAGTGAGGAGTACATTGCATAATCATTAAAAAAGTAAATTCTTTTACACAGCCAATTTTTCAATATAATATCTTTCTTTGTCAATATACTTAATTTTATCGTAACTATTAATCCTGTAGATCAAACAGTTAAATGTTTCAATTCAAAATTCAGCTAACTATATGCCAGGCTACAGATATATTGAGCCACTATTATGCATGCGTGCACATGCATACACACATATGCAGGCATACAAGAGGATGCTGAAAGGTTCACAAACCAAAAATTTGATCAAATATCTAAATAAAATGTTTTTGAGGAGAGGATTTCTTGTTCAAAGTGAGAAATTTTCAGTACCTCCTTATAAACCCTGTTTACATGCCATAGTTGCAACAATATCTCTTTTATCTATTAAATCAAAGATACCCCCATGTAGTTGAGTTCATTTCTACAAGTGAAAGAAAGGCAAAACACTTGCATTTGTATATTTATTTTTAATTTTATCTATATTAGCTTTTCTCCACTTCAATACAGGACTTGGGCCTTATTCCAATGTGTATCTGGCAGGGGAAGTAATGGGCCTAATTTTTTCATGGTATAATGGCAGGTAGTTTGAACTCAGAGTTGTCCTTCTCTTAAACTAGTTGATCTACCTGGGCTAAAAAGATTAGTCTACCCAACTATTTCGCTCACTGCTGAGGAAGAAGAGATGATTCATGATTTTTCCAAAAGCATTAGTGTGAAGTGAATGCAACAACCTCAGTTGGAATATGAACTTGGCTTGCCATGTTCCCACCCATACATACTCAGCTCTTATATATATAACAATTACATAAATTCTGTATACTGTTAAATTATAGAAAATGTAAAAAATGAATTAGATGTATCAAGAAACATGATAGGATATAGAAATTAGGTAAGGCATAAGGAGATTAGCTATAAAGCTAATAATGGTAATGCTATGAAAATCCTTAAAATATTTAATAGCTAAAAGATAGAAGTGCATGTTTTAAACATTGATTGGTTGGTTGGTTAGTCAGTTTAAAAGATTCAAGTTATACAAAGCTTTATGACTGTTAGTGCTTCCATCAAAATAAATGCCAAGTTTAAGGAAGAGATAATTCTTTTACTTTTCTTCAACAGATGGAATATAACAAATATTTAGGATAGATCTAAGATTTCTCTGGTCATGTGCTATTCAAAACTGGAAGTACTTTATATACTGAACAGTGACTATATTATGAAACTATTTACAAAATTATTTTGTAAAAATTAAAATTTTTATTGCAAATCATTTCAGATCAATATTAATTTTATTAAATAAATGTCAGACATATTTACCAAAGAGCAAATTCACTTCAGATCAAATATGATAAAATGTCCATCTCAGATTTATTATCCTTACAACATAATTGAAACTTTATCAAAGTATTCTCAAAAATGTTTAAAAATATAATATATTATGCTTATTAACTCTCTATTTAAATCCTTCAAAATGCCTATTTCTCTTGCAATAACTCAAACAGATAACAACTTTTAATAATGAAATTTCTCACATACACAAGGAGACAAGACTAAAGCAATAGGATATTTGTAAAACTAATCATTAATTAATTAATCTGTATGGACAATATGTCGTATATGGAAACTAAGCCATAAGTAGCTTAGTCATGACAATGAGATGTGCACAAAAATAAATTAAAAAAATATATAAAAAGTGTGCTAACTCTCATACTGTCAATCAAATAATTAAATTTACTACTACAAATGTCTTGAGAATTCACTAAAAACTGTATTACTAAAGCATATATTATATGGTTTTGAACAAAATGAGATATAATAGATCAGTGAAATGTTTTAAAGTATCATGAGGAAATAATATTCATAATGGAGGCAGTTTATTCCTCAACAAATTTTCTCACTGATTTTATCAAAAGAATTTTCTCTCATTCATACTTTATAAACATCCAATTTTCTAAATTTACAAACTTCTCAATTCATGCTTCAACTCAATCATAAATATTGAGATTTTTAGCTTTCAAAACATTATGGCAAATAAAAAAATATCAAATACTCATGAAAAATACACTCATTTTATTTTGTTATCTATTTCCCTTTCATATATTTTTTTTTAAATGTATCCTGCTAACAAATATAAAAATAACTTGGTGATTATTATCATAAAATTTTAGCATGGTATAAGAAAGTGGTTCCTATCTTTTTTTTGGCCATGCCCCACATAAAGAATCTTTAAAGTCCTGATGCTCTACTCCACCCCATGACATAATTCTTTTGATTCAAAAAGTTCCTATTTATGTGGAGAAAACCTAAAAGGCTATTAACTTGGTCAAAACAAGCTTCCAAAGAACATGGTATACATGGAAGAGAAAAATAAAAAAAAATTAAAGAATGAATAGACAACAGAAATACTAAGGAAGAAATTACTTAGAAATTGTTAAAAATGAATATATATATATATATATATATATATATATACACACACACACACACAGTATGTGATTACACCTATATATAAATAGACACAAATATTTTTATGTATGCATATAGTATGTGCACCATATGCATTAACTCACAAACACATATAGACTCACTAGAAAAAAATTGACTGTTAATAACTCATTCTCAATCTGCTCCCCTTAAAAATCAAACTGCCCTCAATTGGGAACCACAAGTATAAACTAAGTAGTTAAAGCAGTTCAATTTCTCTTTTCAATTTCTGTGCCAGGAACTTGATTCCATCAATAAAAAAGTAATCTTGAATTTTAAACTCAGAACAACCATCATCAAGTAGAAGAAAATGAAATGCATTAGAATATACTTAAAGAACAATTCCAAGTTGGAAATATTTTCAGAAACCCTATGTAATGAATACATTTAGGAAACTGAGTTTTCTTTATCTAATAAAATATAATGACTGCCAAAAGAATCTTAAGATAAGCACAAAAATTTCACAAAACAATAAGAAAAAGAAATTGAAAATATATCAAAACAAAGTTAAAATAAAAACAATAAAAAACTAGCTTTAAGAAAGTTACAAGAAAAAATATTTGATAAACTTTAAAAGGATAACAAACAAGAAAAACAGATTGACCAGGAAGAGAATTTTAAAGCTGGTGATACAAAGGTAAATAGAAGTCAGTCAAGTGCCATGCGCGATACACGCTTGGGCGATCATGTCTCAAAAGAGACATGACTGACTAGGCAGAAGATTATCCCGCAGTAGGTTGCCATTGCTTTCTGCAGTAGACTGGTTGCCGACCAAGGCTATAGAACCCAATCTGTCCTATTATTTAACCCATAACTGGAGGGAAGAGAAGGATTAATACCTTTCCCAAGGGTATTTGCGCGTAAGTGAATGCAAGGAATTCAACTGGAATTCGAACTCGGTTCCCCGATTTCTTGTTCCGAGCCAATATCCACTGCGCCACAACACACATAAGTATCCAAAATAGAAAGCTGTAAGTTGGGCAAGGAAGTGCATGAAAACTGATTATTCAACAGTGAGTTTTTTTGATGGATGTAGTGTTACATTGGATAGATTTGATCTATCAGCATAACTTAGAAGAGAACAGTGGGGAAATGGAATAATGTTTTAGCCTAGATGATGGTATCAAAATTAATGCTTTTAATGATATGTCATCATTCCAGAGGTGATGTATTTTTGGGGTCTTCCAAATCCAATGTCAGTCAGTTTTGATATTTGATTATCATGGCTAGTTTATACTGCTTTCAATAATTTTGTTTGACTTTTCAGATAGAGAATTGTCAATATACTGTACTTGCTGAGGAAAACAGTGTGTCTAATAACATTTTTAACAACCAAAGACAAGAACAATAGTTTGAATAAATCTAAATATACTCCAATCATGTTAAACAGCTATCAAGACACTGCTTACAACCACAAATATAAACACAGACATGTTATTCAAAAATAGAAATTGTAAGAAATAGATTAGATTTCAAAAACTGACAGCTAATTAACAATGTGTTTGTTTTACTGAATATTTTTTTTATTATAAAACAACTTGGTCTGGATTCTAGAAATGAAATTAATGTCCTAATTTAACCTTTTTTTACATTCACTTTCCAATAAAATCACAAACCTTTTTTTTATTTGTTAATGTTAGAAAGTGATAATCTAAAGTAGAAAATTTTATTGGTATATAAAGCATTATTATTAAATTAAAAAAATGTTCTTTCATACTTATACAAGATCATTTAATGTTTAAGAAACTAAGAAACAAAGCAGTCGATTCTTAACAGAAACAGTAGGAGTTTTATTTTTCTTTATTAAACAACTCTAAAATGTTATACAGTAAGCACCCACTTTAAAAGAATAATTCTTTTACATCATTATCATCAAAGAGGATATCTCATAATGAGGTGGCATTTACTATGTATATAGGCATTTAAATACACCAAACTCTGGATGAGATCATTAGTTAAACAATTGATAATCACTTCTCTGAGAAAAAAAAAACAAAATAAATGGAAGCCTTAATTGCTTGTCCTACAAACTACAAATGCCAGGTTAATTTCTGCTACAACTATAATAGTTGGTTCTGACATGCTTTCAAGCAACAACAACTTATATATCAACACTAGCTCATTACAGTCATAATTTAACAACAGCCCAATAACTCTTTCTCATGTTTATAATATCAAATTCATCTTTCAGTTTAATATTGGACAATGTATAATGTGTTTCAGCCCATGTTGAAATGCTGGTAATATTTTCAATGTCTTACCAAACAAGTATATTTTCTGTTGGAACAATATTGTATCTTTAAATATGCAAGAGTATTTACTGAAAATAAATATATATTTCCCAACTGCATCTTAAATCTTGGCAATTTAAAATTAACTTTGTAAAAATGATAAAATGTATTTTTTTTTTTACAAGCATAAGTATTTAATTATCTCATTTTTAGCTTTGTAATTTTCTAGTGAATGTTTACTGAGATATCAGAAAACTCCTAATTAAAACTAATTATATCATTAACAAAGTCTGAAGAATTATTGTTACGAGCAACGAAAGTTAGAGTATACACTCATTAACATTTTGTTGCAAGCAAAACTTATATTGTACCATCATCAACCAATTTAAATACATAGCTCACAATTCATACAGAAATAAACAAAGAATATTAAAAAAAACTAGATTGGATTTTTTATTGTTGCATAAAGAAAAATTTTTAAAACGTACTTGTTAATAAAAAAAACTATAATGAAGAAGTAGTGAATGTAAGTATGTACTAATATAATAAGGAATGCAGTATGAAATGGTAAAGGGATATAAGTATTTTGAATTTGTTAAAGAATTAAAACTAAGTTTATTTTATTTTAATATTTACATTTTTGTGCACAGTCTAAAGGATGGAAATTACATGAAAAATGCTTTTGAAAGTAAAAAATGTAAGTGCAAACAAAATTATAATATCAATTTAATATAGCAGCATAGAAAATAAGAATGGCGAAGTTCAAGCTATTGTCCTGGATATCTCAAAAATGTTTGACAGGGTTTGACATGCTGGCCTTCTGCGCAAACTACAGGGCTATGGTATAAATGGACACTTGTTTAATCTAATCCAATCATTCTTGTCAAATTATGTAATGAATGTTGTATTAAACGGGCATGCTTCCAGATCCTATCACACGAACATGGGTGTCCCTCAAAGTTCTATCTTAGGCCCTACAGTTTCTGATGTTCATCAATGATCTTCCTGATGTAATCAGTTTACAAGTAGGCATCTAAGTGATGACACCATCATTTACTTCTGCTTAATAAGAAATCTGCCAAGGCTGGTGAAGTAAACCTTGCTGCTGCTCTTGATAAGGACTTCCACACTGTGGTGGACTGGAGCAAAAAATGACTAGTAAATTTTAATGCTTTTCAAAACAAAGCTGCTTTCCTTTAATCACCATAGACAAACTCTCCTACCTCCCATCAGTATGGGTGACACTAATCTCCTAGAAAGCAACATACTTCGCCTCCTTGGCCTCATTATCACAGCCAACCTCAAGTGGAATGACTACAGTGAATCAATAGCTACAGATGCAGCTAGGAAGGTTGGGTCACAGTGTTGGACCAGGAAGTTTTTCTCGTCAGAATCCATCTTGCACATATACAAATCTACCATTCATCTATGCATTGAATACTGTTGCCATATCTGGTCAGGCACTCTTGGTGTGTTCAACAAAATTCAAAGGAAGATCTTCAATGTAATCAATCCCATTTGACAGCTCAACTACAACCACTTTCTCACCATCAGAATGTGGCTTCCCTGTATTTTCTACAGATATTTTCATAGCTTCTGCTCTGACAAGCTTATCTCCCTGGTGCCCTTTCTACACAAATTTACTTGTGCTACTAGACTGGCAACTAGGTCCCATCCTTTTACAGTGAAAACAGTCAAATGTAATCGCCTTTTCTACTTTCAGTTTCTTTTCTTTTCATATACTTGCTTCCCTGATAACTACAATCTCTAAGAGTTTAAGTGTAACGTCAATTGCCATCTTTTATCCACTTGATTACCATCTTTCTCTAATCTTCCCCCCATATCTTGATCTTCTTTCTTTTTGCTCTTCTCACTTGTAACCCCCTGCACACCAGTGGCAGTACTGCCTTACTTAAGGTGAATCGATTAAAAAAATTAAAAAATTAAAAAAAATAACTGTAATACTGTGTAATATAACAATCTGGCCCCACCCGAGGAAGGCTGATGCAAGCGAGGGTGTTTCCGGTCGTTGAAAGGAACGGATGTTGTTTGACCTTATTTCCGGCAGCAGCGGAGATAACTACAGAGGCAAAACCGGAAGAAAAAGTCCCGGTTCTGGAGGATTATAAAAAGACCTCGGCGCACGGATTCGCCAGTAGTAGTAGAGGAGCAACAGAGATCGGCCGGTGAAGAGAGACACAACAGATACGACTACACTCCCGTCAACCCATTTGAAGCGCGCTCTCTCAATTCTCTGTTCCCTATTCTACATGGTCCATCGTCATTAATAAAAATATAACTTCATATTTTTATATATATATGCGTGTTTGTTGTTTGTCGATATACAACAACTGTAATATAAAAGCAGTGGATAAAAAATCTTTGGACATATTTAGATGCATTTATTAAATTGACAAAGTAATTTTAAGGTTAGATCTAGAATTATGTACAGTTTAAATCTAATGTTTAAATTGGAAGAGTAAATGTTGTATAATTTATGAAGTTACCATTTAATGAAGAACATTGCTTAGAAAATTATGTCAAAATTAAAAGTATTACATTATAATGAACTTATGCAAAACTTGTCAGCAAAAGAACAGAGAACTTTTCAACAATTCACTTAAATTTGTATGATCATGACCACATTTACTAAAACAAAAATTACTTATAAAATTATATATAAAGAAATATTCCAGATGTATGAGTTAAGACTTACTTTCACATTAAAACTTATCTGAACACCTATTGCTACAGAGCTTATTTCTTCACTGGATATTACAAGGTTTCAAGTGTCAAATTTTGCTTGGTTAAAAAATTAGCTTGAAAGCTAGACCTAAGCATAAGTTGTCAAGAGTTTGATCAATCAAGTTAGTTTTCATAGGATAGAATTTTTTCTTTAATCATTTCACCCCAAGCAAAGCAGAAATGCCATTAGTATGCAGGGAATTACAGTGAAATACAGTGGGTATTGAAAAGAAGATAAAAGATTAATGGGATTCAAGAAGGTAAAAAAAAAGTAATTGATGTTGCATTTAAATTGTTGGAGATTGTAGCTATCAAGAAACAAGTAAACAGAAGGGAATTACACAGGCAAGAAGTGGAGGAAAAGAAATTGTTGGAGTAGAAGTGACGGTTATATTTAACTACTTCAAAGGTAAAAGGGTGGGACTTAAAAGCCAATCTAGTAGCACATTTAAATTCATGTAGTCAGGGCATCTGAGAAAAAAGTTTGCTAGAGCAATTTCCATGAAAATATTTGTAGAAAAGTCAGAGGAAATCCACACCATGGCGGTGAGAAGGTGACTGAAGTTGAGATGCCAAGTTAGGACTGATTACATTGCAAATTTTTCTTTGGATTTTGTTGAGAACCTTGAGATTAATAGCAGGAGCACCCGACCAGATATTATAGAGAATTTTAATTTTTTTAATTGGGTCCTCTTTTTTTTTTTAGTTCTAACATTGTTATATTATATAGTATGGAAAAGTAATAAAATTAAGTTAATAACCAAACAATTCAAAATGTCTGTATAGTAAAGTCCAGATAACAATCTCAACATACTTATTCTAAGCTCCATTTAGATATTTCACACATGTTAGTAAATATAACAAAAGAACATAAAGATAATATCTTTTTTATAAGATTTTGAAATCAATTATTAGTATTCAAGGATTTTTGTTTTAATATCACCATCTTTAAAGGTTTTTTTTATATTTTTATATTTTAATTTATCAGTTATCCAACATTCAATGAACATATTAAATTCAGTTCTTTTATTTTAATCAGAATCCAGTTCATGAACTGCAACAACTAATCATGGTACATTTTGCTAATTTAGTGATACTACTATCTTAATGGTAGCCTATCTATCAACTCCCAGTTCATATTTCACTTCATTTCTTTTTTTTTTTTATTGTCATGAATGCTTCTGTTAACTCATTTCAAAGCAGTATTTTTTTTTTTTTTATCAAAAGGGAAGTCCACAGCCAAATAAAAGCATGCATATGTATAAACCAAAAGACTACACCAGTCATATTTAGCTGAAGCAGAAAATAACAGATATATATATATATATATATATATATATATATATATATATATTTGTGTATTTAGGCAGCATATTTTTTTTTAGACATGTCAGATTAAATAAATTGCAAACATTGTGTCTGTTTATTTTTAATAAAATCTGTTCTTGCTCACGGATAATCTTTCATTTATTTTAATTGAAAGATGTAAGAAATGAGCTGTAACTTTGACAAATGATTTTGTTATCTATTTCTTGATGTTCTCAAGTACTCTCAATCTCTTTCCAAGATCATCATCAGGGGTGTAAGTTACAGTGCATCTCTTACATAAAGATGTAATATAATTACAATACACAAAAGATTATTTAATCTGGCA
The DNA here is from genome assembly GCA_037127315.1 of Ascarosepion bandense. Classification (NCBI taxonomy): domain Eukaryota; kingdom Metazoa; phylum Mollusca; class Cephalopoda; order Sepiida; family Sepiidae; genus Ascarosepion; species Ascarosepion bandense. Next base: position 685,134 of record JBBBDQ010001772.1, read on the forward strand.
CACACACACATAACTGGATATCAAGATAACAGTTTGTAAATTTTATATAAAAAATATTCATAGGATTGTCTCAAAGAGAATTCCTTTGCAAAGTATGAGAATATTTCAGATCAAAAGAAGAACTGTTTAATCGTACCAATACTTCAAATAATATCAACATTCCAATCATGATGACTCTCAATTGACAATAGAGTAGGAGCTTCTTCTCTGTAGAGAAAGCCTTTTAACTCACATCAAATAGGCATGGCTTCACTAACACATTCAAACACGCATGGTTAGCAGCAATTATTCAAGCTTCTACACATTTACAGTTATTGAATAAATGTTAGTGATAATGGATTTGGGGGATAAATATGAGCATGCATTTGAGCAGAAATTTACATGTGTAAAATATATTACTTTTTGTAGTCTATTTTTAATTAAAAATTTTAAAGAAAGTACTTTAAAAGTTTCCTTTTACTAAGATCGAATTTTATTCAAATTGAACATCTATAGGTGAACAAGTTTATTCATTTGCCATGACCTTTTACATTATATTTCCCTTGTAGAAACTTATCTGTTAAGAGATCTGCAACCTTCTTCAGTTCACACTGAACATTTAAATCAAATCCAAAGAAAATATTACCTCATAGCAAAAATTAACTTTTCTTATTAATAAATGTTCACAATACTGAAACTTTGAGAAACTTATTAAAATTATTTAGAAGTTAATTATCTTTAAATTTATGTCAAATAATTGATTTTCAACTCATATATAAAAACATTCTACAATATCTGACATATTATGGTTTACAGCCATATCATGTTGCAACATTATTTTCCAGTATGATCACTGAAATTAAGCAATGTCAAGCCTGGTTAATATCTAGACGGGCCACCCCGTGGTAATACCAGGTGCTGTAAGATCGGATGTGAAGGTGGATAATGGCTCAGAATTCTTCATCTTAAGCCAAGTTTCAACTACAGTTGAATTCATTACATCCACTTATGTGCAACTACCCTTGGGAAAGATATGAATTCGCCTTTTCTCCCTCAATCTGTGGGTTAATTACTAAGACATGTATCACTAAATCACTATTACATAAAAAAAAATTACAATCAAAAAATATCTTCTAGTTTTAAATAACCTGCAAAGGGTTGATAAACTGTAGAAAATTAATCACTTGATCAATCTGATATTTTAAAATTTATTAAATTACAATTATTTTGAATAAATAAAACTATCAAACAATAGTTCATCTGCATAAATGACAATAATGTTTCCTGTTCATAATGAAAACTATTTTAGGTAATTATAACATGAAGTGCATCACTTATTGAACAGTAGACTTTGCAACCTCGAGTCAAATATTTTAATTGGAGATATAAAAACAATACATATTCAATATTATAAACATCACAATTTTTTATTATTCTATTATGAGATATTAGGAAACATTGATCCAATACTGTTAATAATCAATGATTGACTAAAAAAAGAAAACTATGAAATAAGGTATATTTAAAAATGTAATATCAGATTGGGAAGATAGGTGCACATTTTTGTAATTCCTAGTTATTTTTCATATTCAATATTTAATGAACCTGAAGCTGTAATAAGTAATAGAAAAGTGAATGAACTTCCCAAACTAATTTATCTATCTATATATAAAATTCTGTAACTTCCATTAGTCCATCTACCACACCCTCTAACATAGCTATATATTAACCAATCAAACCCAATTTTGGTAAGAAGCGCAAACAGGTAAGTACAGTTGATTTTATTAGAGTGCATAAAAACCATGAAGTAGGGTTTTTGTCAAAGTATTTTTTTAAAAATTCAGCTAATTCAAATTTTATCAATTGGTTTGTGAAATTCAACAAAATGTAGAGTTTATAAACCTCAAAAAAAAGTTAATGATAAATTCAATAATACTAAGTATTATGAAGATTTCAACATGTGTCAGTATGTTGCAAAAAAATTCTAGTTAAGATAAATGTGCAGTAAATAAAGATTATTTTTTATGATTTAAATAACGTAGAATGGTGAGAACTAGGATATTTTTTACCTTTAAATTTTAACTTTATGTTTCTCAAAGTAGAAACATGATCATAAAAAAATAACATTTAAAAAAAAGTTGACAAAATACGTCCATATTCTTTACAGTTAATGTTAGATTCTCTACAAGATTCCAAACAGAAATAAACAAATGTAAAATGTACACCTGTGTAACAAACATGTCTTGAGACACAGATAAATTGACTGTTAAACTATGCCTGTTTGTTTCAAAATAATCTATTTTTTTTTAAGATAGAACAAAACTAACACAAGCATACAAGCCCAATTACCTAAATTTGGGCAATTATATAAATTCATATTTTTAGAGATGCATCTTTTAAGAAAATGCTTAAGCTCATGAGTAAGTTCTTTTATCAGGTATAAAATTATGAATTCAATTCAGTATATGATGTATATAATGATTCTTGCTAAATTAAAAGTTAAACATTTCAAAATTTTGAGAAAGCCATCCAATTTCCTGAAAAATTATTTTCTCATGTCTACAAATAAACATAGAACCAGAGAATTTTTAAAGAGTATCACTAAGGAACAACTGCATTAAAAAAAATAATTTTAAAAATTTATTTAGAAAGTGATGAAAAGATATATCCTATTGAAAGAACAGTGAGCAAATGATTAAGACATTTTGAATTTAATTCCTAGTGCCAGATTATATATATATATATATATATATATATATATATATATATACACACATACACTCATTTAAAAAGAAAATGTACATTAAAATTAAAAAATTCAAATGCACAAACTTTTATATATCTGAAGCAATTTGATACCTATTAAAGGTAATTAACCTATACAACTGATTGTTCTTTAAGCAACTTTGAAATCTTTAAAGAAAAATTTTCACTTCTGTTTGTCTTAGTTTGAATAAAATAAAAATACTTATTGGGTATATATATTATATGTGTAAATGTGGAATCTTAAAAATGCATACAAAAATATAATTTTCTTTCCAATATTTCCAAACTTAAAAAACTATTTAAAATATGTTCATTGTTTCACATTTTCTTTAATGAATAAGAATGAAGAATAAGGATAACTGTTTTGCAGCTATCAGAGACCCAAATAAAATGTTTTTCTACAAAATTTGTTCAAATTAAACACCAGTGAGCAGGGGTAGAGATATTTTTAAATGTGCTTGCTTCCACACACATTTACCCACAAGTTATTAACTGATGCATATATGATGAGCTGTAGCTAGGCACATAACAGTAATAATGGATGTTGAATCATGCATGACCTACACTAACTGAACACAGGCAATCCATGAATGAATGCTCCCTACTATGATTAATGCTGATGTTGTTACTACAAAAACACACCAAATCAAGTATAAGATGAATGTTTACAAAATGTACAATCAGAATTTTATTGTTTTTCATCATTGCATAAGATTAAATTTCACCCCTCACTCCTCATTATAAAATTTAATCATTATTTTTGTTTTACTTTGAAATATTTATTATTATCCTTATTCCTGTAATCTGGCATCTGATATTTTTTCATTTTGATGCACTTTTGCAAATAAGCTTACACAATTTCATGAATTTTTTTAAGTAAACAAATGGTCAAGACAGTTAACATCTCTAACTAGAAATAATTGTTTATCACATTCATTTATGACAAAATGCACACCCACAAAATATATATATTTGCTTGTTTTATATATAAATTCCCTTGAAACTTCACATCTGCCACACTGTTTTATTTGAGTTTTATAGACCTACAATATAATATGCTCACTTTCATTAAGCTTAATATGAAAAAGTGACACTTAAATTTTGTTTCTTAGTATACAATATGAACTGATGATTTCAGTTTCAAACATTTTTGTACTTGAACTCTGTGTATCATGTAATAAATGAAAAAACTATTTAGTTTTCTTTAAAAAAAAAAAAAAAAAATAGTTTCGATATAGTTTTTCTAGTTTTTCTAAATTCATACAATAAAATTTATGTTAACTTAAATCAAAGAACAAACATAATTGCAGGTACAATTGTAAAAAATATTAGAGAAAACCAGATCCAGGTGTTGCTCTGCATTTTTAATTTGCAAGTAAAATGTTTATTTCCACAGGTAATTTCTCATTGAAGAACTCAATCACATTTATGCGAATGGAATATTGCTAATCAAAATTAAAGACAGAGAAATCAAATTAGTATGTGACTAGGAACAGTGAAGTAATCTAAGTATCAATTGATCTAATTATGAAATTTGTCTGCTTGTCCTATAAAATACATGCCTAGTGTTATATAGTTTTTTAGGTTTCATTTTTCTTTAAATGCAAACAAATATTTTTAAATGAAACTCAAGATTTTGATTAAGTGATTTTCTTTTGGTTTGACTCCATCCAACTTAATATAAATTAGTAATAATATTCATAGCTTTACAAGTCACTTATCTTCAACCAATTTATATTAAGCTTACACAGAAGCTTTTACAATCAGCTGATGCATATTTTTCAATAGGATTATATTTTAGAAATGAAAATACTTATACATGCAAATAAGTAATTTAATATAGAAAAAAAGAATGCCTAAAACAGAATTTAGAAAAATGCTTTCACTTTGTCCAACTATAAACTTCCACTCACCAAATGTTTCCTTTTTCAGTCAGTATTGATCTCCTCCAACAACAGATCCTGTAGAGTTATATTTGACAAAACAGCAGATAGCAAACCTGTTACCTGTGAACAAGCACATATTCACATGAGATGAACAGTTGACATCAGCTTTGTATCATGACTAACAGAAAGTGAATTAGTAAAAAGATTTTTTTAAGCTATGAGTGAATTAGCATCACCTAATATATTTTCATGGTTCAGGTTAGTGATAATATGACATTGTTTTAGAAGCTATTTTGTATGTAATTGGTTTTATTTTTACAGATATTATGTTTTCCCTAATTTGAGAAAAACTACAATAGTGAAAATAGTGATTGAACTCACCTAGAGAAATAGTGTATATGTGTGTGTGTGTATATATATATATATATATATATATATATATATATACATGCATATACACATAAATATTTTTCTGTTAATAACCCAGTGCTCAATGTAATATAACATAGCTATAAAGTATATTAATAAATATACATATTATCCTACATCTATAGCATGACTCAGAATTTTATGTACATTGCAATAATCAAGTGCTTATTACAAACTGACCATTCTGGGATTTGACTTTTTGATTCTTGCATTGTTCATAGTAGTTTTTATATATCTTACTAATAGTAAGAACTAATAGAATAACAAATCACAGTTTCTAGCATTTACTTTTTTAAAGGTGCTTGATACATGGTAGAGAAATATTTGTAGTAATATTTTTATTATCAGTAATTATAAAAGAAAAGTTCCCACCACTACACAAGAGTTATCATGTTTCAGCACTATCAATTAGTGCCTCATGTCATTTATGGTTGCAATCGCCCGGTTCACACTCCACCCTCGTCTATTAACAGGTTAAGAGGCTCATCCCTTGTTCCCTGTTTAGGATGTGGTTTCCGGCTTTCTCTTTTCCAATCTTCTCACTTTGTTCTTTTTTTTTTTTTAATTGGAGTAGATAGATCTATCTATCGCCCGGTTCACACTCCACCCACATCTATTAAACAGGTTAAGAGGCTCATCTCTTGTTCCCTGTTTAGGATGTGGATTCCGGCTTTATCTTTTCCAATCTTTTCACTATTACGTAGCCCCCTGCACATCAGTGGCGTTACCGCTTTACTCGGAGTGATACGATTAAAAAAAATAAAAAAATAAAAAAATAAAAAATAGAGAGAAACCAGCTAGTGACTCCACAATATCGAGAACATTGAAGATTGCCAGTGTGAATGTGATGATGCCCAACAAGAATGACAGCCACTTGATTCAGGCATACAATCACTTCCAAGGCCAGATCAAGACCACCCCCAAGGTTGAGGGTGAATTTTTGGGATAACAGTTGTCCTGTTGACTAAGTTGAATATGTGTACATTTTTTCTATTGTTTTTTTTTTTTTTTTACTTGTTCATAATTCCATCCTATAATTACAGAAAACCTTTAATTAACATAATTTGTTAGAGTATGGTCGATTTTATCATTAAACTGGCTTTTTTTAGTTTATGAATAAGTTTACTCATTTTCTAAACTTATTTTGCAATGTCAAAGTGTTTTCTCATATAGATTTTCTAAGAGCATAAACATATACGTGAAATGTAATAATGCTCCATAGTCAGACCAAATAGTGAGCTCCTTTTAAATTCATGAACTATACTAACCAATGTTTGCACAATTACCACCACATGTAGTATGCAAGCAAATTTGAAATAAAATATCCATTATGAATCATTATGAGTAAAGCAGAGAAAACAATGAATTAAAAATTTCCACCAATATACACCTTTGCAGTAACATGTTGACAAAAATATCTCCTGCATGTGACTCATGGAAAAATAAACATAAATCTTCTGCTAAAAAGATTACATTCATGGGATGAGAACTTAATCTTTGCTCAATAGAAACAAATACAAATAAATACTTAAAAGAAAAAATAAATAACAATAATAATAATTTCAGAATAAACATTTTGAAATAAACTGAAAATTATTTTCTACTATACAATTTTTTAAAGGATAAATTCATTGTTCAAATTACTGCTATATAGTCACTTGCACAAATATTAATTTAGGTCCTTTAGGATAAATCTTTAGAGCAAATTCTTCAAAAACGAAATTAATTACTAGTCATACCAATATTGAGTAGTCCTCTTGTCAGAATTCAATTCTTCACAAAATTTGGTTAGTTAGCAGATGTTACAAGTATTGTTTCAAAAGCTATGGCAGTTATAACAAGTAATAACGGCATTAAAGTTGGATACCTCATTATTATGTACTGAACTTGATTCTCATTTGTTGCTCTATATTTGTGGCCTTGTGCCAAATACAAACTATACTTAGTAAATAACAAAAATACTATTACAACTGTACATTATAAGATTAAAAATAAACATTTACTTGGGTTTTTCGGTTAGAATACTGTTGTTAATCATTTTTATTTTTAAAAAAATATTATTCCCAATTAACATGCATTTTCTGAAATTTCCCAAAATAAATATTAATTTCTGAGCCAGGTACTTGTGATAATGAGCACAGACATTTATACATTCATTTTTTTTAATAATTTTTAAAGATTTGTTTTTTCTGAAAGTTTAATTATTATAAAAATAGTTTAATAAATAATTATTCCTAAAACTAAGATATTATGTTTCATCTACAATTAACATTTGTTCAGATTAATTAAAAAGGGTAATTTTTAGCTTAATCTAAGAACAAGTAGACAACACTGGAAAGTCTGTTTTGAAGATTAGAACTTCTTTCTGAAAGCTTTCTTGAATTCAAAACTTCTATGAAAGCAAAAAAACTTAAAAACAAAAGTAGAAAAAGAACAAAACAATAATATAGTCAGTAAGCATGGAGAAAAATGTTTTTATTGGTGTACAGTCAATGATTATGTAATAAACAAAACTTGGTTTGAAGAACACACACAGCACTTATGAACATGGAAAACCCTGGGAAGAAACAAAAAAGCAGATAGTCTTATCCATAAATGATTTTTTTTAGAAATGCAGTACTACACTCCCAAGCATACCCAAGTGCTGACTAGGAGAGTAATTACTTTCCAGTTCACCAAATTTAGGGTAAATCTACAAAACTTATAAGGAACACAAATCAACATGTAAACTAGAATGCAACAAACTCCAGAATGACTCAGTTTGCAAACAAACAGTCATAGTTAAGAACTTTGAAAGAGGTCAGAAATGCAAAATAGAAAACCTTAAGGGGAAGCACTAACAAAGACAACAAAAGACATTATCTCATGGAAAAAGAAATATAAAAAAATGCAATGGATGACAGATTAGAATCTGAAGCTAAATGAAAGAGGAATAGCCAATAACATCAAAACAAGGTACAAAATATATGACTAAACAAAAACATTAAAAATAAATGCAAGCAAGCAAAAAATGAATGGCTCAATGAATAGTCTCTACAAAGACAAAAAAACTAGAGAACATAGACATAGTAGTCAAGCACAAAAGTATAAAAGAAAAAGCAGGACAGCAAATCTGATTTTTAAAGCTGATCAAAATATTTAAAAAATATAATGAAAAAATACAAGATTCTATAAAGATGGAGTAAATATATCAGAGAGCACCACCATGACAACAAAAGAGAGAATCATAAAATATGAAAGGTCCATAGTATTAAAATATGAGATTATGTCATCACTATCACTAGCTATGATGAGACAGAAAGAAGAAAGCAGTAGGACCAGATATGAATGTAAGAGATGCTGACAGTCTTAGTTGATTTGGGGATTGATAAGGTTACTGAAATGATAAAAAATATACAACAGTAGCAAAATACTGAAGACCTCGGTAATTCAATCTTCAATAGCACTGCCAAAGAGGAGTGCTATTGAGCATTAACTCCATTGGACAATCAGTTTGATGATCCACATAATCACAACGAGTCTCTAATGATTAGTACTCATTGCAGAAGTTGACCGGAAATAGCGCAAAAATAGTGTGGCTTTGTCGAAAACACCAGGACGAGAAATGGTGATTTTATCAAAATATGATCAGAGTAGGAAATACAATTACAGAAAACTTAACTATATTTTATAAATAACAAAACACGTAGCTGAATCAAAGTATAGTATAATATGATGAACTTCTTGAAATATTAGAAATAACTATCTAGGTAGTGTAGTAGTAATAACAAACAGAAAATTTAACACAGTTATCTGAAGGCACATTTGCTATTACTTGTAACTTATGTGACATAAGTAATAGCAAAGAAGCGTTTCAGAAACTAAGCAAAGTATCATTTAAAGACATGGGAAAATGTTAGAAACAAAGAAAAGAGTGCTAAAATGAAATAATCACCTATAGCAATGAATACTGGACAGTGGACAATCTCCTCGTCACAGATGAAACAAGGAAGAGCAACAGAAAAAAGACAGAAAGTTGTGAAGAGTCATGATCACCAACGTGCTGAAAGGACATGGCATATGAAATCTTAAAAAGAACAAAAAAGATATGGTCACAGTTTTAAAAAAAAAAATCTTTTTGAAAAGTTTTAAAGATTTTACTTTTTAAAACTGTGAGTGACCATATTTTTTATGGTGCAGCAAACTGCAAAAATTTATGAAAAAATAGATTTATTTTTGCGAATATTTGAAATGAAAAATAATTCACTGACACGAAAGTGAAAATCTGAATCAATAAAAATTAAAAATCAGATAAGGATTGCGGAAAGTTACTGAATTAATTTTAAAAATATTTAAGTTTTTAAAAAATGCAATAAGAAAGAAAGCGTTGTGCCCAATGGTCAAAAAGATAAGATGTTTTAACTTCTGAATTTTATCAAAAGCTGAAATGTTTTAATGGGGTTAGTTGGTAGTAAGAATTATTACAAAGTACAATTCATTTAACATCGGTAACAGACGAAACGTCTGCATATAGACGCGAAATTTGAAGTATATTATAAAAACTAATAGTAAAAAAAAATTTAAAAAAAAAAAAAAGCTATTTCATTTATCATTTCTACCTAAAGGAGACTGGTGTAAGGTTTTGACTTTGGAAGAATAACATTTTCAGAATAAGTTAGTTTTTTTTTTTTTAATTTCAACCAAATTAAGAAAACAAGCTATGTTCCCTTTGTTTATAGCGTAAAAAATACTTTCTCGGGATTACAAGGATCTTCTTCAGTTACGAGTTACGACACTACACTTTTTCTTTTTTTATGAATGAAATAACTATGTCGTAAAGAAGTCACACGAAACGACATTCCTTCCAGACATGTGCATTACAAGGTTTCAGATGTTATTTCAATCTACATTTTTTTAACAGTTACTTTTTTAATTAGAAAAAAGCTAGACTAGAAATCGGAACAGAACCCAAAACTGTAGGTAGTGAAGTGAAGTAGTGTTCTTTTTGAAAAAAATATAAAATGAAGAAAGATGAACGGAAGAAAAAACTGGAGACGGAGTATATACAGAAAGTAAAATCTAAAAGAGAGAGAGAGAAAGATCAAAAGGAATGATGAAAACTAGACAACGCGAAACAAAACTAAAAGATTTTTTTAAATTTATATGTTTGAAAGTGAAGAGGCAGAAGTAAAAGCAAAAAAGAAAAAGATGATAAAGACAAAAAAAAACAACAACAACAGGGGCCTTAAAGTCACAGTGAGTTCTATTGAAAAGGAGTGGAATTTGATAGTGAAAGTCAGGGTGATTCTAAAAGGGGAAGAAAGAGATCACATTTCAGATGTTGTGCACCGAAGCGATGCATTGCAATTCGCTGTAGCAGTAGTAGTAGTAGTGACTTTATTAGTGTTAAAGAGTTACGGCGATTTTTCGCCAACATCAGTCACACAAGTAAAAGTTTATACCCCGCAGTGCACTAACGCCTAAAAATTCAGCAGGTGTTAAAAATTTTAAAATATTCTATAATTGTCATTTTGGAGTTTTAAACACTTGTTAATTAATGAGACATATTTTCAAAATAAATTTTATTATTAAAAATAATGTCGACAAATTTAGGACAAAAGAAAGAACGCAAGTAAAAAGACATTCCGTTCCACTACAGTACATTTAGTAGTAGTAGTACTTAAGGGGATAGTACTAGTAGGCCAAGAAGAGTAGAACGAAAAATTGTGCTTATAGTTTAATGTCTAGCCGATAGAAATGATTAAAAAAAAATTGAAAAAAAAATGCAGACTATCAGAAAGGTTATATTCAAATTAAAAATACAAACAAAATAGTTTCTTTTATCAATGTGGAATATCAGGTAGTCTCCTCCCAGTAAAAGAAGTAAAAAAGGGCTAAGTGCAGTAACCCGGTAAGTTAAAAGTAGGCAACTACTAGACTAGAAAGAAAGAGAGAGAGAGAGAGAGAGAGAGCGAGTATCCTGTTCTTATGTCATGCTTTGACACAGTCTAATAATCAGAATTAATTGAAGAAATAATGGTGTACGCAATTGAAATGATGACAAAACAAAACATAAAAGTGCATCTAGGAAACACTATAAAAAAAAACAAAAAAAAAACACCGAAATACAATTATTGCCGATATCAGTTAATCAATCGATCTAAAAAAGAAAAATATCGAAATAATGTTCCAAAAGAGCATTTTTTTATTTTTTCGATTGAGTTGGTTTTTAAGTTAATCTTATTTTGCAAAAAGGAGATAAGGGAACCTTTATTTTATTTATTTCTTCGCAAAGATAAAGGTGTGTACTGTACACTACACTGAGTAAGTGCAGTAGTTTTTTTGTTTTTTTTTTTTATCGCTTGGCTTTTGTTTTCTTTCTGACTGTAAAAAAAGAAAGTGTAGTGTCCCAATCTTGTTCTTTCTTTCTCGTCGTTTAAAATATGGAGAAGAGTGCTCAATATCGTAAAAGAGTGTTTTTCGACATATTGTTGAGATAGGAATCAACATTGTATGTCATATGATGTGGACTGTCAGTTTCACGATATTGTTGGTTTCATATTTCCTGGCTTATGAGCCAACAGAAAAGAAAATCAAATAACGTCGTCGTTTCTAAGGAAAACAAATATAAAGATCGCCTGGATGGCTGCAAAGTTAAATTAAATTTTCAGTCACTCAGGCACGTGGTTTGATAAGTGAAATGAAAAAATTAATCCACTCAAGAACTAACTTGAATTTTTCTTTGACAATTTACTTTCAAATAATTGAATCATTCACGTTTTGAAAATGTTCAGCAGTACAGTACACTATCCATAGTGCACTGAAGGAAACTCTTTCCTGACCATGAACTATCTATGGTGACCTTGTGCCAGATTAAGCTACGCTAAAAACATAACTATTTAGAATACTAAGTATTCTAACCACAGAAATTATGTTGAGTGGGTACATTTTTTCATGGTATGTTGTTATTTTTTTATCTAGCCGTTTTTACGGTAAGCAACACGATTAGTTTTTTTTTAATAATCACATAAAATTTATTTCTGATCATGTCATTCTTCGCTTCTAAACATCGTTTCTTAAAAAATAAAAATAAAAAATGTCAATTAGTTAAAAGTTAACTGATGAATGAAAAATTTGCAACATACACTTTAAAAAATAAATTAATAAAGTGTTAAATACAAATACAGATGTCTACATTTTCTGAATTAATTTAAAATTAAATCTGGTATTTAATTCAATTTAAATATCGAATTGCTGAAAATCTGAGGTGGGGAGGCCCAACTCAATCTCTATGTAATAAAGACAGAGAAGATATTTAGCATCTGTAATTTATCCCAATTGACAAACAAATAAACCTTCTGCGCAAAACCGTCCTATCTTCCCACAAAAGAGGAAGAAAAGAAAAAATAATGCCAGGACCTCTCTAACCCATTTTTGTCCGCATTGCATTCTCTCGCTCGCTCTCTTTCTCTCTCACACACACACACAGAAATTAACTGCCCAGCTATCAAGTCAGCCACACGGCCGTTTGGTTTCTCTCTTAAATGATTTAGAAGCTTTCTATTCATATTTTCTTCATATGGGAACGAAATTAAACATACCGATAGAACAACGAATTACAGGTGCTTTAAATGATCAACTGATCAACGTTGTTAATTTCTTACAATTACGTCACTGCAGTCTAAAAAGGTATGTTTTAGACAGAGACTAAGTTTAAAAGGCACTACCAGCAGTCCCAGTCTATTGGTTTCGTAGGGAAAGTCAATTTAATTAAATTATTAAAAAAATATGAATTTATTAGTAGTGGAATTTTGTTTGTTAGACAACAGATGCGTTATGGCTAGTTGAACACAAGTCGGAGTTAGCCATAAGTTCAAATGAACAGGACACTTTTTAAAAAACTATTTTTAGCTATTCTAGCCAATGCATAAAATAAAATTAAAAATGCAGATGCCAAAATTAAATTCTTTGAGAAGGAAAGATAGCAACTGCGATTCTATGATTTGGAAAACTGATAGCAACAAGAAGACTAAGAGTAAGACATTCATTGACTCAACTGTAACACTGTCACTGTTTAGTAAACAGTGTTGTAAAATGTAAGTGTAAAATAAAAAAAATAAAGTCTTTTTTTTAATTAAATTTTAATTATCAAATGATTTTTAAAATAATGTGCAGATAGAAATTAAATTTTAAAACATTTCGTCTCGTTAGTTTTTACTTTATTTGAAAAAAAAAAGGAAAGAACTTCCGTTTTTCATTGATTTGCCTAAAACGAAATATACACATTCAATTACCGCAGTGCTTTGTGGTAGTCGTTCTACCAGTTGTAAAAAAAAAAAATATATATAATGTGCTTGGACTGGATGTGTACGTGTGCTCTGGTGGATGGGAGCGTGTCAATGCGAGTAAGTGGTTGGTTTGTAAGGGTGGGTTTTTTTTTATGTAGAATTAGATTATAATTTTATTTATTTAAAAACACAAATTTAAAATAAATACTTTATTTAAATTTATTACGTTTTCAAATTCCATGAGTACAATTGTCATCATGTTTAGTTAATACTTTAATGATGAATGAAATGTGTTAAACTTTAAAGCATGTAGTTTTTTTTTTCTTTTTTTGGTTTCGTTGAACTCCGGTAGTTTTGACAAGGTTGTTTAAAATACACATTTATTCGGTACTGTACTAATCAACTGAATTAAATTCCTGTCACGTAGAATTTTAATGTCACTTTTTGTACCCGACACTGAGTGAACTGAAGTGAAAAAAAAGTAATAAAAAGTGATATACACTGTGTACTGTACCAGTGTTGTACACTCATTCAGTACGAAATGGTCGAATTCAATTGATCTGCTGAAGACACAGATCAGCTAATTCCCTAATGTGTAATAATTTTTTAATAATCTTTTTAAAAATTACGATTAAGAGTAAATGACAAGTAGGGCCAGGTTAATTGAAGTACGAGTGTAACTGTCAGTTCAGTTCACTACACTTACGCTCACTAGTATGCACAAAAAAGAAAAAAGTATTGACCAATGACCATCATTATTTGTTGAACCAGGTGTAGAGACGAATTCCCATTCGAATAAAAACTACAAAAAATAAAATAAAATAAAAACGCTGTCAAGACATCCATTTTAAAATGAAATGACAGAGACAAAAAAAGAAATCATAAAAATAAACTTGACGATTATTGATGAATGTAAGTACACAAGATTTTCATCAGTTAAAAAACCTGGAAGACTGTATAATACAATTTAAATTAAAAACATGTCTACTACACGTAATTATTGATCGAATAGAGAGTAGACCCCAGTTCAATAAAAAGTCATATCGAAATACAACACCGCAAATAACACACTTAATCACACAGCCATATTATATTCTGTTTGATCATAATGAATCTCCCTTATCAACAGCACATCGCATTGCATCACGCTTTTTATACTGAGCAGTTATAGAGCACTCCAAGAACATCTGTTGCCATGCCAACAGTTTCTAGATGGAGAGAAACATGGACATTTCTATTTTCATGCAACTGAAAGTAAAACATTGTGTAAAAAAATGGTAAAAAGATTTTGAGATGTGGATTAGAGTTGAAAAAAAAAGAACAAGGAAAAGCGAGTAGTTTCTTTTTTTCGAAACACTTAAGTCATGGCGAGTGTGAGCGTGTGATCCACTTTCGTTTTTAACCTGCAAGATTAGAGAAAAGAGGAGAGAAGAAAGGAAGAGAAGAGACAAGAAAGTAAAAGGCGAACAGGGAAATACACGAACAAATTGACGTGTGTGTGTGTGTGTGATTTTGAAGCACAGAAGCAGCAAGAGCATCAACCCTATCATTATCATCATTCCAGTAGTTGTAGTAGTAATAAATAGTAGTAATGATTGCATGGACGAGAAAAATGGAAAATAAAAACGATTATTTATTATTATTATACAATATACATTGAAAAATGAAACACGTTCACAGTTCACACAATTATTTTTTTTAACTTAAAAATAAATCCTCATGTCCTTAACAATCCAATTCAATTCATGAGCATCAGTAGTGCACTGAACGAAAATTATTTCGTATGATGAATGAATGAATGAATGAACATTCGTGTGTTGCAGTGTTGTGCGTGACTGAAAATATGTGCGAAATGTGGAGATTCAGAGTGCGAACACAAGAAGATTTTTAGGATTTCTTTGAACACATGAGATTTTTTTTTTTTGTATCTGTAATTGAAATTATTTCAAAATATCCGCTTTAGTTTCTCTAATAATTACTAGAAAACAATTATCAGAATTGTTTTATTTATTATTGATATTTTCTTATCATACGGGAACAAATAGCGATAGAGCAACAAATTACGGATGATGCATGACTTTTAAAATAAAAATGGTTATTAAATTTTAGCGGGCAAAGCACGGATTTTTCAAGTAACACTGAGATTTTCAACGATCTCAAGTTGAAACAAGGATTTCAAAACCTTTTTTATCACTATCAGTATAATTTACACGTGTAATCATGCGGAAAGGAAATAAACTTGAATTAGTAAAAGTGGGGGGGGAGATAATAAAATTGAAGGAGTTGACTATTAAAATGCAAAAAATGTGCATCTGCTGAAAATGCACAACAATCATGCAAAAAGCATGTGATTGTGATGTGAATTAATCCTTGTACCTGTAAGTGTAGTTTAGTGTAGAGATGAAACGTGAACGGATGTTACTAGGCAGGTTATGATAATGAGTAATGACGGTGTTTTATGTATGTAATAATTAAACAATATAACAAAAAACTTCTTAAATGGCCCAGTGACAGAACCGAATTCTGACAAAAAAAACTCACTTCAAGACCCAGGTCAGTGAGACCTGTAGTAGTGTTAACATTTTTCTAAAAACCAAATAAGTTAAGTAGCAAGTACAAGGATTCTCTACTAAATTGCAGATAGGTGCAATGAATTATTTTTGTGATAAATACCATTTTTTTTGTCTAATGTTTAAACAAGTTTAGAGATTCTATGAAGTAACTGACACACCTTTTTTCATCTATATCTGAATCAGACAAAAATGTATAGTGGCTACAATTTCAGAAGTATATGTGTAGGAGGTTGACTGATGCAAATAAAATGTTTTACCTATGAGTATTATGATAGTAAGTAGTAAGTGGAGTCTGTGTGATGCATTTCTCTAGGTTTGCACAAACAGCATCAAATAACATACAAACAGAAAAACGAAAGAGGAACAAAGACACAAAAAAATAGAAAACCTTTTCAAGCTTACAAATAGGACAACTGACATGAAACTAAAAATAAATTTAAAAATTAAAATGAAGGTTTTTTGTTACAAAAAGATGATGTAAAAAAAGGGGGCTCGTCTTTTTCCCTTTTTTTTATTCATTTTTTTCCACCTTTAACTTAACAATCGAATTCGATCTTTCAAATAATGAAATGATGTTCTATCGTTTAAAATATAATCATTAATCGTGATAAAATATTCGGTCAAACAACGTAAATGTCTTTAACTTTTTAAATTTTATCAGGTGTGCATTTTAATCCCGAATGAATACATTGTTGAATGAATTTCCTTGTAGTCATTTTTAGTTTCATTTAAAGTTTGTCATGCTTCAAAAGATAAAATAAATTAAAATTTGTTGACTGAAATGACTGACAATTTAATATTTTATTGACTTCTTTAAATAAACATTTGAATTAAAGCAAAAAGTTAAAAATGTGTTGTTTTTTTTTTTAGATTTTTTATTCTTTAAAAAAAAAATGAAACAACCGTTTGCCAAATTTCCATTTTCCTTCATATCAACTAAATTAAGACTAAAAGAAAAAAAAATAATTAATTGTTTTTCGGAGAAAAAAAAACTATTTTTATCAATCAATAACAAAACAATTGTAAAAAAAGAAACAGTAGTAGTCGAAACATTCGAAAAAAAATGATCATTTTCAAAGAAAATCATTTTTAGACACAAAAATACATGTTTATACAGGTAATAATTTACTTGATTATTTCAATTATATTTTCAAAATTAAACCTACGAGCCTGTCACCTATTTTTGTACCCAAATCATCATGTTGAAGGAAAATCGATATCGATATATCTGGGTTGTTGGCATAGATATAAAAATTACTTACCACCAGCAGCCACGAGTGTTTTTTGTAAGAGACAATGTAAATTGCAACCTTTTACTTTCTTTTTTTTTTCTCAAGAATTATGGCAAAATTTGTTGATAATAAAATCCCGCAAAATTGTTTTTTTTTTTTGTTTTTTTTTTTTGCTTAGGGAAAAAGACCGAGGAAGAAAGAAAAGAGGACGTCTTCCACGGTGTTGTTTTTATATATATTTTTTTTTAGTATTATAGTATATATATATATCTCACATCAAGCAAATGTAAAGAGGACGATATCTTGCGCTGTTTTTGGTAAAAGGGCTATACTAAAACAAGTAGTAGACTGTAGAGTTTTAAATTAAAACATACACACGCTTGTCACAGCCGCAACAATTTATCGTCTCCCTTCTTCTTTTTCTTCTTCTTCTTCTTAGCCCCGGTCGTCTGCGTAGGGAAGAAAAACTGTGGTCACATGACAAGTGATTGGCCAATCGCAAAGCGAAGAACAAGCGCGTAGCCGAGACGGGCGCCGTTCGCGGCCGCATCTTGTTTTGAAAGAGCAGCCGATTTTTTTTATATCGCTCGCCATTCGACATCTTTCATATTCTTTTTGCCTGAATTCTTTTTGTTTTATCTGTTTACCAATTATATACCTTTATTAGCAAATTATTTCATTTGCATCTATTTATTTTGACTTGGTTTTATTTGTCACGTTCATATGAAACTGCTGTAGACAGGATACAGCAGATTTTAAAATCTAATAGGCAAAACAAAAATCATAAATATTCCTACGTCTCTACCTTTGTAAAAACTAAAACTCTTAGTCTATAACAACCTTCTTATGGTTTATTATTAGAATATCTGAATTTATCTTCAATTTGCTTTTGATGGGCAATTTCATTCAACTTTTTTGATTTAAAACTTATATTGCAAATAATAAAACTTAACTTGTTTATTCATCCCTCAGTATTTCTATGATAGCTTCACTTCTTAATTTTTACTGTGCAATGTGCATATTCATCTTGATCTAAGATTTAAATAGATTTAGAGACTTTAGTTGATCTGTCTACTCTAAATCTATTTATTTTTGAGTGGTTTACAAATCCAGGTAAATAATTGCAAGTCAGGCTGATGGTGCCCAGGTTAAATTCTGTTAAAAAAAAAAATGCAAAGAAGTATTAATTTTTAAAAAGTGAATGAATTTTTGTTAAACACCCGACTAGTTTTGGCGCCTAAGTGATGCGCCACACCTGTCCTGATACTGTTTTTAAAAGTTGTACGTTTTCTTCATCAAATACAAAAACACCGTAATAATTTACTATTTCGTCAACTCTATTTTTTTCTCTCTCCTTCATCTTGTTTCAATATTTATCAGAGAAAAGAAAGTGAAAAAAAAAGAAACTATTCCACATATTTTTAAACCCCGTGCAAAATATGCACATATTTTGAAACCCGTGCAAAATGTGCACATATTTTTTACTTGAGTAAAAAAATAAAGTGTATGACTATTCTGTCAAAGAAAATAATGCAAAAAATATTTCAATTTTAGAGAGAAAGAAAAATAAGGAAATTTGTACTGCACCTTTTTTTTTTTGCATGATAAAATGAACTAATATTTTAATAATTTTATTTATTTTTAATGTTTTCAAATGAAGCATAAACATTCTAGCTAATTGAGAACAATGTTACTGAACGTGGTACAAAACTATTTTTATATTTTGAGAGAAAATGCATAAAAATTCTTTTTCATAACGTTGATGCGGAGCTAATAGGACAGCTTGTATTTATAAATTTTCTACCATGTCTCAAAGAAGACATTTTTCGACCCATAGCTCAATTTTAATTGGGGAAAATAAATGCCAGTCTAAAGCACTTTCCTGCTACTCATCAAAATTTCTTTAAACTTCATAAGCATTTATCAAAATTTTTATGTAGCTAACTATACCCTGAAGATCGCGTTCAAGCATGAAACAGACTTTCCACTCAGTGTTGGCATCAATGTCCATATTTATTTGCACACCTTAAAACTGTTTTATGTATGTGTGTGTGTGTGTGTGTGTGTGCGTCTACAAACAATCATTACATCCACGGTCCTATTCAGGGAGAGGCTTCAGTCCCTCTTTTGCTGGAACTGTTAAACTAAACAAACACTTTGTCTTCTTCACCTCAGTCTATGGCAATTCAATTGAGCTGAGTTGCATCTTTTGTCTAAAATCATTATTGCTAGTAAGTTTTCTAAGAAATGATAAAAATTAATCTCCCTTTTTTCCAGGTATTAGCTATATATATATATATATATATATATATATATATATTATGTTTTTTTAATCATGTCACCTCGAGCAAGGCGGTAACGCCACTGATATTCAGGGGGCTACGTAAGGGATTGGGAAAGAGAAAACCGGAGATCACATCCTAAACAGGGAACAAGGGATGAGCCTCTTCACCTGTTCAATAGATGTGGGTGGAGTGTGATACATATATATATATATATATATATATATATATATATATGTATTTATGAATATACAGTACTGTGTAAAAGTATTAGGACAAGAACTATTTTATCTTTTATGAGGCATCAAAATAAAATTTAAAATCACCCCTGTCCTAACACTTTTGCACACTACCGGTAAAAAGTATTAGGACAGGGGTGATTTTCCAAAGAACAACTGAAATTCAAATACAGGGTAAAAAGCCAAGTAAATTCCTAATAAATATTGAATATTTAAAACTAAGTGCAAAAGAAATGTATTAAAAAGAAGTTATGTTTAATTTTTTCTATTTTCTATAAAACAAGTTATTTTGAAACTACTCATAATTCTATTATCCTTGGATATGACTGACTTTTTTCTTATTCCCCCCTTTTGAATTGAGCTGTAAATAGTGTCAACATAGTTTAAATGATCCTTTTTAAACTTTATTTTGATAATAGTTAGCTGCCTGACCTCGAGTAGTTCATGCAAGTGCTCTTTATTTTTGAATTTAGCAAATAATTTTTTTTAAGCAGCCCACAATGCCAAAGGTAGCAGAGCTAACAACTGCACAAAGGAGCAGAATAAAGGCTTTTATTTATCAACAAGACAATGACCCTAAACATACTTCAAACCCTTGTAAGAATTATTTAACTAAAAAGGAAGAGGAAGAAAGGCTTCGGAATTTGAATTGGCCCCCAACAAAGCCTTGACCTCACTCCTATTGAACATCTATGGGATATTTTGGATAAAAAATTGATAAATCTAATGTTACTTCACAAGACACACTTTGGGAACAAATACAAGCTGCTTAGCAGGAGATACCATTAGATACATTGAAGAAGCTTGTGATGTCAATGCCTGACAAAATGAAGGCTGTGATCAAAGCAAAAGGCTATTATACTAAATATTCAATTAATTTTGTAACAAGTATTTTTTTCTTGTTAAAGCATTTGTTGGGTAAATCAATAAAATTACTTTAATTGAATTGTTTATTTTCTTTCAATATGCCTCATAAAAGATAAAATAGTTCTTGTCCTAATACTTTTGCACAGTACTGTATATATTTTTTTTTCATTTATTTAAATGTTATTTTTAATGGATACTCGTATTTGAGAAGATACTCTGTTTTTTATAATTAAATAGTATATTTATTTATATCTTCAAGCCTGATTAATCAAAAAAACCTTATTAGGAAAATGTGGGTCCTCCGACAGCATATTATTCTAACAAGATTTCACAATTATTCAGATCAGTAGGTATAAATAAATATACTGTTTAATTATAATAAAAAAAGTATCTATTCAAATATGAGTATACTTTAAAAATAAATTAAAAATATGTCTGAGTTAATCCATTTTGTAAATATTTAGAGTTGTTTACTGATAAAAAGACATTTTACCATCAAATTTTTTGTTGTAAATTGCTCAAAATTGAGACAGAGTGTTAATAAGTTCTCTATATTAATTATATATATATATACTAGCAGTATAGCCCGGCATTGCTCGGGTGTAATGAAAGCTTTTATATATATATTATCGATTTTCTGCACTATTGTAAGAACTGCAACCTTGAAACTTCTGAATATCATTTCTTATGTCTTTGTCTATAAGTGCATCAAATTTGATTAAAATCGGACCACTCCTTCTATAACCCGATTTTTTCAATTATCGATTTCCGATATTTATTGGGGGGTGCCTTAACACAAAATCTAGCTAAGAACACTCATAGACGCTTATAGTACAACTGTGTAAATTTTCAAGAAAATCGGTTCATCCGTTTCGGAGTCTATAGGTAACAGACACACACACACAAAGTTCCATTTATAAATAAATTTAGATTAGATATGTAAGTATCTTACCCCAAGCAAAGCAGAAAAGACACAAGAGGTTATCGAGTGTAAGAAAATAAGAAAAAAAGAGAAACATTTTTAAGGAACAAGAATATTAGAAGAGTAGTAAAAAAGACAGTAGATAATAATTGACATTGCATTTAAATATGAAGATCAAAGTTGGCTAGAAGTATGAAGCTGGAAGATAGTTTCACAAGTGAGAAGAAACTTAGCAGATAACTTAAGGTTACATTTAGCTATTTCAATTATAATTTGATGAGACCTTGTTGCCAATCTAGTACTGTGCTTAAATTAATAAAGTCTAGGTACCATAGCAGAAAATTAATCAGAACAATTACCATGAAAGTATTTGTAGAAAAGGCACAGAAGCTACATTACAACAGTTATATATATATATATATATATATATATATATATATATATATATATATTATTAATCATCCACATACAAGCCTGTTTTGCTGTATCATAGCTCATCAGTGTGGCTAGACATCCACTTGCTTTCAGCCAGGATAGAAACCCGACCAATTTGGTGTCAGTCAGAGTGCCTACTCCCTAAACCATTAACATATGGAATGAAAGAGAAAGAAATTTTAGCATGTTATATTTACGTGTGGTGTATACAAACACCAGCCACATGGAGAACTCAATTCATTACTGAGAGTAATGCATAAATCGCAACAGTAATAACTGTTTTTAAAATTTTCCTCTCTAGAGAGCTCAATATATATAATTAGTTTTTGGTCATAACTAAACTAGCCCAATACTCAATTGTATTAAAAAGTGTTCAATACATTTATATTGTAGATATTGCAAATTGTCTGAAGATACTGAAATGCTGAAACCTAGATTGTGGAAAAAACTCATTTCTCAATGAAAAAAAAATTTTTTTTTTTTAATCATA